>JAJDFG010000457.1:0-177441 GCA_021039105.1 Scomber colias
AAATCCACTCAGCTGGAATAATATTAACTTTGATATCTGTCGGACAAACATGATGTAACGAGTCGGATTGAGGACAAACTTGGCAATGTCAGTTTAAGGAAGTGGATTGAGCATAAATTTGACACAACAACTTAAGAAAGCATTTGAAAAATCTGAGTTAGATGGTTCTAGTAAGGAAGGGGGGCTGTTGATAAGGGTGTAAGTGGATTTAAAGGAAATCATAGAGTTGTTGGCTGTTATATAACGAGCAGGATGAACGACAGAGAAAAGATCTGTTATGTGGTGCATTTTTTAATCAGAAACCCTACCTGATAAACTATTTTTAATGTTATATCACTTATCCAGTAAAGACCTTTTGTGTCAGGAGTTCACTGAACTGAACAGAAACTGAACCCACAGTGCAGCTCTGCAGCCAAAGACAGTTTATTTAGACACAAAAACAAAAATGCAGCTGGTGACGACAGGGCCGGGGCGAGGCAAGGCTGAGGGCAAGCAAATGGCAGGGCTAGAGGAAGGAAACAGGAAACACAAAACAGGTAAGTCCAAAGCAAAAAGTGTCATCCAAAAATCCAAAAACAGGGGTCAAAGAGTACTAAACACGAGAGCAAAGAGCCAAGAGTGTTATCACGGTGGATGAGACAATGAACTGGCGATGAGTGGAGGAAGAGACCGGCTTATAAATGCTGTAGATGTGAAGAGCAGGAAACCAGATTGATGAGAATCAGGTGTGCAGAGGAGGGTGGATGCAGTAGGTACCAGAAGACCCCGCCCAGCCCTGGGGGAAAGAAAACATGGACACAGAAAGAGGGAGCAGCGGCAAAACTGGATCCTGACATTTTGTTCCCAAACCCATTCAGTGCAGACACTGTTGGAAATTTGGACCCAGTTTGTCAGTGCGTAGACATAATTGGGGACATATGGCAAATGTGGTGATGAGAGGTGCAGCAGAAGAGACTGTGGAAAAAGAACCAAAGTGTAATCAGAGTGGCGAGAGTCATTAGGATCAAGTCCAAAGGGAAGGCTGAGCCATGAGGAAGTAGTTATGAATGGAAAGATTTAAGAAGTCAGAGTGAAGAAAATCAGGTAGGAAGCATGATGAATATTGTTTTTGTAAGGAGAAGATTAAGTTCTTAGTGTTTCTGCTTTTTGGTGATTAATTGTGCTGCTGAGGGAGAGAAAGGAAATCTGAGATAATAGAGATAATTGTTGATGACATGAGAAATGTTTTTGGATGTTAGGAGAAATTACTGGAGAGGAGAACAGGGTCTGTTCTCAGAGCCAAAAGTAAGAAGTTATATAAAGATGGGATGAAGGTTGAGGAAGAACTTTATTTAACCCTCCTGCTGTGTCGAGTCGAGGAAGGAAGGGAGGAAGAAGGAAGGAAGGAGGATGGAGGGGAAGGAGGGAAGGAAGGGAGGAAGAAGGAAGGAAAGGAGGGAGGGAGGGAAGGAGGGAAGGAAAGGAGGGAGGGAGGGAGTAAAGGAAAGAAGACAGGGATGGAAGGAAGGAAGGAGAGAGAGAGAAAGGAACGACAGAAGGAAGAAAGGGAGGAAAGGAAAGAAGGAAGGAAGGAAGGTAGGACGGAGGAAAGAAGTAAGGAAGGAAAGAAGGTAGGAGGGAGGGAGGAAAGAAGGAAAGAAGAAAGGGAGGTGCCTCCACATCACATGGTCTGGTGTTTCATGTGTTTTCAGGCCACACGTGTCGAGAAGATATCGATGAGTGTGGTCTCCCGGCCTTGCTTCCCTGGAGTCGGCTGTAACAAACACGCTGGGCTCTTTCATCTGTGGAGTCTGTCCACAAGGATACAGCGGCGATGGGAAGAAACTGCATCCGTAAGACCCCTCTCTCACATCCCATCTTAAAAATGGAGTGTTATTTGTTTAACCCTCCTGTTTGTGTTCAGGTCAAGGAAGGAAGGAAGGAAGGAAGGAAGGAAGGAAGGAAGGAGGAAGGAACGAATAAAATGAGGAAGGAACGAAGGAAGGGGAAAGAGGAAGAAGGAAGTGGGGAAAGAAGGAAATGAGGAAGGAATGAAGGAAGGGAGGGAAAGAAGGAAATGAGGAGGAAGGAAGGAAAAGAGGGGAGGAAGGAAGGAAATGAGGAAGGAAGGAAGGAAGGAGGAAAAGAGGAAGGAAGTAAGGAGAGGAAAGAAGGAATGAGGGAGGAAGGAAGGAAGGAAGGAAGGGAGGAAAGAGGAAGGAAGGAAGTGGGGAAAGAAGGAAATGAGGAAGAAGGAAGGAAGGAGGAAAAGAGGAAGGAAGGAAGGAAGGGAGGAAAGAGGAAGGAAGTGAGAAAAAAGGAAGAATGAGGAAGGAAGGAAGTAACGAACGAAGGAAGGAAGGAAGGAAGGAGGAAAAGAGGAAGTAAGTAAGGAGAGGAAAGAAGGAATGAGGGAGGAGGAAGGAAGGAAGGAAGGAAGGAAGGAGGAAAGAGAAGGAAGGAAGTGGGGAAAGAAGGAAATGAGGAAGGAAGGGAGGAAAGGAGGAAAGAAGAAGGAAGGAAGGAAATAAGGAAGGAAGGAAATAAGGAAGGAAGGAAGGAGAGGACAGAAGGAATGAGGAAGGAAGGAAGAAGGAGAGAAGGAAGGAAGGAAGGAAGGAACAGTCAAAGAGATAGGGTCAATTTGACCCGGGAGCACAACAGGAGGGTTAATAATGATCAATGATCAAGTGCATCTCCAAGATTATATTTCCATCATCCTCATCCCTTTGTTTCCAAGGTAACCAAGATTCTCCGGTGACCACACCTGTGAGAGTGCCGCAGGTGTCAGTGAGGCCCAAACCCCCCCCCGGCGGCCCGTCTCCGTGCAGCAGACAGCCGTGTCACCCGGGGGGTTCAGTGTTTTGAGAGCACACACGTGTCCACGGGCTTCGTCTGTGGGCCTTGTCCTCCCAGTCTCCATGGAAACGGGTGGATTTGCACAGCAGCAGGTGAGAGTGAAGCAGTTCGTTCAATCAAAAGTGATTGATAGTGACCGTGTTTTTACAATTAATCAGATTATTATTTGGTATTTAACCCTCCTGTTGTCCTCAGGTCAAGGAAGGACAGAAGGAAGGAAAGGAGTAAGGAGGAAAAGAGGAAGGAAGGAAGGAAGGAAGGAAGGAGGGAGGGAAAGAGGAAAGGAGGAAGGAAGGAAGGAAGGAAGGAAGGAAGGAGGGAGGGAAAGAGGAAAGGAGGAAGGGAGGAAGGAGGGAGGGAGGGAAGAAAGGAGGAAGGAAGGAAGGAGGGAGGGAGGGAGGAAAGGAGGAAGGAAGGAAGGAGGGAGGGAGGAGGAAAGGAGGAAGGGAAGGAAGGTAAGGAGGAAAAGAGGAAGGGAGGAAGGAAGGAAGCAAAGGAGTAAGGAGGGAGGGAGGGAAGGAAGGAAGGTAAGGAGGAAAAGAGGAAGGAGGAAGGAAGGAAGCAAAGGAGTAAGGAGGGAGGGAGGGAAGGAAGGAACGAAGGAAAGGAGTAAGGAATTTAGGAGACAAGGAAGGGAGGAAGGAAAGGAGGAAGGAAGGAAAGGAGTAAGGACGAAAAGAGGAAGGAAGGAAGGAAGGAAAGAAAGTGACCGTGTTTTATGCTGTGTAGGTTTGATTGAGAAAATTTATGAAGGGACAGAAGCATAAAGTCCTATTTGAAAACATGTGCATTCAAAGTATATCCTATTTAGACACATGTCAGTTATCATATATAAAAAGTAAAAAGTTCAGTATCGCCTGTTGTTATATCATTTTTGGACAGTTTGGACTTTCTGATACAACAGAATGGGAAAGTGTGTCCAGACTTCTGACTGATTCTCAAATTCCTACCCGAGATTTAGTGCAGGGTTGCACAGTATTCTTACATTTTTGTTGAACAGCATTTCACAGTATGACTTTATTGTTAATATTTCTTTGTCTTATAGTTAGAGCTGGGTTTAGTTTGAAAAATTACAACACCAGCACCCTTAACCCTTAAACAGCCCTTACTAGTTATGTCATTTGCACCTAAAGTAAGGAAGGAAGGAAGGAAGGAAGGAAGGAAAGGAGGGAAGATGGAAGGAAAGGAGGGAGGAAGGGAAGCAAGGGAGGAAGAAGGAAGGAAAGGAAGGAGGGAGGAAGGAAGGAAAGGAGGGAAGAAGGAAGGAAAGGAGGAGGAAGGGAAGCAAGGGAGGAAGAAGGAAGGAAAGGAAGGAGGGAGGAAGGAAGGAAGGATGGTAGGAAGGAAAGGAGGGAAGATGGAAGGAAAGGAGGGAGAAAGGGAAGGAAGAAGGAAAGGAAGGACAGATGAAGGAAGGAAGAAAGGAAGGACAGATGAAGGAAGGAAGGAAGGACAGAAGGAGGGAACATTTACCCTAACAGCTGAACTTAGATCTGAAGAAGAAGGAAGGAAGGACAGATGAAGGAAGGAAGGAAGGAAGGAAGGAAGGAAGGAAGGACCTGGGAGGACAACAGGAAGGTTAAAGAGTCTGTAATCTCCTGGTGCACGTTGTCTGTTTAAGGGTTAAAGTGATATTCAATCCTACTATTTTATATATAATAGTACTTTATTCCATCCTTTTTTTTTTCTTACTACTTCCTTTGACGTGTTATCACCACAGACTGTAAGGGTTGTAGCTGCTGTGATAGAGGGATTATTGAATGTTGCATTAAATCAGGGGTGTCAAACTCATTTTCATTCGAGGGCCACAAACAGCCCAATTTGATCTCATGTGGGCCGGACCATTAAAAGATGGAAGGAAGGAAGGATGGAAAAGAAGGAAGGCAGAAAGGAAGGAAGGTGAGAAGGAAAGATAAGGAGAAGGAAGAAAGCACAGGTTGAAGGAAGGAAGGAATAAAAGTGAGGAAGGAAGAAAGGAAAGATTGGAAAAGAAGACAGGGAGGAAAGATGGAAGGATGGTGGAAGAAAGGAAGAAAAGAAGACAGGAAGGAAAGATGGAAGGATGGGTGGAAGAAAGGAGGAGAAGAAGACAGGAAGGAAAGGTAGAGGGAAGGAAGGAAGGAGAAAGATGAAGGAAGGAAGGAAGGACAGATGGAAGGAAGGAAGGAAGGAAGAAAAAAAAGACAGGGAAGGAAAGTGGGCCGAAGTGGACCCCTCGGCGGGCCGGTTCTGGCCCACGGGCCGCATGTTTGACACCCCTGGTGGTGACTGGCTGCAGACTTATCCATTCAAATGGTCATTTTTTCTAGATCTGGGTACAAAAATGATTGAATGCAGGTTTTGTTTGACTGGAGAAGTTCTGATACTACCAAGGAACTGGGTTATTTCAGTCAATACTGTATTATATAAATATTTATTACTTGTATACTTGCATATTATACTGTTTTCCCAGCCGAGCCCCTACTGCAGGGGTTGTCAAACATGCGGCCCGTGGGCCAGAACCGGCCCGCCGAGGGGTCGACCCCGGCCCACTTCTTGTCTTCTTTTCCTTCCTTTTTTTCATTCTTTGTTACTTAATTCCTTCCATCTTTTCTTTCTGTCTTCTTTTCCTTCCTTCCTATCTTTCCTTCCTTCCTTCCTTCCTTCCTTCCTTCCATTCGTCCTTCCTATCTTTCCTTCCTTCCTTCCTTCCTTCCTTCCTTCCTTCCTTCCTTCCTTCCTTCCCTCCTTCCTTCCTTCCTTCCATTTGTCCTTCCTATCTTTCCTATCTTTCCTTCCTTCCTTCCTTCCATTTGTTCTTCCTATCTTTCCTTCCTTCCTTCCTTCCATCTTTTTTTGCTGTCTTCTCTTCCTTCACCTCCTTCACCTCCTTCTTTCCTTCCTTCCTTCCTCCCTCCCTTCATTCCTCCCTTCCTTCCATCTTTTTAATAATCCAGCCCACATGGGATCAAATTGGGCTTTATGTGGACCTTGAATGAAGATGAGTTTGACACCTCTGCCCTACTGTATATCAATTTTTTAAAAATCTAAATAAATAAATAAAATAATTGCACAAGTTGAATGTTTAAATGTTGACAAACCAAAGCTGTATTTCTGTTATTTCTTAAGTCATATCCTCTAACTTCCAGTGTTTTACAGGTCAGGGGACAGTGGGCTATGGAGCAGACGGCAATATTCATATCAACAAATTAGATTCCAGCAAGGAAACGATTCCCACCTCCTCCTCTTCCTCCTCCTCCTCCTCTTCATCGTCGTCTCCCAGCTCACCCAGACGCCCCCCTGACAGGAGGACAAAACCAGAAGCCGACACCTCCACTACCACCAGGGAGAGTTTATCCCACTGTGAAGAAGACCCCCCAGAATCGAACCGCAACCGGAGGTCTTCACCCCGACCTTCCACCGAGGTCAGCCCACTGGGGTAGAGCTGACCCCCGGCCTCACCACCGGGGTCAAATGGGGGTTACCGTCCCACCAGGTGACCTGCGCTGACTCTCCCTGCTTCCCCCGGTGTCCCCTGTGAGCCCACCGTCAGCGGATCCTTCAGGTGTGGGACGCTGCCCGTACGGTTACACTGGAGATGGAGTCACATGTAAAGGTAGTGTTACAACCCAGCTCGTTAAAAGGAAATGTAACCATAAAAACCAGATGTTAAAGGTTTAAACAAAATGATTTATTGACCGAGGATTTACAAGAACAAACAAAGGCTGGGTGATGCTGCTCAAATAAACCAAGAAATAGAACCAAAGGTAGGAGGAAGGAAGGAAGGACAGAAAGGAGTAAGGAGGGAGGGAGGGAGGAAGGAAGGAAGGACAGAAGGAGTAAAGAAAGAGGGGAGGAGGGGAAGAAGGAAGGAAAAATTTAAGAAAATGGGAAGAAGGAACAGTCAAAAGAGACGGGGTCAATTTGACCCGGGGAGGACGACACAAGGGTTAAATAACTGTAGTAGTAGCTGTACTTAGCTCTCTTTTCAAGGCCTTTTTTATTTATTTATTTATTTTTACAATGAATCAGATTATTATTTGGTATTTAAATAACTTTTGAAAGGGTTTTTCTTCTACATATGAAGGAAATGCTGCCAACTGTCAAAAAACTCCTCCAAGCATAACGATGGCTTTAGGCAAAGACATCAGGACTCACTTTAAACTCTTGAAGATATTACACCCATCGCCCCCAAAGACTTCTTCAGACCCTTTTACCCCGACCGAGAACCTTCACATACTCGTACTCTAACCACCAAAACGTTTGGTATCTTTATTGCAAGATAAAGTCTTTGAGTAATACTTTGTAGAAAGACTGACTTGAGTGGATAGGATAATTGTCCTAATGGTTGGATTTGTGTTGTTATGTGTTCCAGCTGTGTGCAGGTATCAGTGTGGGAGGAACATGGAGTGCTCTCTGCCCAACACCTGCACCTGTAAGGAAGGCTACACCGGCTACAACTGTCACATAGGTGAGAGAGACCCCCTCCAACTTTTTTTATGAAATAATACCACTCTTCAGAGAAACGTTTTTTGCACTCTGTCATGACCATAGACTGTATAAAGAAATGGACATAACATCCGCGACATCACCCATTGGTTTGTGGACTGCTGCTCGGAAGCCAATAGTTTCGAATCTAGGCAGCGCCATCTTGAAAAGTTCAGGTGCATGCTGGGAAAAATAAAAACACGGGTTCTACTTTTATGGGCATGAGGCAGAGTCATGGGTAGAGCGGGGAGGTTGCTATGATTGCGAGGGCTGGATCTCAAGGACATTGGTCAATCAAGCTGTCAATCAGGACGTAGCCACGCCCTAATGCATACCCTGCTTTATCATCACATATAAAATCAGGGAGGCCAAAATGTCCCAAATGAACATCATACTGCATTGAAGAAGGCTTTAAACTAGCGATTGAGACATAAACACATTTTGAAAACGTTTACTGAGGTTAGAAATCAAGTGAGAAGTTGGTGAATTCTCCATTGACTTGTATAGAGACGGTCGCCCCTGGTGGCCTTTTGATAGAATGCAGCTCTAAGTTACTTCACATTGGCTTCATTTCAGAGGACAGGAACTCCCCGCCTGGTCATGACTCATTACAGTTAAATCACTTATGAAAATGTATGACTGATTTTTCCTTTACTTCTCTCTCAGCCGTGTGTCGAGTCCTGACTGCAAGAACCAGGGAAAATGTGTAAAACCTAATGTGTGTGAATGTCGTGCAGGCTACAGCGGGCCCACCTGTGAGGAAGGTAACCTGAACTCATATTCATAGCAGTTTAACCCTCGTATCGTCCTCCTGGGTCAAATTGACCCCGTCCGTTTCCTTCCTTCTTCCTCCCTACTTTCCTTCCTTCTTCTTTCCTTCCTCCTTCTCTCTTTCTTTCCATCCTCCTCCTTTCCTTCCCTCCTTCCCTTCCTTCTTTCCTTCCTCCTTCCCTTCCTTCTTTCCTTCCTCCTTCCCTCCTTTCCTTCCTTCCCTCCCTCCTTCCTTCCTCCCTCCTTTCCTATCTTCTTCCTTCCCTCCTTCCTTCCTCCTTTCCTTTCTTCTTTCCTCCCTCCTTTCCTCTCTTCCTTCCTTCTTCCCTCCTTTTCCTATCTTCTTCCTTCCCTCCTTCCTTCCTCCTTTCCTTCCTTCTTCCTCCCTCCTTTCCTCCTACCTTCCTTCCTCCCCCCTTCTTACTTCCCTCCTTCCTTCCTCCCTCCGTCCTTCCTTCCTCCTTTCCTCCCTCCTTCTTACTTCCCTCCTTCCTTCCTCCCTCCTTCCTTCCCTTCCTACTTCCTCCTTCTTACTTCCCTCCTTCCTTCCTCCTTCCTTCTTCCTTCCCCCCTACTTCTTCCTTCCTTCCCTCCTTCCTCAATCCTTTCTTTCCTTCTTCCTTCCCTTCTTCCTCACTCCCTTCCTTCCTTGACCTCAAGGACAACAGGAGGGTTAACATGCTGAAACATACACACATGCATTGCTTCACATAATCCTGACGAGTAGCTTTTTGTTCTTTCCAACTCTGTGTCGGTGTGTGTGTGTGTGTGTGTGTGTGTGTGTGTGTGTGTTAGCGAGCTGCGAGCCGTCCTGCCAGCATGGAGGAACGTGCCTGGCCAGAAACCTGTGCACCTGCCCCTACGGCTACGTCGGACCCAGATGTGAAATCAGTGAGATGCTATTTAATTACTTATTTAACAGGAAATACATTAATTTACTTTCTTGCCCAGAGTTAGATTAAGATTAGATTACTACCACTCTCATGTCTGTATGCTGCTACCCCCCCCAATTACACCTCATTAGTGTAGTTTAGCATACTTTGACTGATCCTTCTTTCTTTCCTTCCTTCCTTCCTTCCTTCTTTCCTTCCTTCCTTCCTTCCTTCCTTCCATCTGTCCTTCCTCTCTCCTTCTCTCTTTCTTTCCTTCTTCTCTCTTTCCTCCCTTCCTTCTGTCCTTTCCTCCATTTCCTTCCTTACTTCTTTCCTCCGTCCTTCCTTCCTCTCTTTGTTCTTCTCTTTCCTCCCTTCCTTCTTTCCTTCCTCCATCCCCCTTTCTTCCTTCCTTCTTTCCTCCTTCCCTCCTAACTTCCTTCCTTACTTACTTACTTCTTTCCTCCGTCCGTCCTTCCCCCCCTCCTTATTTCCTTTCCTTTCCTCCCTCCCTTCCTTCCGTCCTTCCTTCCTTCCATCTGTCCTTCCTCTCTCCTTCTCTCTTTCTTTCCTTCTTCTCTCTTTCCTCCCTTCCAATCTGTCCTTCCTCCCCCCTACCTTCCTTCCTCCCTTCCTTCCGTCCTTCCTTCCTTCCATCTGTCCTTCCTCTCTCCTTCTCTCTTTCTTTCCTTCTTCTCTCTTTCCTCCCTTCCAATCTGTCCTTCCTCCCCCCTACCTTCCTTCCTTCCTTACTTCTTTCCTCCGTCCTTCCTTCCTCTCTTTGTTCTTCTCTTTCCTCCCTTCCTTCCTTCCTCCATCTCCCTTTCTTCCTTCTGTCGTTCCTTCCTCTCACTCTCCTTCCTTCTTTCCTTCCTCCTTGCCTTCTTTCCTTTACTCCCTTCCTTCTCCCTCCTTTCCTTTCCTCCCTTTCCTTCCATCCTTCCTCCCTCCCTCCCTCCCTCCTTTCCTTCCTTCTTCCTCCCTTCCTTCCTTGACTCAAACCCAGTTTACTATCATATTACACATATTGTACAAATACCATATTGTGCTTTCCAGAATCTCATAAATGAATTAGAGTTGAAATTAAATAAATTGAATTGAGGATGAATGCTGTATAAATTGATAGAGACGTAATATTTAGATAAATCATGTTATATTTGTACCTTTTTAAAAAAAAAGACTGTGCTCTACTGCATCAATTTAACCCTTAAACAGACAACGTGCACCAGGAGATACAGACTCTTTAACCTTCCTGTTGTCCTCCCGGGTCCTTCCTCTGTCCTTCCTTCCTTCCTTCCTTCCTTCCTTCCTTCCTTCCTTCCTTCCTTCCTCAGATCTAAGTTCAGCTGTTAGGGTAAATGTTCCCTCCTTCTGTCCTTTCTTCCTTCCTTCATCTGTCCTTCCTTTCTTGCTTCCTTCATCTGTCCTTCCTTTCTTTCTTCCTTCCCTTCCTCCCTCCTTTCCTTCCATCTTCCCTCCTTTCCTTCCTACCTTCCTTCCTTCCTCCCTCCTTCCTTTCCTTCCTTCTTCCTCCCTTGCTTCCCCTCCTCCCTCCTTTCCTTCAATCTTCCCTCCTTTCCTTCCTACCTCCCTTCCTTCCCTTCCTCCTTCCTTTCCTTCCTTCTTCCTCCCTTCCTTCCCTTCCTTCCTCCTTTCCTTCCTTCTTCCCTCCTTTCCTTCCTTCCTTCATTCCTTCCTTCCTTCTTTCCTTCCTTCCTCCCTTACTTTAGGTGGAAATGACATAACTAGTAAGGCCTGTTTAAGGGTTAAATGTTCTGTTCTTTGATAGATTAAAAAAACTGAAGGCAAACACAGTGATGCCTGAACTCAGATGAGCATATCAAGGAGGGCAAGGAGGCATTTTATGTGATGATTTTTTTTTTTTTAAAGTAGAGAAAAGAAAAGTTTATCTAGCTCTAGATTTAGAAGTGTGCACAATAATCATTGTATCTGTCTCAGTGGTGTGTAACAGGCACTGTGAAAATGGAGGCGAGTGTGTTTCTCCTGATGTCTGCAAATGCAAACCCGGCTGGTACGGACCGACATGTAACTCAGGTAACCATGACATTAGTAACCATGTGTGCATTCAGTCTGCAGCTGCAAAGTGTCTCCATTTCTGAATGGTTTAGGTCCACAATACATGAATGACATGTTAGTAGAATATAAACCCAGTAGAGCTCTGAGATCTACTGACTCAGGTCAGATAGTCGAGCCCAGAGCTCTGAGATCTACTGACTCAGGTCAGATAGTTGAGCCCAGAGCTCTGAGATCTACTCACTCAGGTCAGATAGTAGAGCCCAGAGCTCTGAGATCTACTGACTCAGGTCAGATAGTTGAGCCCAGAGCTCTGAGATCTACTGACTCAGGTCAGATAGTTGAGCCCAGAGCTCTGAGATCTACTGACTCAGGTCAGATAGTTGAGCCCAGAGTTCAAACTAAACATGATGGAGCAGCTTTTACACAACTGGAACAAACTACCAGCAGAACTGAAATCATTTTTTAAATCCAGGTTAAAAACATTTCTCTTCTCCTGAGCTTATGATTGAGCTCTTTTAAAGCACTTTACATTTTAATCTTTCATTTGCACTCTATGTCCTTTTAATGATTTTAAAGCTAATTATTATTTTATGCTGCAATCTTATATTTAATGCTCTATTATTATTTAGTATTTTATTTCTCTCTTTCTATTTTTCTGTACTTTGTTTTTATTATGGGGGGGGGTTAACTGTATGTTTTAATGTTTTTCTGTTTTATGTAAAGCACATTGAGTTGCCATTGTGTATGAAATGCGCTTTATAAATAAAACTGCCTTGCCTCCATTTCATACATGTAACACAGATCTAGCTTTTCACAGCGAGTGCCTTTAACCACAAAACAAGTGGATCTGAATGCATTTGAACTCCCAAACTGGAACGTGTCAGTGTGGCGATGACACTAAAGTAGATCTTACATTATGCTCTGACAGTACAGACAAACATACAGACTCTAGATTCAAAAGACACATTTTTTGAAATCCAAATATTGAAGCTATGGTCTCTAAATGTGGTTCTTTGTTCCCTCTGCAGCTGTCTGTACTCCTGTGTGTCTGAACGGAGGAACGTGCATAAAGCCAGACATCTGTGCTTGTCCCAGTGGCTTCTACGGCTCTCAGTGTCAAATCGGTAAGACAGCGATAAAGAAATAAATACATAATCTTTGAAGTGAATATTGTTTTGGTGATATTTTTAAAACTCTGATATGAGCAGTTGACCTATATGAAGATCTCTTTCTCTTTTTTGGTCATTTCTTCTTTGGTGAATTAATTATTCATGCAGAGTCTAATATTTTCTAACTTTTCTAAACTTTAAACAGAAACTGAATTGTTGTATGTTAGTGTCTCTTTGAGGCTGTACTTATGAGCTAAATGTAAACTAAATGATGAGAATGTTTGAATGTGTTAGTTTTGCAGGTATTTAGTCTATAAACTAAATTATTGGGGATTTTTTTTTTACCTGATTGTGGCATTACCACAGACTGTATAAAAGAAATGGACGTAACATCCGTGACGTCACCCATTGGTTTGTGGACTGCTGCTCGGAAGCCAATAGTTTCGAATCGAGGCAGCGCCATCTTGAAAATTTCAGATGCATGCTGGGAAAAATAAAAACACGGATTCTACTTATATGGGCATGAGGCGGGGCCATGGGCGGAGCGGGGAGGTTGCGATTGGTTGCGAGGGCTGGATCTCGAGGACATTGGTCAATCAACCTGTCAATCAGGACGTAGCCACGCCCTAATGCATACCCTGCTTTATCGTCACATATAAAATCAGGGAGGCCAAAATGTCACAAATGAACATCATACTGCATTGAAGAAGGCTTTAAACTAGCGATTGAGACCATAAACACATTTTGAAAACGTTTACTGAGGTTAGAAATCAAGTGAGAAGTTGGTGAATTCTCCATTGACTTGTATAGAGACGGTCGCCCCCTGGTGGCCTTTTGATAGAATGCAGCTCTAAGTTACTTCCGCATTGGCTTCTTTTCAGAGGACAGGAACTCCCCGCCTGGGCATTAGATGTAAAGTTAACAGATCACCAAAGTGATTACGATTCATCCTGAGGGGAACACCAATGTCTGTGCTACATTTCATGGCAATCCATCTAGTAGATAAATCAGTTTCAACCAAACTGAAACTACTTTAGTGGAAACATCAGCACTTTTAATACTAAACTTTCTGCATACCAACTCTGCTCCTTTTTGAAAGAAAAATACCATTGATTGTAGCTGTAGGGAGATAAATTTGACTTGTATAATATAATATGGTGATTATTCATTATCACTGCAGGCAGACTTGCTTCACTTCCCCTTCACACAGAGAGGTCAGAGGTCAGGGTCAGCTACAGAGACCCAGACCCACCTAAGGGGCCTTTCTTACATCAGCATGAGGCTCTTTATTGCAGCCATTGTTTTAGACCTTATTGTTCAGTTTAACTTTCAGACGTTGACATAATTATGCACAAGAAGTTGGAGGTGATCAATATTTCCTGATGCTAATTACATCTGATTGAAATGTCTATCAGCTGTGTGTGCAGTGCTTCCTGATATCCTCACAGCTGAGTATTGTTGTGTGTTTCAGCTGTTTGCAGTCCTCCTTGTAAGAATGGAGGTCAGTGCATGAGAAACAATGTGTGTTCCTGCCCTGAAGGCTACACAGGAAAGAGATGTCAAAAGAGTAAGTTTCACTAACATCACCGTCTGCATATTTGAATGCAGCCTTATTTAAAGTAATTGTTGCCATTGGCAGCTCACAATTAGAAATATGTTGGAGGGGGACGACCTGGTGATTGAATGTGTAAATGTGTTCCAGGTGTGTGTGAGCCGATGTGCATGAACAAAGGCAAGTGTGTGGGACCCAACACGTGCTCCTGTGCGTCAGGATGGAGAGGGAAGAGGTGCAACATACGTGAGTGACTCCATGCTTTATTCATACACACCAAATGCACCACAAGTAATATAAGAAATATGTAGGGTAGTTTGGTTCTAGACGTCTACAGTATAGACCAGAGGTGTCAAACTCATCTTCATTCAAGGGCCACATACAGACCAATTTGATCTCATGTGGGCCGGATCATTAAAAAGATGGAGGGAAAGAAGGAAGAAAGGAAGGAAATAAGAAGGGAAGGAAGGGAAGACAGGCAAAAAGAAGGAAGGAAGAAAGGTAGGAAGGACAGATGGAAGGAAGGATAGAAGGAAGAAAGGTAGGAAGGACAGAAGGAAGAAAGGATAGAAGGAAGAAAGGGAGGAAGGACAGATGGAAGGAAGGATAGAAGGAAGAAAGGTAGGAAGTACAGAAGGAAGAAAGGATAGAAGGAAGACAGGGAGGAAGGACAGATGGAAGGAAGACAGGGAGGAAGGACAGATGGAAGGAAGGACAGAAGGAAGAAAGGATAGAAGGAAGACAGGGAGGAAGGACAGATGGAAGGAAGGACAGAAGGAAGAAAGGGAGGAAGGACAGATGGAAGGAAGGATAGAAGGAAGAAAGGGAGGAAGGACAGAAGGACAGATGACAGGAGGGTATAGGAAGGAAAAGAAGACAGGAAAGAAAGTGGGCCGGATTGGACGCCTTGGCGGGCCGGTTCTGGCCCACAGGCCGCATGTTTGACACCCCTGATCTAAGGAATACATTATCTATAGATAAATGTAAGAGATGAGTCATTTAAAACTGTAATTGCTGTAAGTAGTGATTGACACTAATGATCCAAGATAAGCAGAATCATCGTTATCCCTTTATTGGGCAAATTATTATATTTGGTAACTTCTGTAAATATCCCAAAATATCCTTCCTTCCTTCCTTCCTTCCTTCCTTCCTTCCTTCCTTCTTTCCTTCCTTTCCTTCCTCCCTGCCTTCTTTCTTCCCTTCCTCTTTTCCTTTCTCCCTCCCTCGTTCCTTATTTCCTCCCTCCGTCCTTCTCTCCTCCCTTCCTTCTTTCCTTCCTTCCTCCGTCCTTCCTTCCTTCCTTTCCTTACTTCCATCTGTTCTTCCTCCCTCCCTCCTTCTCTCCTCCCTTCCTTCTTTCCTTCCTCCACCCCCCTTTCTTCTTCCTTCCTTCCTTCTTTCTTCCCTTCCTCCCTCCCTCCTTCTCTCTTTCTTTCCTCCCCCCTACCTTCCTTCCTTCCTTCCTTCCTTCCTTCTTTCCTCCTTCCTTCCATCCTTCCATCCTTCCATCCTTCCACCCTTCCTTCCTTCCTTTCCTTCCTTCCACCCTTCCTTCCTTCCTTCTTTCCTCCCTTCCTTCCTCCCTTCCTTTCAATGAGTGTCCTACAAAGGGTTAAAAACAAACATTAAAAGTTTAAAATCAATTCTATGAAGGACAGGACATGTCATCAATTTAAAGCTGTTAACTTGCCATGTGGTAGATTTGGTGCCATTTGCCAGGCTGGTAACTATGGTAACTATGGTAACTATGAGGTGTTGTTCATGCCTCCCTCTCTGTTCTCACCGCAGCCGTCTGTCTTCAGAAGTGTAAAAATGGTGGCGAGTGTGTGGGACCGAACACCTGCCACTGTCCCATCGGGTGGGAAGGTCTCCAGTGTCAGACGCGTGAGTGCAGTAAACACCAGACTATTAACCCTCGTGTCGTCCTCCCGGGTCAAATTGACCCCGTCTAATTCTTCTTTCCTCCCTTCCTTCCTTCCTTCCGTCTGTACTTCCTCCATCCCCCTTTCTTCCATCCTTCTTTCCTTCCTCCCTCCTTTCCTTCCTTCCCTCCTTTCCTTCCTTATTCCTTCCTCCTTGCTCCTTTCCTTCCTTCCCTCCTTTCCTTCCTTCCTTTTTTCCTTTCCTCCCTTCTTCCTTCCCTCCTTCCATCCTTCGTTCCTTCCTTCTTCTTTCCCTCCTTCTTTCTTTCCCCTTTCCTCCCTTCTTCCTTCCTCCCTTCCTCGCTCCTTTCCTTCCTTCTTCCTCCCTTGCTCGCTCCTTTCCTTTCTTCCCTCCTTTCCTTCCTTATTCCTTCCCTCCTTCCTCCCTCCCTCCTTTCCTTCCTTCTTCCTTCTTTCCTTTCCTTTCCTCCCTTCCCTTATTCCTCCCTCCTTCCTTCTTTCCTTCCTCCTTTCCTTTCCTTTCCTCCCTTCCTCGCTCCTTTCCTTCCTTCTTCCTACCTTCCTCGCTCCCTTCCTTCCTTCCTTCCTTTACTCGAGGACAACAGGAGAGCTAAAATGCATAACTAGTGTTTTTTGACTTTCAAAATAAAGACTTTGTGTAGTTGTAGCTTGTAAGAATATTGTATTAAAATAAAATCCAAGTTGTTAAATATAAAATCCTTTAATGTTGATTTTTTTTCTAGCGGTCTGTAAGCAGCGATGCCTGAATGGAGGACGATGTGTGCTTCCTGACTACTGCCACTGTCGGAGAGGCTACAAGGGCCTCACCTGCGCAATCAAGGTCAGTTATATCTCATATACAGCACATGGCTCTGTGTAGTGGGGAAAGCATTAACCCTCCTGTTGTCCTCAAGTCAAGGAAGGAAGGAAGAAGGAAGGAAAGGAAAGGAAGGAAAGGAGGGAGGAAGGAAGGAAGACGGAAGGAAAGGAGGGAGGGAGGGAGGAAGACACAAGGAAAGGGAGGAAAGGAGGAAGAAAGGAAGAAGGAAGATGGGAGGAAAGGAGGAAGGAAGGAAAGGAGGGAGGAAGACAGAAGGGAAGGAAGGAAGGGAGGAAGAAGGAAGGGAGGAAGGAAAGAAGGGAGGAAGAAGGAAGGAAGGAAGGAAGGAAGGAAGGAAAGGAGGAAGAAGGGAGGTAGGAAGATGGAAGGAAAGGAGGGAAGGGAGGAAGGAAGACAGAAGGAAAGGAGGAAGAAGGGAGGTAGGAAGATGGAAGGAAAGGAGGAAGGAAGAAGAAGGGAGGGAGGAAGGAGGGAGGGAGGAAGATGGAAGGAAAGGAGGAAGGGCGGAAGGAAGACGGAAGGAAAGGAGGAAGGAAGGGAGGAAGAAGGAAGGAAAGGAGGGAGGGAGGAAGGAAGGAAGGAAGGAAAGGAGGAAGGAAGACAGAAGGAAGGAGGGAGGGAGGGAGGAAGAAAAAGGAAGGAAAGGAGGGAGGAAGGAGGAAGGAAGGAAAGGAGGGAGGAAGGAAAAAACAGTCAAAACAGACGGGGTCAATTTGACCCGGGAGGACGACAGGAAGGTTAAATGGTACCAATAACTCCAGGGTTATTACCTCCTGAGGGTCAAATACAGTTCGGATCAGGAAGTCGTGTCGAGCAGTGAAACCTAATTTTGTTGAATTTCTGTTTTGCACCTTCACAGGCATCACAAGTGTGACGGAAAAAGAAATGGAAAGTGGGATGAAAGAGGCTACAAAATGCACAAAGCGAGACGAGAGCACCATAAATTGTCGTGCGTATGACTGTGTGTATGTATGTGTGTGTGTGTGTGTGTGTATGTGTGTGTGTGTGTGTGTGTGTGTGTTAGTGGATAATGGATATTGGCATGTGCTTGAATGTGTGGCTCTGTGCACGCTTGAACGCTAACGGAGGGACTTTGATGTATTGCACTTGTCTTTTTGTCCCCTGTATATCACTACCTCAAGGCTCAAGGTAACACATCTGTTAAATGCATCAGCAGTGCTTACGGACGTCTTACTGCACACGATCATGTACGAGAAGTTAATGAAGAATTGGTTCAATGAAATTCAGAAGCTGCGGGTCAGAGGTGTCAAACTCATTTTCATTCAAGGGCCACAAACAGCAAGGAAGGAAGGAAGAGAAGACAAGAAGGAAGGAAAAGAAGGAAGGAAGAGAGGGAAGACAGATGGAAGAAAAGAAGGAAGGGCCACAAACAGCCCAATTTGAGCTCATGTGGGCCGGATCATTAAAAAGATGGAGGGAAGGAAGGAAGGACAGAAGGAAGAAAGGTAGGAAGGAAGGAAGAGAAGACAAGAAGGAAGGGACGAAGGAAGGAAGAGAAGAGAAGAAGGAAGGGACGAAGGAAGGAAGAGAAGAGAAGAAGGAAGGGACGAAGGAAGGAAGAGAAGAGAAGACAAGACAAGAAGGAAGGAAGGAAGGACAGAAGGAAAAGAAAGAAGGAAGGAAGGAAGAGAAGACAAGAAGGAAGGAAGGAAGGGAAGACAGATGGAAGAAAAGAAGGAAGGAAGAGAAGACAAGAAGGAAGGAAGGAAGGGAAGACAGATGGAAGAAAAGAAGGAAGGAACTAAGAAAGGTAGGAAGGACAGATGGAAGGAAAGAAGTAAGGAAGGGAAGACAGATTGAGGGAAAGAAGGAAGAAAGGAAGGAAGGAAGGGAAGAAGGGCAGACGGAAGGCAGGTAAAGAGGAAGAAGGAAACTGGGCCGGATTGGACCCCTTGGCGGGCCGGTTCTGGCCCACGGGCCGCATGTTTGACACCCCTGCTGTAGGTTATTACCAGCACGCTGTTAATTATGCCTAACTTAGATGATACACATCAGTAACTTGTTTTAGACCAGGGGTGTCAAACATGCGGCCCTTGGGCCAGAACCGGCCCGCCAAGGGGTGCAATCCGGCCCACTTTCCTTCCTGTGTTCTTTTCCTTTCTTCCATCTGTCCTTCCTACTTCCTTTTATCCTTTCTTTGTTCCTTCCTTCCTTTCTTCCTTCCATCTGTCCTTCCTCCCTTTCTTCCTTCTGTCCTTCCTTCCATCTGTCCTTCTTCCCTTTCTTCCTTCTGTCCTTCCTACTTCCTTTTATCCTTTCTTTGCTCCTTCCTTTCTTCCTTCCATCTGTCCTTCTTCCCTTTCTTCCTTCTGTCCTTCCTTCCATCTGTCCTTCTTCCCTTTCTTCCTTCTGTCCTTCCTTCCATCTGTCCTTCTTCCCTTTCTTCCTTCTGTCCTTCCTACTTCCTTTTATCCTTTCTTTGTTCCTTCCTTCCTTCCATCTGTCATTCCTCCCTTCCTCCCTTTCTTCCTTCTGTCCTTCTTCCCTTTCTTTCTTCTGTCCTTCCTTCCATCTGTCCTTCCTCCCTTTCTTCCTTCTGTCCTTCCTCCCATCTCTCCTTCCTACCTTTCTTCCCTCCTTCCTTTTGCCTCTCTTTCCTTCCTTCCCTTCTTATTTCCTTCCTTTCTTCCTTCCATCTGTCCTTCCTCCCTTTCTTCCTTCTGTCCTTCTTCCATTTCTTTCTTCTGTCCTTCCTTCCATCTGTCCTTCCTCCCTTCCTTCCATCTGTCCTTCCTCCCTTCTGTCCTTCCTACCTTTCCTCCCTCCTTCCTTTTGCCACTCTTTCCTTCCTTCCCTTCCTTTCTTCCTTCCTTCTTTCCTTCCATCTTTTTAATGATCCGGCCCACATTAGATCAAATTGGTCTGTATGTGGCCCTTGAATGAAAATGAGTTTGACACCTCTGTATTAGACTGAAGATGTTGCGATTTTACAATTTATTTTTTCTTAATTGCTTTCATTAATATATTGTTTGATCAGGCCCAGTTTTTAGTTTCTTTCTTTTTCTTTTTTTTTTTAACTGTCATCCATTTACACTGATGCCAAACATGTATCAAAGTAATACCCTCTTCTGTTTCCTTTAAAAAAAAAATAAAATAAAAAAAAAAAGAAGCTCTGTCAACACAAGATTACACTTTGGTACAATTAAATGTGTCTAAATAAAGAAAATACACTATTTCCATGGTTTTCATTTTGTGGAATGAGTGCTGATAACGCATGCAACTCACACTTTTATTTATTTAATGACACAAATAACAGTATAGTACATAACAGGTTTATACAGTCAAATAAGAACATACACAAATTCATGTTTCTTTAAAAAGGAATGACAGATGATACGGTATACAATATAAAAAAACTACAAATGTTCAACTAAAACAAACAGTAATTGTCCTCAATAGCATAAAACTCCTGATTCAGCCTCATTGACCTTTGACCTTAGTGGGAATTCTTCCTCTCCTCACAGCGGGCGCCAGAGTAAGGGGGACGACAGCGGCATTTGTTAGGAGAGATACACTTCCCTCCATTCAGGCAAGTCTGAGTGCACACAGCTATAAACCAAGACAAGAAACAAAAAAAGAAAAGAAAAGAAAAAGAGTGTTAATCATTTATTTAAATACAAAGAAAAACAGTGAAAACTCTCCCTCGGTAGACACCTACACATCATTTGAGGAAGGAAGGAAGGATGGACAGAATGAAGGGAGGAAGGAAGGAGGGAAGGAAGAAAGGAATGGATGGACAGAATGAAGGAAGGAAGAAAGGATGGAAGGACAAAAGGAAGGAAAGACAAGGAAGAATGGGAGAAAGGAAAGATGGAAGACAGAAGGAAGGAAGAAAGGATGGAAGGACAGAAGGAAGAAAGGGAGGAAGGACAGAAGGAAGGAAGAAAGGATGGAAGGACAGAAGGAAGAAAGGGAGGAAGGACAGATGGAAGGAAGGAAGGATGGACAGAATGAAGGAGGGAAGGAAGGATGGACAGAATGAAGGAGGGAAGGAAGGAAGGACAGAATGAAGGAGGGAAGGAAGGACGGACAGAATGAAGGAAGGACGAAAGGATGGAAGGACAAAAGGAAGGAAGGACAGAATGAAGGAAGGAAGGACAGAATGAAGGAAGGAAGAAAGGATGGAAGGACAAAAGGAAGGAAATAGGGAAGGAAAGGGTGGAGAGAAGACAGGAAGGAAAGATGGAGTGAGAGAAGAAAAGAGTGTTAATCATGTTTTTAAATACAGAGAAACGTGTGAAAGACGGAAATGTCTGAGCAGCTTGTAAATCTTAACACCACAAATCCATCAACAGGCCACAGACGTGAGAAGTGTTTCCAAGTCTGTTCTTTGTCACATCTGGAAAAACACTCGGTAGACACCTACACATCATTTAAGGAAGGAAGGAAGGACGGACAGAATGAAGGAAGGAAGAAAGGATGGAAGGACAAAAGGAAGGAAAAACAGGGAAAGGAATGGGAGAAAGGAAAGATGGAAGAAAGGGATGAAGGACGAAGGACAGATGGAAGGAAGGACAGAAGGAAGAAAGGGAGGAAGGACGAAAGGGAGGAAGGACAGACAAAATGAAGGGAGGAAGAAAGGATGGAAGGACAAAAGGAAGGAAAGACAAGGAAGAATGGGAGAAAGGAAAAATGGAAGACAGAGAAGGAAGGAAGAAAGGGATGAAGGACAGATGGAAGGAAGGACAGAAGGAAGAAACGGAGGAAGGACAGATGGAAGGAAGAAAGGATGGAAGGACAAGGAAGAATGGGAGAAAGGAAAGATGGAAGAAAGGGATGAAGGACAGATGGAAGGAAGGACAGAAGGAAGAAAGGGAGGAAGGACAGAATGAAGGAAGGAAGGACGGACAGAATGAAGGAAGGAGGGAAGGAAGGAAGGATGGGCAGAATGAATGAAGGAAGAAAGGATGGAAGGACAAAAGGAAGGAAAGACAAGGAAGAATGGGAGAAAGGAAAGATGGAAGACAGAAGGAAGGAAGAAAGGGATGAAGGACAGATGGAAGGAAGGACAGAAGGAAGAAAGGGAGGAAGGACAGAATGAAGGGAGGAAGGAAGGAGGGAAGAAAATAGGGAAGGAAGGAGGGAAGAAAATAGGGAAGAAAGGGTGGAGAGAAGACATCTGGAAAAACAGTGAAAACTCTCCCTCGGTAGACACCTACACATCATTTATATCCTTCTTGTCTGTTTGGCAGATTGATATGTGAAACAGACTTATCCTCTATATACATTGATCTACAGCAGGGATGTCAAACATGCGGCCCGTGGGCCAGAACCGGCCCACCAAGAGGTCCAATCGGGCCGACTTTAGTTATTCCTCCCTTCCTTCTTTCCTGTCTTATTTTTCTTTCTTTCTTTCTTTCTTTCTTTCTTTCTTTCTTTCTTTCTTTCTTTCTTTCTTTCTTTCTTTCTTTCTTTCTTTCTTTCTTTCTTTCTTTCTTCCTTCCTTCCTTCCTTCCTTCCTTCCTTCCTTCCTTCCTCCTCCTTCTTTTCATTCCTTCCTTCCTTGTGTCTCTCCTTCCTCCCTTCTTCCCTTCCTTCCTTTCCGTCTTCTTTTCCTTCCTTCCTTCCTTCTTTCCTTCCATCTGTCCTTCATTCCTTCCTTTTTCTTCTTTCCTTCCTTCCTTCCTTCCTTCTCCTCCTTCTTTTCATTCCTTCCTTCCTTGTGTCTGTCCTTCCTCCCTTCTTGTCTTCTTTTCCTTCCTTCCTTCCATCTGTCCTTCATTCCTTCCTTCTTTCATATCTTCTTGTTCTTCCTTCCTTCCTTCTTTCATGTCTTCTTTTTCTTCCTTCCTTCTTTCCTTCCTTCCTGTCTCATTTTCCCTTCTTTCATTCCTGTCTTCTCTTCCTTCCTTCCTTCCTTCTTTTTAATGATCCGGCCCACGTGAGATTAAATTGGGCAGTATGTGGCCCTTGAATGAAAATGAGTTTGACCCCCCTGATCTACAGTATATATATAAAACTGTGAATGTGTTAATTGTGAACTCACCGGTATGGCAGGCACCGCCCAGCCACCCATCCGGACAGCTGCAGATTCCCGGAGCCACACAGATTCCCCCGTTCCTGCAGCCTTGGGGACAAATCGCTGCATGGGGAACAAACCATAGAAAGATATTAGATCTGAGCTTTAACTATAACGTCACACATGTTCGCTGTTTAACCCTTTATAGGACACTCATTGAAAGGAAGGGAGGAAGGAAGGAAGGAAGGAAGGAGGGAGGAAGGAAAGGAAGGAAGAACGGAGGAAAGAAGGAAGGAAGGAAGGTAGGGAGGAGGAAAGAAAGAGAGAAGAAGGGAGGGAGGAAGGGAAGGAAGGAAGGAAGAAGAAAGGGGGATGGAGGAAGGAAAGAAAGAAGGGAGGAGAGAAGGAGGAAGAACAGATGGAAGGAAAAAAGGAAGCAAGGAAGGACGGAGGAAGGAGAGAAGGAAGGGAGGAGAGAAGGAGGGAGGGAGGAAGGACATGGAAGGAAGGAAAGGAAGGAAGGACGGAGGAAATAAGGAACGAGGGAGGGAGAAAGGAAAAGAGGAAGGGAAGAAAGAAGGCAGGGAGGAAGGGAAGGAAGGAAGGAAGGATATTTTGGGATATTTACAGAAGTTACCAAATATAGTTATTTGCCCAATAAAGGATTAAATCTCAGCAGGTTTTTAGATGGAGCCATATGGGTTTGTTTGTGATAGCAGGTTAGATAGAGGGTGAACCTTTGTGTCATGATCTTGAAATGTATTTTAAGCAAGCCTAATAGCTCAAAGCTAAAAAAAAAAAAAGATTATTTGAATATAAAAAAAAGTAGTCTAAGCAAACTATAAGATGCATTGATTTGGTTCAGTCTGGTGGTGGTCTGTTTTTGATCCACCACTTTGGTCCAAGCTGAAATATCTGCTTGCCTAAAAAATAGAAACAGTCCTACTCATCTCATCAATTGTAGCTTTGGTGATCCCCTACTTTTCCCTTTGGCACTATTGTCATGTCAAAAAGGTTAAAGGTCAGGTTTGGGGCTCCGTGTATTATCATCTTTTTATAGTTTTGTCTATAGAATTTCAAAAAATCTTAAGTGCATGTTGTAATTGCTTTGAGTTCATGTAGACGTTTTAAAATTCAAAGAAATCCATTATCATGTATGACACAAGAAATCTTGGCATTTGAGTCAAACTGCAACCAATGAAAATAGTCCATTGATGCATTGCTGCAGCTTTAAAGTTCTTATTTGTCCGATACTTTGGTTTGTGACTAAATACTTGGAAATGAATTACATCCCCATCAGCCTCAGTTGTACTTTTTTCAAACAAATTAGCAAATGTTAGCATGCTCACATACCACTAACTAAGCTAGCAAACATCATCAGCATGTTCAGCTCAGTCTAAGTAAAGTGTCACTGAGCTGCTAACTTGCTAACTTGGCTCGCTAACATACTGAAATTTGGGTTCTCGAAGAATTTCATTCATTCCTCTCAAACAGCTGGTAAACCAATACGGGACACTGTCTGTAAAACTCTTCACTGAAAACTAGATGGATGAAATTCTCCTAGGTTTTGCAGCTCTTTAAAACTCAAGCAGGCTACAGTTTCATCCTTCCTTCCTTCCTTCCTTCCTTCCACCTGTGCTTCCTCTCTCCTTCACTCTTTCTTTCCTTCTTCTCTCTTTCTTCCCTTCCTCCATCTCCCTTTCTTTCTTCCTTCTGTCCTTCCTCCCCCCTACCTTCCTCTCTTTCGTCTTCTCTCCTTCTTTCCTCCCTCCCTCCTACCTTCTTTCCTTCCTTACTTCTTTCCTCCGTCGTTCCTTCCTCCCTCCCTCCTACCGTCTTTCCTCCCTCCCTCCCTTCTACCTTTCTTCCTTACTTACTTCTTTCCTTCATCCTTCCTTCCTACCTTTCTTATTTCCTTTCTCTCTCCTTCCTTCCTTCCTTCCTTCTAACCCTAACCCTTCCTTACTTACTTCTTTCCTTCATCCTTCCTTCCTACCTTCCTTATTTCCTTTCCTCCCTTCCGTCCTCCATCCCCCTTTCTTCCTTCTGTCGTTCCTTCCTTTCTCTCTCCTTCCTTCCTTCCTCCCTCCCTGCCTTCTTTCCTTTACTCCCTTCCTCCCTCCCTTCCTTCCCTGACTCTCGAACACAACAGGAGGGTTAAACTACAATTTACTGACAATGTCTCAATCACCAATTCACAAGTCGTAAAAACTTCAGTATCGCTCATCACCACTAAGTCAGATGGATAGTTGTTGGGGTTGGGGGGGGGGGGGGGGGGGGGGGGTTAGGGTTAGGGGGGGGGGGGGGTTGCTACTCGTCGTCACAGCACTTTGGAAAGGCATGAGAAATGTTTTAGTTAAGCTCTCCGACTGATGAATAGCTCCAGCAGCTGAGAGACCGGGGCTCCATTTGGTGACTTTGACCTTTGGGTGTAAATAGGGTAATTAGATACGGCAATAAAGAAACAGACCTTCTTGGCATTTGGAGCCGGCCCAGCTCGAGGGGCAGATGCACTTGGCCACTCCGTTAACAGCGGTGCATTCCCCTCCGTTCCAGCATCCCCCGTCACACGTCACTGCCAAAGACACAAAGCACACCTATCAGCAAAGGCCGTGATGAGACAGATTGACGTGTTTATTATAAGTGTTTTCAGCTAGCAGTAGTCATGAGAGGCCAAGAAACACACATTATATCTATTGATTCAGATATATTTCCAGCTATATCTCCCTACATGAATGTCTATATGAGTGGCCTTACTAGTTATGTCATTTGCACCTAAAGTAAGGAAGGAAGGAAGGAAAGAAGGGAAGGAGGGACAAAGGAAGGAAAGAAGGGAAGGAGGGACAAAGGAAGGAAAGGAGGAAGGAAGGGAAGCAAGGGAGGAAGAAGGAAGGAAAGGAAGGAGGGAGGAAGGAAGGAAGGTAGGAAGGAAAGGAGGGAAGAAGGAAGGAAAGGAGGAAGGAAGGGAAGGAAGAAGGAAGGAAAGGAAGGAGAGAGGAAAGGGAGGAGGGGAGGGAGGGAGGAAGGAAGGAAGGAAGGAAGGAAGAAAGAAAGAAAGGAAGGACAGATGAAGGAAGGAAGAAAGGAAGGACAGATGAAGGAAGGAAGAAAGGACAGAAGGAGGGAACATTTACCCTAACAGCTGAACTTAGATCTGAGGAAGGAAGGAAGGAAGGAAGGAAGGAAGGAAGGAAGGACAGATGAAGGAAGGAAGGACGGAAGGAAGGACAGATGAAGGAAGGAAGGACGGAAGGAAGGACAGATGAAGGAAGGAAGGGCAGATGAAGGAAGGAAGGAAGGAAGGACAGAGGAAGGAAGGAAGGACAACACGAAGCTTAAAGAGTCTGTATCTCCCTGGTGCACGTTGTCTGTTTAAGGGATAAAGTAATAGTTATTTACTTTTCCTTGGCACCTGATAAATTAGGAGTCTGACAAGGTGATAAATATTCAATAATTCACCACAAAAAAGGAAAAAAACTAAACAAAAAGTCCAAAAAAATATGTTATAGGGATTATTTTTTGACCCCCCTGGTTGGGAAACATTGGTCTCAGTGCTGTTTCAAATGTTTCTTCCCCATGCCAAGAACATGATTCATTTTATTTTATTGCCAAAGAACACTCACATGTAAAGATATTAACGTAACAAATAATAATATAAGCCTTTAAAAAGCCACCCTGATTTGAATCTAACTGTATAATGTATTGTTATCTACAGCCCTGAACCCTTTAGGCTCATTTATACATAACAGCACTTAAACACTGAGTGACTGGAAGAGATTTGATGGTGTTTATTAACCCTTAAACAGGCAGGAGTGGAAAATGAGATGTAAAAAACATAATTTGATGTCACTAGTTATGTCATTTGCACCTAAAGTAAAACATTTCCTTCATATTTTTAATATATTTTGGATTTTATGAGTTGTATCTCCACCAGGATGCTTTGCCCTTATTAAGGTATAAAATGGTCATAATGGTAAAAAACACTTAAATGTGTTATTTAACATAGTAAAGTGAAACATTCTGCTCATTAATATCACACATACTAGTTTCTAAACTGATTTTTATCATTTCTATCAAAGTATAAACCTACAACAAGCTTTAATTCTACTAATTAAAGGCTCATATACATTTAAACAACCACCTTAACCAATCATGCTCCTTAAAGAGTCTCCTGGTGCACGCTGCCTGTTTAAGGGTTAAACTACTCCTGCAGTTTGGCTCCATCAGCAAGAGATGGGGGGGAAAAATATTAGAAGAAGAAATCAGCTGTATGTCTTATAAAAGGCTGACAGCTGAGTGTTGAAATATAAAGATAGTTTTTTCTGTATAACATGCAAGACAAAAAGTCCGTATGATTTAATGTAGATAGATTTCCAGCCTGACAACTGCTACATAGAGTGAGCAGGAAAAAGTACTTTAACATGATGTTCAGCTTCCAGGCTTCCAAGTTTTCAAGACCACTGGATTGTGAAGTAGTCCACAACTGCTGGACCAGCCAGATGGTTTACCTTTGTGACAGTATCTTCCTCCAAATCCAGGAGGACATCTGCATTTTCCAGGCCGAAGACACTCTCCTCCGTTTTTACATTTGGGATAACAGTTGGCTGTATTCACACAAGAACACAAAGGTTTCTGGCATTACTGGTTATAGTCTGGTTCAGCTTTTAACTCTTTATATTACAATCACACATTTTAGACATTTTAAATGATCAGTAGTTAAATTACTTGTTTTTGTATGTGACGTGACACTTTGGTTGCCAGATCTGAGCACTTTTACATATTAATGATAATCATAAGGGATTCACTCTGCCTTGCAACTCTTTGTGTCTTAAAGTCAGGATGTTTTTCCCATTAAGAAGGAGCTGCTGTGCTCTTGGCTTGAAAAAGATCTGCATTAAACTGGAGACATGAAAACGTGTGTTATAGTGTGGATCGAACAACTCAAAACTTATCTTTTTAATTGACCCTATAATTAGCTTTTTAATTAAATTACTTTTGGTCTTCTCTTTCTTTCCAAAGAAACTGTGTGAATGCTATTTTATAAAAAGTAACAGTCATTATTCTTATTTTCTCCCTTCCTCCTTGCCTATCTATCTGGTATGGTTTTAAACTTTATAAGACTTGCTGCTGAGTTTTAAAGCACTTTGAGCTGCAATTTGTGCATGAAAGGTGCTTTATGAATAAATTTCATTCATTCCTGAAAATACAGTACAATTAATTTTGGTTTAAAGGCTATTTGGGTGCTTGTCTTAATAAACTATGTCATGCACTAAGCCAAACAAGGAGAAGGGGTTTGTGCATTTTACGCATTAATACACTTTAAGTTTACTTAAGCATGATCATAGACATAAAGTTGTAACATCACCATACTGGCAGGTCTCTCCTTCATAGCCCCGGGAGCAGTAGCATGTGTTGTTCCGGATGCAGACTCCTGCGTGTTGGCACGGAGGGTCGCACGTCGCTTTTGGGTCGAAAACAAACCCGACCGCGACTCCCCTCGGCGGGTCGGAGCGAGCGGAGCAAAGCCCGGTGAGGGTGAGCAAAGAGGCCAGAAGAACCGTGGAGCTGAGACCCGTGAAGATCATGTTTGATGTTGTTTCGTCTCTTGAAGTGGAGACTGGAAAGAAGGGAAGGACGGAGATGGATGAGAAAATCCCCTTTACAAGGCACTGAGACTGTCTGCAGCCAGGTGCCGGGGTGCCGGGGGTGCGCAGGCGGGGCTGGGCGGGGAGAGCTTCATGGTGGGTGTGATGTGTGATGGGTGATGGGTGGTGACAGTGGAGAGATAAAGATGGGAGGAAAAGTTTGGAAAACAGCATGACAAGACACACAAACATTTCCTGGAGAGAGGAAAGAGAAATGTTTGTGGATGCACTGAACAGTTAAACACAGGTAATGTTCATATTTCAGAGTTTAAATTGAATTAATGTTAACTAGCTATTGTTAGCGGTGTTAACTTTAGCTGTGTGTAAGTGTTCACGTTTTTGGTCGTTTTCTAGCCCAGTGGTTCTGAAAGTTGGGTCCGGGGACCTCCAGGGGTTTCATGAATTGGTGCCAATTATGAGTCTTCACCAAAAAGGAGAATCATTTATTTCTAATTTCATCCATACATGATACCAGAGGTGGAGCTATGTGGTGGCTTTTGGGCCTGCAGCCATTAATGTTTTCTCAAAATCAATCAATCCATCCATCAATCAGACTTAATATATCACTTTTCATACAGTAAAAGCCCCAAATCTCTTTTTTAAAATCTGTTGAAGTCACTTTTTTTGAACAGTGACTTGAACCATGCTGACTGAATCTGAGTGAGTTTACAACATTATGATTTACAAAATGTAATTGTACAAATGCAAATATAAGAAACACAAGTTTTATATGAGTTCGACAATAATTTAATACAATGTATGCAGGTTTTGAACAGCTCTATTGAATGGATAATGGCATCTTCTGCATACACAAAAATACATTAGCAATATATTTCCAGACTTTTAATTATTTTTTGGATTTATCAATTAGTCGTTTGGTCTGTAAAATGTCAGAAAATGGGGAAAAAAATGTCAATCACTGTTTCTTAAAGCCAAGGGGATGTCATCAAATGTGTTTGTTAACAGTCCACAACACAACAATTTACTATTACAGAAGAAAACCAGAGAAACCAGAAACCACATTTAAGAAGCTGGAAGCAGAGAAGTAGGACATTTTTAGTTAAATAGTTGGAAGTGAATCCCCTCTTGATATAGCCTATTAATCTTCTAGCTACACTAACCAACAGCCAGTGAATGTGACAGGCAGAAAATAGGTCAAGTTTGGAGCCAGCTACCTTATTAATTTCATCAAGCAGGACCCATGATGTGAGTCCATGTCGAGCACATGTGTAAAATCCATTTCCTTACACCTGGAGAGAGGAAATGCAGGGCCTATATGAACTATGGGGTGAGGGAGGGGACGCTCTGCTTTAATGGCTAAAACATATCTATGGGGGGGATGTGGTTGTACTCCCTATGGGCTAACCTCTGTACAGTGAAACCTGCTGACCGACAGCTAACAGGAAAGTAACTCTCCATACAAGTGGATTTGCATATGCTCATAATTTACCTTTTATCATGTTTCCATAAAAAGCGTCTTTTACTTTTTATGTGTTGACATCTACAATAGCAGGTCACACACGGTTCTGTATGCTGCTGACTACCACACTGAAAAGTAGTCAAATCATCCATGAAGTCTAAAGTTTCTTCAGGTTTTAAATTTACATTACAGCTGCCCATTACAATGACTGTAGAACATAAAAAGCAGACAGGAAGTATTTCTTCAAGAACTGGTGTGTCCAACATTGCTGAGTCCAGTCTTGGCAGAGAAGAAGCTCTTAAGGTCTTTCTCTTTTTTCCCCAACAGCCTGGACTCAGATTGTCCTGTTTTGTGACTTAAATTCAGATAAAAAGAAGATCAAATATTTTATTATGATCATACATGAAAATCACTCACCTTTCGGCGAAATTCGCTGTTTTGAAACCAAAATAGATGACCTACGTGAATCTTTTTTTTTGGGGGGGGGGGGGTGTCAAGTGGCAAGTGATTGTGATTTGGAGGTATACGGGAGCCTTGAATTGGGAAGAGAGAGAAAAAAGAAGAAGAAGAAGAAGAAAAAATACCCAGAGGCCTCCGTCATTTGGTGTTTTTTTTTTTCTTGTGAGTAGACCTCATTAATACCATAGATCAGAGGAGTCAAACTCATTTTCATTCAAGGGCCACATACAGACCAATTTGATCTCATATGGGCCGGATCATTAAAAAGATGGAAGGAAAGAAAAGGAAAGAAGGAAGGAAGGAAATAAGGAAATAAGAAGGGAAGGAAGGAAAGACAGGCAAAAGGAAGAAGGGAAGAAAGGTAGGAAAGAGAGATAGTGAAGGACGGACAGACAAAAGGAAAAGGAACGGAGAAAGGAAGGAAGGAAGGGGGAAAGGAAAGAAGGAAGGAAGGACGGACAGAGGAAAAAAGGAAGGGGGGAAAGGAAGGAAGGAAGGGGGAAAGGAAAGAAGAAAGGAAGGACAGACAGAGGAAAAAAGGAAGGGGGGAAAGGAAAGAAGGAAGGAAGGAAGGAAGGAAGTAAAGTGGGTCGGATTGGACCCCTTGGCCGGCCGGTTCTGGCCCATGGGCCGCATGTTTGACACCCCTGCCATAGATAGACGATTAATACCAAAGTCCTTCTAAGGCTCTTATTATAATGTCTCTGTTAATACACGCACCTATTGTCACCCACGTTGTCGCGTCGGATACATGCAGGGATTAAAGCAAAAAAAAAATCTTCTGACTGAAATTTTTATATATATATATTTTCTCGTCATCGAGTCAATTCTCGTTAAACTTGCACTTGCCTATCTTGGCTTGTGTCTGCCAGTGTGAAACACTTCTTCGTCTGTTACTATCTATGACAAGCCTACGGGGGAAATCAAACACTGCCCCCTAAATCACTGTTTTTCAACCTTTTTTCAGCCAAGGTATTTTTTTCATTGAAAAAAATCACAAGGCACCCCACTAACCGAAAATGTTAAAAAATGAAACTCTGTAGCCTATATTAATAATATAAAGTCATTCATGTCAAAGTGTCTTGAATAGGAATAAAATAGACACAAAGAAGAGGTATTTTATGATCTTATATATTTCTTCTTTCAAATAAAAAGTGCAATTAACAATATAGTAGGGCTGGACGATTATGGCAAAAATAATAATCAAGATCATTTTGATTGATCTTGAAATCGCGATTATCAAAACATGATTCTTCATTGGCTTTGGAGACATGTGCTGCCTCATCCTAAGCACTGATTGGCTGGTGTGTGGTGTCGTATGAAACAGTCACGTGTCCCACAGATGCACGCGCAGGTCAGGAAATGACGTAAACGGACCGTATATGGTTTGCTCCTTGTGTGTTACCTTACGTGTTGGACTAAATACATGTTGACATATTGAGGAAAGTATTTCGGTTTTATGGAAACAGATTTCATATTTCAGCAGAATGGATACTTGGCGAGCTGTACAGAAAGTCCTGAGTCATAAGATGATCGTTGTGGATAAAGGGAAGACTTTGAAGGTATGTAGCATTATAGCTGTTAGCTTACTTTAGCTGAGTGGCTAGCCGAGCTAACCGCTAATACTATTACGGCTGTGAGCAACCATATAGGTCGTGAGTGGTCTTGAATGAATCAGGAGAATCTAAGCTTTCTAACAATGTACGGCATGAATATATATTTTTAAGGGTTGGTGTTTAAAACATTCAGAAGAACTTGTGGTTACCTCCCAACTTCCGGTCCGTCCCGTAAGCGGAACAGCGAGTTTTACGTGTCTGCAGTTCCGGTCCTTCATGTTGGCTGAAACAGACAAGTCACCCTCAAACATGCTGAAAACCATATTGAAGTTTGCCTGCAGTTAGTCTTCCCTAATGTTTATGTGGCTTTGAGGATGTTCCTCACGGTGCTGGTGACAAACTGTGACGGGGTGCGCTCATTTTCTCATTTGGGGAGAATCAAAAATGAGCCTGAAGTCCTTTTTATCATTACTGGCAACAGAGTCTGAACCTGTCAGAGACCTGGACTTTATGGCTGTGGAGGAGTTTGCTAGGAGAAAGGTAATTGCATAAGGGAGCTACTCTAATGTGTGTGTGTGTGTGTGTGTGTGTGTGTTGTTAATGTGCATTGTTGTTTTTTTATGACTCTGAAACATTTGTTGTTGGGATGTTTGATATTGTGGAGATTTTAAAAAGAGGTTGTTTGCTATTCTTTGAAGTGTTTCTGCATATCTGAGCGTGGACTGTTTTGATAATACACACACACACACACACACACACACACACACACACACACACACACACACACACACATACACTGCATGTGCTGAGAGTCTTGTGTTGAATTTATCAGTCAGTGTGAATCCTGTGCAAGTTCAGGAGTTTCCAACAACTATTACATCCACACTTGTGCACTAGTAAACTAGTTGTCTGTTGTGTTGGTGCACATACAAGTGTGTGTGTGTGTGTGTGTGTGTGTGTGTGTGTGTGTGTGTATTTAACCATTTCCATGTAAATGGGATACAGATGTGGTTTTCAAGCAGAAATTTACATTGAACATGTCTCTTTTAATCTCTGCACTTTCATCAAACTGTACTGTCCTCCGTCCGTCCGTCTTCTGCCGCTTATCCGGGGTCGGGTTGTAGTTCTGCTTGAATTTCCTCTCAAAATGCAGATTGATGCTTTCAAGCCCTAACCTCCCTAGAGGGGTCGTATCCTTCTCACCATTTTCACCCATGACCCGTTTTCATGTGTGAATGAAGCTGAATTAGTATAATTACTAGACCATGATTGATAGATTAGTGCCAAACTAGTTGATATGGTGTTGAAAATTTAGCATTTTTAAGTAAGTGTAAATATTGGTACAAAGTTTTTATGGTTACACCACTTAGACATTTTTGCCATAATCCTCTAAATATATTCCCTCAAAATGGATTAAAGCAGAAATTTTATGCTGTGTCCACAAAAAAGAGTGTGCAAGTTATTCATACATTCATTTTCATATTTTAACCCCTTTTTAAATTTGACTAAAACATATGGACACAAAAACCACTCCAAAAATCCAGTATTGGTCATCAGACCCTAATAATCACTGAACACTACACTTACACAGTTTTCACAGTTATAATACAATGTGATATATTCATTAACCCTCCTGTTGTCCTCAAGTCAAGGAAGGAAGGAAAGATGGAAGGAAGGAAGGAGGAAGGGAGGGAAGGAAGGACGGAGGAAGGGAGGGAAGGAAGGAAGAAGGAAAGGACGGAGGAAGGGAGGGAAGGACGGAGGAAGGGAGGAAGGAAGAAGGAAAGGAAGGAAGAAGGAAAGGAAGGAAGGAGGAAGAGAAGAAGGAAAGGAGGGAAGGAGGAAGGGAGGAAAGGAAGGACGGAGGAAAGAAAGAAGGAAGGTAGGAGGGAGGGAGGGAGGGAGGGAGGAAGGAAGGGAAGGAAGGACGGAGGAAAGAAAGAAGGTAGGAGGGAGGGAGGAAGGGAAGGAAGGACGGAGGAAAGAAAGAAGGTAGGAGGGAGGGAGGGAGGAAGAAGGAAAGGAGGGAGGAAAGAAGGCAGGAAGGGAGGAAGAACGAAGGAAGGAAGGAGGAAAGAAGGAAGGAAAGAAGGACAGGAAGAAGGAAAGGAGGGAGGAAGGGAGGGAAGGAGGGAGGAAAGAAGGAAGGAAGGAAAGAAGAGATGGGGTCAATTTGACCCAGGAGGACGACACAAGGGTTTAATTCATTGAACACATAATTAATTAATATTATTGATTTATTTTTTTTAATGCAATAAAGGCTGTTTCTGAAACTTTTAGCAAACTTTAAAAATATTAACACTGGAATTGACTTAAAATAACCACAGATACCAAAGATTCATTCACTTACAATATTGTGTGTTACAGTATTATGCATATTCCTATAGGCTACACAAAAATACAAGTAAAATAACTTTAGACATGAGGAGAAAGCTGATGCCTCTGTGTGTGTGTGTGTGTGTGTGTGTGTGTGTGTGTGTGTTTTTCTAGTGTTTTTAGGGCCACATGTACTCCATCCAGTACAGGTCTGGTCCAAGCCAGTGACTTGGATCTCAGAGAGGAAGTGAACTGGTGTCTTAACGACTGCAACAGATGTGAACATATGATACACTGGAGACGTCTGTCTGGTGCTTCAAGCTCCAAGTGAGGAAAATACGAGGGGTCTGCACAGAGTAACAGTTAACAGTACAAGACCAAGGCAAGGCAGTTTTATTTATATAGCGCATTTCATACACAATGGCAACTCAATGTGCTTTACATAAAACAGAAAAACATGTCATTTGAGAAACATTAAAACATACAATTAACCCCCCCCCCCCCCCATAATAAAAACAAAGTACAGAAAAATAGAAAGAGAGAAATAAAATGCTAGAATAGAGCATTAAATATAAGATTGCAGCATAAAATAATAAATTAGCTTTAAAATCATTAAAAGGACATAGAGTGCAAATGAAAGATTAAAATGTAAAGTGTTTTAAAAGAGCTCAATCATAAGCTCAGGAGAAGAGAAATGTTTTAACCTGGATTTAAAAATGATTTCGGTTCTGCTGGTAGTTTGTTCCAGTTGTGTAAAAGCTGCTTCATCATGTTTAGTTTGAACTCTGGGCTCGACTATCTGACCTGAGTCAGTAGATCTCAGAGCTCTGGGCTCAACTATCTGACCTGAGTCAGTAGATCTCAGAGCTCTGGGCTCAACTATCTGACCTGAGTCAGTAGATCTCAGAGCTCTGGGCTCAACTATCTGACCTGAGTCAGTAGATCTCAGAGCTCTACTGGATTTATATTCTACTAACATGTCATTCATGTATTCTGGACCTAAACCATTCAGTGATTTGTAGACCAGTAGCAGAACTTTAACATCTATTCTATAGTTGACTGGGAGCCAGTGTAAAGACTTTAGAACTGGAGTAATGTAGTGAAAGCAGAGGGGGGACAAAAGAAAGGTTATTTGATTTCTGACATATGGATCAGAACAGTTGGTATTTAACCTTTGTGTCGTCCTCCTGGGTCAAAATGACCCGTCTGTTTTGACTGGTCTTTCTTTCCTCCCTTCCTTCCTTCCTTCTTTTGTCCATCCTTCCTTCCTTCTTCCTCCCTTCCATCCTTCCATCCTTCCTTCCTTCCTCCCTCCTTCCTTCTTTTGTCCCTCCGTCCTCCCTCCCTTCCTTTCCTTCCTCCCTTCCATCCCCCCCCCCCTTTCCTTCCTCCTTCCTTCCTTCCTTCCTTCCTCCCTCCTTCCTTCTTTCCTCCCTCCCATCCTCCCTCCCTCCCTCCCTCCTTTCCTTCCTTCTTCCTCCCTTCCAACCTTCCATCCTTCCTCTCTCCTTTCCTTCCTTCCATCCTTCCTTCCTCCCTCCTTCCTTCTTTCCTCTCTCCCTCCTACCTTCCTTCCTATCTTCCTTCATTCGTCCTTCCATCCTTCCTCCCTCCTTTCCTTTCTTCTTCTTCCCTTCCATCCTTCCTCCCTCGCTCCTTTCCTTCCTTCTTCCTCCCTTCCATCCTTCCTCCCCTCCCCTCCTTTCCTTCCTTCTTCCTCCCTCCCTTCCATCCTTTCCTTCCTTCTTCCTCCCTTTCCAACCTTCCTTCCTCCCTCCCTTTCCTTCCTTGACTCGAGGACAACAGGACGGTTAAACAATAGCTAAACAATAAAAAGTCTTAAATGAAATCCAAAAAGTCAGATCAGTCTCTCTCTCTCTCTCTCTCTCTCTCTCTCTCTCTCTCTCTCTCTCTCTCTCTCTCTCTCTCTCTCTCTCTCTCTCTCTCTCTCTCTCTCTCTCTCTCTCTCTCTCTCTCTCTCTCTCTCGTGGTCGGGCCAATGTGTTGTCCTTGTTGCCCAGTCAGCTGGTTTGTCCATTCATTCATCACTTTAGTCCAGAGCTGCATATCTGGACAATTACTTACTACATTGTTATGTCTGTTGTAAAGATAATTGCCAGTGAGAGAAAAAAAAAAAGCCTCCTCCCTTCTTCTTCTTCTTCCCTGACATCAATACTGACCTCCTCGACAAACTCAATGACTTCTATGGGAAGTTTGAACAGTCTCTCCTCCCATCTAAACTCCACTCTACATCGAGGAGGAGGAGGAGGAGGAGGAGGAGGAGGAGGAGGAGGAGGAGGAGGAGGAGGAGGAGGAGGAGGAGGAGGAGGAGGAGGAGGAGGAGGAGGAGGATGTTCAGGAAAACAAACAAAGATGAAAGTCCAGCTGTACTTAAACACAGTGCAGCTCAATTGGCTCCAGTGTTTAACCCTTTATAGGACACTCATTGAAAGGAAGGGAGGAAGGAAGGAAGGGAGGAAAGAAGGAAGGGAGGATGGAAGGAGGGAGGAAGGAAAGGAAGGAGGGAGGAAGGAAGGTAGGGGGAGGAAAGAAAGAGAGAAGGAGGGAGGGAGGAAGGGAAGAAAGAAGAAAGGGGGATGGAGGAAGGAAAGAAGGAAGGGAGGAGAGAAGGAGGGAGGGAGGAAGAACAGATGGAAGTAAGGAAAGGAAGGAAGGAAGGACGGAGGAAGGAAAGAAGGAAGGGAGGAGAGAAGGAGGGAGGGAGGAAGGAAGGATGGAGGAAATAAGGAACGAGGGAGGAAGGAAAGGAAGGAAGGATATTTTGGGATATTTACAGAAGTTACCAAATATAATTATTTGCCCAATAAAGGGTTAACATGTTCAACACCTCCATCTACCACAGTGCCTCAAGGACTTCAATGATAATCCTTGTACCAAAATCAACCAGAATCTCCTGCCTCAGTGACTTCAGAGCGATTGCCCAAACATCTGTGGTGATGAAGGGAGTGTGAGTGCATCTCGTCTCCTATTTGAAGTCCTCCACTACCTCTCCGCTGATGGATACTTACCAGTCTGCTGCTTACCGAGCCAACATACATCCTATTCTTCAACTTCAGCTTGGCCTTCAGTACAACAAACCGCTTCAGTAAACTAGCTAGATGTGAATATTGACCCCTACACATATGCCGCTGGATTTGGAGCTTCCTGTGGGGACGCCAACAGAGGGATAAGATGGACAGCCTTTCATTTTGACCCCTGACCCTCAGCATAGGTGCCCCCCCAGGGTTACGTCCTCTCACCTCTCACCTCTGGCTCTTCTCCCTCTACACAAATCACTTCATACCCCACCTCTGCAGCTCAGTCTCCAGCCTTGAATATGCAGATCACACAACCATAATTGGACTCATTTGGTGCCTTGATAACAACCTCCAGCTCAGCATATCTAAAACATAAGAGCTCATTATAGACTTCAGGCAAAGCCTCCTCCCGAAAAATTTATAGTCATATCTCTGGAGAACTCATAACCATCACTGACTCATTTAGATTCCTTGGCAACACAGTCAAATTGAACATCAGGACAGACTACATTACCAAAAAAAGCTAAGCAAAAACGACTTTATCACGACAAAAAACAGCAAAGTAAAACAAACCTTCTCCTTTATTTTAAAACAGCCATTATTTCGATCATACTTACCTCGTCCGTAACAGTCTGGTACAGCAGCATTGAAAGTCAAAAATGCACAAAAAACTGCAGAATATGATCAATAGGAGCGCCTTGGTAGTCGAGTGGTTACCACATATGCCACATAATGGCAGCGTCCCTGGTTCGATTTCAGCAGGCGACCTTTGCTGCAGGTCATTCCTCTCTTTCTCTCCCTGTTTCCTGTCGGTGTCTATGCCAGCTACTTTCAAATAAAAGGCAAAAAGCCCAAATATAAATCTTCTTTTAAAAAAGAGCATATGATCAATAATTGGCACCTTCCTCTCATCAGTTGAATCAATATCACAAATGCTCAATCAAAAGAGCAAAACAAGATCATCCAACCCCTCACATCCTGCTCACCGTGTCTGATGTGATGCTGATATCTGTCTATGTTTAATGTTAAGACCTCAGTCATGTGATCAATAAGTGATTGTTTCCTCTCTTCTACCTTTTCTCTTGTACCACAGTTCAGTGAAAACTACCGACTTCCTCCCAGTACAGTACAGTGACTTAAGTGCTGAATTTGTGCATTAAATATTCTGTCTTCAGGTTAAATCCTTAAAGTTTTAGGTGACACTTGATCTTTCCTCTAGCACCAATCAATCATTTGCACAAAAAAAAGGCAAAAATTCACTGCTTCGACTGTTGAAATATGAATATTCCTTGATGTTTTTGTCTTCTATTATAGTAAACTGAATGTCTTTAGGGCTGATGTGATATCAGGGTTTGGGAAACTATGATGGACATTTTTCCTACTTTTATAGACCAAACAAGTAATTGCCAAAATACAGTAATCAGTAGGCTACATACAGAATGCTAAACACTCTCCTACATGAATGGTATTTAATATTAGTGTAAATTGAATCATGTTTTTTCATATTAAAACAACAGTTATGATAATAATAACTTTATTTTGTATAGCGCCTTTCATGAAACCCAAGGTTGCTTCACATTAACAAGAAACACACATTTAGCAAAAGCCTGCAGGAACAACAATGATTTAAAAGAGTCCAGAGTTGGTGCTTGGTGAATGTTAGGAGGGAGCGAGTTCCACAGTGTAGGAGCTACCACACTGAAGGCCCTGCTCCCAAAGGATTGGGGTGGGGTGGGGGGGGGGGGTGGACAGGAGGCCCAAGTCGGTGAAGCACAGGTCCCGTGAAGGGTGGTAGACATGGAGAAGGTCCGTTAAGTACTGGGGTGCAACGGCATGAAGCCATTTAAAGGTGAGGAGAAGAAGTTTAAAAGTGATGCGGAACTTAATTGGAAGCCAGTGCAGCTGTTTGAGTGTGGGGTGTGTGTGTGTGTGTGTATGTGGGGGGGGGGTGTGATGTGCTGCCAGGGTTTAGTTCGAGTGAGAACCCTGGCAGCTGAGTTTTGGACGTGTTGGAGCCTGTCCAGCGTTTTATTGGGGACCCCGCATACAGGATGGCATTACAATAGTCCAGACGTGAGGTGATGAATGCATGTATGAGAGTCTCGGCAACTGAGTCAGAGAGTGAAGGACGGAGTCTGGAAATGTTCCTTAGGTGGAAGAAGGCGGATTTGGTGACAGATTTAATGTGTGTGTCATATGAGAGTTTGATGTTCAAACCCACTTGAAATCTTGCATGTTGATCAAAGTATGCCTACAAACAGTTTAAGGATCTGCAGCAGGGGAAGAAAGGTACCGAACTTTAGCAGAATAGCACCACCATGTGTCTATAAGAGACTATTACAAGCACACAAAGATAAAAAGAAAAGAGCTTCAAAATGAATCATGACTTTTTTATTTTTAGCTTCATGCATGAAAAACAGGGCAGTGACAGAGAAGTATTCACATCTACACTGTCATCAAAAAATATCAGCAGGGTTTGGATTTGGGTTACAGTTCTCTGACGATGACGATGATGATGATGATGATGAAAAAACTGACTTTAGTAGCATTTTTGGAGTATCACATCTCACTTATCTGATGACAAATTAATATAGATTAGAAGCTTTGAACTCAAATTTCAGGCATTTATCCGCGCTACTTAAAAATGTTAATATTATCAGAGCATGGAAATTCCACATTGCGTTTTAACTTCTGACGATCATCATGAGCCGATTCAAGATAACACCACATGATTTTAAAAGGCATGTCAAAACTCAAGAATAGCAGTCAACTCATGAAACACATTATAGATGTAGAGAAGATTAAAAAACAGCAAAATACATTGTGAATGACATCATAGCCCACCAAAAAAAAAAGGTTGTTTCGAAGCAAGCCAGAAGTAAAGAACATATTTTACATTTACACATTTTTATGTTATATAGCTCACTGTAATCCCCAATTTTTTGGCATGAAGTCCCTTTTCCAAAAGTTATTTTTCCACTTAAATGGTTTCAGTTATTCATAAAAAAATATGCTTATGTAAGATGCTTTCGTGTAACAGCAGTCACATTTAGTTTTAAATGACCAAGTTGAATAAATGACCTAAGAAAAGGCTGATTCTGCCTTTTACTTGAGCTGAAAATACAACAAAACAAACCCAAACTTAACAAATCACCTAAAGAAAATACACCATCCATATTGCACTACATAAAATCAAGAACTGTATAAGAACAGAAATAAAAAGGCTGCAGTATAAAGGAATGAAAAGAGTGCGAGAAGTGGTTAGAAACTGCTCAGTGTAGAGTTACGATGGATAGTTGATTAATGGGTTAGTGAGTCAATTAACAGAAAATTAAATCAGCAACTGTTTTTGATGACTTGAAAAATCATTTTAATCATTCTTTTTATCAGAAAATCCAAATATTTGCTCGTTAAAGCTTCTCAAAATGAAGCTTTTACTATATCCAACATGATGGTAAACTCAATTTATTTGGATTTTGAACTATAATTCAGATAAAACAAGAAAAAAACAACAACATTTTTGCTATTCTTTGACATTTTTTGTAGTTTAAAATGAAAAGAAAATGCATAAAATTAATAATGAAAATGAATGTAAGTTGCAGCCCTGGCTCAGTTGTCGTCACCTTGCACCTTATTTCTTTTTTATTGTAAGTATTTAAAAGTGGTAAAATGATATGGCGCTAGTGCAGAGGTGTCAAACTCATTTTCATTCAAGGGCCACATACAGACCAATTTGATCTCATGTGGGCCGGATCATTAAAAAGATGGAAGGAAGGAAGGAAGGAAGGAAAGACAAAAAAAAAGGAAAGAGGGAAGAAAGGTAGGAAAGAGAGACAGAAGGACAGATGGAAGAAACGGAGGAAGAAAGGAAAACAGGAAGGTTGGAAGGACAGATGGCAGGAAGGAAGGAAAAAAGGAAGGTAAGAAGGACAGATGGAAGGAATGGAAAAAAGGAAGGTAGGGAGGAAGGACAGAAGGAAGGAAAGAAGGAAGGACAGATGGAAGAAATGGAGGGAGGAAGGAAGAAAGGGAGGAAGGACAGATGGAAGGAAGAAAGGAATGAAGGAAAGAAGAAAGGAAAAAAGGACGGAAGGAAGGAAGGAACGAAGAAAGGCAAATAGGAAGGTAGGAAGGACAGATGGAAGGAAGGAAAAGAACACCAAAGGAAAGTGGGCCGGATCGCACCCCTCGGTGGGCCGGTTCTGGCCCACGGGCCGCATGTTTGACACCCCTGCGCTAGTGTATGGTGCTGTGCTCATACAAACATTCGTATTACTGTACTTTCTGTTGAGGATTAGGCTAAAGTGCATCTGATTTTAAATACTAGTATTAAATTAAATCTCTGTTCTGTTGGCAACAGGGTGGAAACATGTCTACTAACCTCCAGCCAGGCGAATCCTTCTAAACTCAGACTCTGGCAGGTAAGTTTTTACTCTTCTCTTGTAGCCTGTTTGGCAAACAATCAACCCTCATCTGGAGGTTTATTCTAAACATCATATTTGAGCTGTAAAAGAAAGGAAGTGGTTGACACTGTAAGAATGAATGAGCCACTCAGACTAGTTGAAGAAGAGTTGTTTTTTTCCGTCCTGGTTAAACACGTTCTTTAAATGTCACTGAGCAAAGATTTCCTTGTGCATGTCAGCCCAGTTGACCTCCAGCACTTATTCATGCCTGGACTCTCTCTCTTTCTCTCTTTCTTTCTTTCCTTATTGGTAGACCTGTACATGTCCATGCAAGGAGGTGGTGTTCCCCCCACAGTCCACATACTGGTACATCTCCTGGGAAACCTGCTCCGCGTGGCCGAAGTACGTCGTGGTCACCGTCACCCTGACAAAGGTAAGGCAGTTTTATTGATATAGCGCATTTCATACACAATGTGCTTTACATAAAACAGAAACATTAAAACATACAATTAACCCCCCACCCCCCCATAATAAAAACAAAGTACAGAAAAATAGAAAGAGAGAAATAAAATACTAGAATAGAGCATTAAATATAAGATTGCAGCATAAAATAATAAATTAGCTTTAAAATCATTAAAAGGACATAGAGTGCAAATGAAAGATTAAAATGTAAAGTGCTTTAAAAGAGCTCAATCATAAGCTCAGGAGAAGAGAAATGTTTTTACCCTGGATTTAAAAATGATTTCAGTTCTGCTGCTAGTTTGTTCCAGTTGTGTAAAAGCTGCTTCATCATGTTTAGTTTGAACTCTGGGCTCAACTATCTGACCTGAGTCAGTAGATCTCAGAGCTCTGGGCTCAACTATCTGACCTGAGTCAGTAGATCTCAGAGCTCTGGGCTCAACTATCTGACCTGAGTCAGTAGATCTCAGAGCTCTGGGCTCAACTATCTGACCTGAGTCAGTAGATCTCAGAGCTCTACTGGGTTTATATTCTACTAACATGTCATTCATGTATTCTGGATCTAAACCATTCAGTGATTTGTAGACCAGTAGCAGAACTTCAACTAGAGTCAACTGCTGCTGATCAGACAACAAGGTGAGAGTAGAGACAGAGTTTTGGATGATGGTCATTTTTAATTCCTGCACAGCATGACCTGATTTGGTAGCACAAAGGGGAGACCTACATAATATTAGTTATGTTTTGGTTTATTTGGTCATTTTCTTAGATGTTTGTGCTTATGTCATGTGTCAGTAGCTACGTAGCTAGATGGAGTCTTTATCTGGTTTATTCCTGTTTGTCGCTGAAATACGATCGGGAGGCTGTACGGGTTGTTTTATTTTGAAAAACGGAAGTTTTATTATGCCGATTCAGTGTCTGACTTCCTGTCTGGTGCAATCTGCTCTGTTGAGCTTGTCGCGAGTTGGAAACGGCTCCGTCAAAAATAGAAATGCTACCTATTGATAGCGCTGCTGAGACGTTCCCAGTGGAGACACTCTCATTGATTATAGTGGTACCTATCAGCTCTGGTGACGGCGGTGCAGCTGTAACGCACCGCTGACAGACCCAGTGGAAATTGGGCTTTAGGTTTTAAATGTCAGTATACATTCACAACAACAGATGGTGCCAAAGATCTATAAAACAAGTGTTACTCTCCTCACTGTCCCTCACTAGTCTACAGTGATCATCTCAATCCAAATGACTCAGAAGTAGGACAACCGAGTAACTAGAGTATGATATCGTCTACTTCACAGTCTCTCCTCTGCTGAACCCTGTGTGTGTATGTGTGTGTGTGTGTGTGTGAGTGTGTGTGTGTATGTGTGTATGTGTGTGTGTTTGTTTGTGGAGCGGCACTGGCAGCTCCACCTGCTGTGAAACAGAGGAGAGGCGGGCAACTTGGCATGACCCCAAATGACAGCAAAAACACAGAAGAGAGTCTCACACTGAGGTGAAATGAAGCGAGGGCACATAAATTACATAAATAACATGGACAAACAGTTTATACCAGGGGTGTCAAAAGTTTGGAAGGGAGGAAGGAAACAAGGATGGAAAGAAGGAAAAGGGATTAGGAAGGAAAGGTAGGAAGGAAGGAAAGACAGAAGGAAGGAAGGAAGGAAGGATAAGGGATTAGGAAGGAAAGACAAAAGGAAGGAAAGAAGAAAGGGAGGAAGGAAAGAAGGACAGATGACAGGAGGGAAGGAAAGAAAAGAAGACAGGAAGGACAGTGGGCCGGATTGGACGGCTTGGCGGGCCGGTTCTGGCCCACGGGCCGCATGTTTGACACTCCTGGTTTATACTGTGTTTTGCTGCCGTTTATGGTCATGCTGACTCTCTCTCTCTGTGTGTGTGTGTGTGTGTGTGTGTGTGTGTGTGTGTGTGTCCAAGTTTGAAGTCTTTTTACAAAAATGAGTCTTGAAAAAGAGGTTTGTCTATAATCATTTATGTTCTCAGTTGACTTGAATCTCAATGGATATCCAGAAAACACCAGATTCACCAGTAGATAACTTGAATGTGAAAGATCCGGCCCACATGAGATCAAATTGGTCTGAATGTGGCCCTTGAATAAAAATGAGTTTGATACCTCTGGTCTAGACTACTTCTTTATTTTAATTGTATGGTTTTATATTGACTTGCTGCAAACAAGCTGATAAAAACTACTGGAGGTATGAGGAACAAGGCCCCACCAGTCAGAGAGCGAGGTGAAGTTAGTTTAATCATTAACAGCAACGTTACAGTCTGCATGGAGTCAAGGTTCATGAACAGCTGGTCCTCTGTCTGTAGTTTTGTGTTGCCTGTATCAGCGACTGTTGCAAGGGAGTACTTCGAATTTTAGATTTAATTGATTTAGAGCAGAAGTGTCGAACTCATTTTCATTCAAGGGCCACATACAGACCAATTTGATCTCATGTGGGCCGGATCATTAAAAAGATGGAAGGAAGGAAATAAGAAGGGAAGGAAGGAAAGACAGGCAAAAGGAAGGAGGGAAGAAAGGTAAGAAGGACAGATGGAAGGAAGGAACAAAGAAAGGATAAAAGGAAGTAGGAAGGACAGAAGGAAGAAAGGGAGGAAGGACAGATGGAAGGAAGAAAGGAAGGAAGGACAGAAGGAAGGAAGTAGGAAGGACAGAGGGAAGAAAGGAAGGAAAAGAACACAGGAAGGAAAGTGGGCCTTCCATCTGTCCTTCCTTTCTTCCTTCCATCTGTCCTTCCTTCCTTCCTTCCTTCCTTCTGTCCTTCCTTCTATCTGTCCTTCCTTCCTTTTGCCTGTCTTTCCTTCCTTCCTTTCTTATTTCCTTCCTTCCTTCTTTTCTTCCATCTTTTTAATGATCCGGCCCACATGAGATCAAATTGGTCTGTATGTGGCCCTTGAATAAAAACCTCTGGTCTAGACTACTACTTTTTTATTTTAATTGTATGGTTTTACATTGACTTGCTGCAAAATTATTATAATCTGGTATTTCTTTACACCATTTTTTGCCCTGTTACGACATTTTATTTTTCTGTTTTCTAGTAAAGACAATTGTTCACCTGTGATCGCTTCCCCCTCTTGTTAAATGCATTAAACTGAATCCTGCAACAGACAGTCCTTCTCACTACTGGCCTTAAGGCTTTTATGGGTCTAGATGTAAAACCACTGAATTGCAAGAGTAGGTTTCATAATAGTAGCTTCTTCTTTTTTCTCACTGGAATTAATGATAATTGGCTAGACGTGGGTTTTCTTTGACCGCAGTGGATTGACACAACTACTGAAGATTATTCTGCTTTAGAGAAAGTTTTGCTTCAGGAGAGAGTCATTGTGATGCTCGGTCACTTGTGTCATAAGTTACATAATGAAAATGTATAACTGCTATAGAAAAAAACTAGGGCTGTTAGTGTTAACGCGTTAATCGTGATTAGATTAATGCAATCCATAATGTGTTAATTTTTTTTTAATCACATTTTAATGTTGCAAGCCTTTTTGTCCCTTCTACTCCCCCGTAGACGGCTCCTCTAGCTGTAGCGCTATGCTTTGAAGTGGCCTCCTGCAGTAAACCTACCGCGCTGATGGAAAGTAAGAGAGCTACTGGACTTGTGAACGGCTTGTTTAACTTTAAAACACTTCCAGACGCTTCAGTTGACAAGTCAAAAGTAAAATGCAACCTGTGTCAAACGGAGTTTAACTACCACCGGAGTACGTGGAGTTTGAGTTAGCACCTCCACGCTAAACACCCAGGTGCAGCCAAGCCAGCCTCAGCTCCACCAAAGGACCATTTTGGAGTGTGGGAGTCGCAGCAGAGCCGTGATTGATTCCCAGTTAAGACACTCTGGTAAGAAATGCTTTACATTATGGGCTTAAAACTGCCTTCAAATGTAAAATAACAGGATTTTAAACATGCAATTCAAAACGCCATTAATCGCGATTAACTATGGAAATTCTGCGATTAATCTCGATTAAAAAAAAAATTGTTTGACAGCCCTAAAAAAAAAAAAACATAAAAAGTACACTTACTGCATCATGAGCACAATGTTGTGCACTTTGATGGTTGACAGGGTGCAGTAGTCACTAGAGAAGAAGAAATAAAACAAGCAATTTAAGATGAAGAAATTATAAATCACATGGTATATAATGAATAAAGTACTTTTTTTTAGAACCTGTAACAAGATACTTACTACATATAACTGATATCTTTAGACATGGTGGTGGGAACGGTGTAGTCAAGCTGTAATAAACACAATGTAAAAGCATTTGAGTGAAAAAAGAAAAAGAAAAGAAAAGAAAAGCAGTGCCAAGTTTTGTAATGTCACAAGAGTTAAAGATAATACGGCTTTAATGGTGCTTAAAGCTTTTGTTCTGGCTTTGATGAAACACAATTGATATTATTTTACAGAAGTCATGAGACAAGTCTGTGTGAGTTAAGTTGGATTCTTGGATAGTTGGTACTTTGGTGTCGTGACTGTGGGTGTAACAATGAGCTGTTGTGGAGGCTGTGCAGTTTTGGGGTTGGAGCAGAATCTGAGTACTAGTATTCAGAAAAGCACATTTTTTTATTTTTTAAATATTTATTTTGTACAAATACTTTTTTCCTCTCCACTCTGTCTATCTCTGTGTCATGGATGTATAAACAGCTGCAGGTTTAGCAGAGCTGAGCTTTGGCTGAGTGGTCCGTGCTATTGTTCCTTCCTTCCTTCCTTTCCTTCCTTCCTTCCTTCCCTTCCTTCCTTCCTCGCTCCCTCCTTTCCTTCCTTCCCCTTCCTTCCTTCTCCCCCCCTCCTTCCCTTCCTTCTTTCCTTCCCCCTCCTTTCCTTCATTCCTCCCTCCCTCCCTCCCTCCTTTCCTTCCTTCTTACTTCCCTTCCTTCTTTCCTTCCTTCTCCCCCCCTCCTTTCCTTCCTTCTTACTTCCCTTCCTTCTTTCCTTGCCCCTCCTTTCCTTCCTTCCCCTTCCTTCTTCCCCCCTCCTTTCCTTCATTCCTCCCCCTCCTTTCCTTCCTTCATCCTCCCTTCATCCCTCCTTTCCTTCCTTTGGCTCCATTGAGCTTTGGCTGAGTGGTCAGTGCTGTTGTTGGTGTGGGTACTCATGCATTTTAACATTTTAATATCCTAAAATTAGAAAAACAGGATTGTTATAGTGCTGCCTCAACAAATCCACCTAGAAATACAAATACTGGGTCCTCTGCACATCCCTACTGTGCAGGCTGCAGGATAACTAAAGCACCATACCTAGAATAACCTAGAATAATTCATGTATTTTTCTCTTGAGTGTATTTTATTTTCTTCGAGTGAGAACAGTAAAAAAATATGTGAACCTACCTGCCGTTCATCCAGCGGTATGATCACTGTGCTGTTGCTGAACTTGGCCTTGCCTATCACCGTCTTGGAGAACTGCACTTGTGCTGTGATGTTGGTCACAGATATGGCGTAGTAGTTATTATTGGTGATGTTCAGGGTACTCTGGATGGATGGAGGACAAGAGAAAAAAAAAGAAAGAAAAGTGAGATTGTGGCAAAAGAGAGCTTATGTTGTCTTGTCTTCTTCCCCCTCCTTTCCTTCCTTCTTCCTCCCTTCCTTTCCTTCATTTCTCCCTCCTTTCCTTCCTTCTTCCTCCCTTCCTTCCTCCTTTCCTTCCATCCTTCCTTCCTTCCTCCTTTCCTTCCTTCCTTCCCCCTCCTTTCCTTCCTTCCTTCCTCCTTTCCTTCCTTCCTTCCCCCTCCTTTCCTTCATTCATCCCTCCTTCCTCCCTTCCTTCCATCCTTCTTTCCTTCCTCCCTCCTTCCCTTCCTTCCTTCTTTCCTCCCTCCCTCCTTTCTTTCATTCCTCCCTCCCTCCTTTCCTTCCTTCCCCTTCCTTTCTTCTTCCCTCCCTCCTTTCCTTCTCCCCCCCCCTCCTTTCCTTCCTTCTTCCTCCCTTCCTTACCCCTCCTTCCCTTCCTTCTTCCTCCCTTCATCCTTCCTTTCTTTCCCTCCTTTCCTTCCTTCTTCCTCCCTTCCTTCCTCCTTTCCTTCCTTCCCTTCCTCCTTTCCTTCCTTCCCTTCCATCCCTCCTTCCTCCTTTCTTCCTCCTTTCCTTCCATCCTTCATCCCTCCTCTCCTTCCTCCTTTCCTTCCTTCTTCCTCCCTTCCTTCCTTGACTCGAGGATAGTATAGAATAATATCAAAAATATTTATTATAGCATCTTTAATGCAGACATGGTGCGACTACAGTTACATTTTAATTGAGGGGAGTGTGGCTCCACAAGCTTACTGTGATGTTGAGATACACAATTCGTTGGTCCTGGTCATAGGAGACGTAGACGGACTTCACTCCCACATAGGAGACATCAATCGAGCGAGGGAATAAGAAGAAAACAGCCAGGCCAGACAGCAGGAGGCAAAGGACCACTGATATCGTAACATACAGCTTTCTGCATGAGAGGGGAAAAAAGAGAAGTGAGACCCTGAAAGCAGCTGATGACTTCAAAGTCAATCATGTTGCTGCTGGTTCGTTGAGTTTCATCATTCAGTCAGCTAAAAAAAAAAAAGTCACTGATAGAGAAGAAGAGCGCTGGGTGCAGACTTACGTCCTGCTTGGCCTGAGCCTTTGGTCGCTGTAAGGAATCAGAGCCACGAGCTGGTTCTCTTGTCCTGTTGAATAGTTTAAAAATAGTGTGTTACTGTTGGATTGAGTAAGAAGTATGTTGTAAGCTTTACACCATGCAACACTGCTCTGCAACTTGAGATTTTTTTGAATGATTGGTGTATTTTTTTCCACAGTGATGCAAACAACTGCACAGACTATGTAATGTATTATGCATAGATTAATTCATTACTGGCAGGGCTGAACAATTACTTTAATTTTTATAGAAATTGCAACACAACCTATTACAATTCTCAAATCACATGAGGCGCAATATTTGTTAAAATCAAAATGTGTGTCAAAAATAACATTTAAATTAAATATTTTTGTGCTATACAGAAATCAGACTCATCACTTTTCAATGAAAATGATGATGTATGAATGGAATGATCATCCTCTAATATTACATGTGTGTGTGTTCCCCTTTTTTTATCCCTGTAAAATCATCCTGGTAAAAGCTTGTTAATGTGGACACAATTTAAACCTCAGCTTGCATGAATTACAGCAGAAGTTAAGTGCTTTGTTCACACAAAGCTAGTCTTTAACCCTTTCATGCATGAATTATGATAACCTCAGTCAAGATTTTTCTCCTAATAGTTTTCATTTCTCTTTATGCATGAAAAAAACATATTTGAACTTCATTTTTTCGTTCACCAAATGATATTCATTACCAGTATTGAATATCATGTATTCACCAATACTATTACATTATAATAACATAAATCAACTGATCTATGACCAGAAACATGACTGCAGGTTTAGTGGTGATGTATGGGATGATGCACTAGTGTCCACTGTGGAGGCTGAAGTGTAACTATGCCATCAACATCCTTTCATACATCAGAAAACAGCTTTTGAATAGCTGTCCACTGCAGTGACCACTATGCATGAAAGGGTTAACTAGTTAAACTCTGTTGCTGTTGGAATACCTTTTAATATAAAACATCACACACTAGCCTGGTAGATAAACACAGACATGTATGCTATATGTGGCTAAATGTCATGGTTAGTGGTTTAGGAATGAATCAGCATTGTGAGAGTCATCTGCTTCCTACTATGGAACAGGGTTTCCGACATGAACGCAGCATTTCTTACCAAACCTACAACAGTTTTTTTTGTCATGTCACATAAGATACGTCTATATTTGTTTCTAACTGGGTTTAAAGTTTTCCTTCCTCCTTCCCTCCTTCCTCCTTTCCTTCCTTCCTTCCATGCTTTTCTAACTGGGTTAAAAGTGGTTGAGGCCAGGTATTGCGGTTATATCACATATTTTTGTACACCAATCAGAGTTTAGCAACATTCAAATTGACCCCGTCTGTTTTGATTGTTCCTTCCTTCCTTCCTTCCTTCCTTCCTTCCTTCCTACCTCCCTCCCTACCTCCCTCCTTTCCTTCATTCCTCCCTCCCTCCCTCCTTTCCTTCCTTCCCCTTCCTTCCTTCTTCCCTTCCTTCTTTCCTTCATTCCTCCCTCCTTCCCTCGCTCCTTTCCTTCCTTCCCCCCTCCTTTCCTTCCTTCTTCCTCCCTTCCTTACCCCTCCTTTCTTTCCTTCTTCCTTCCCTTCCTTCTTCCTCCCTTCCTTACCCCTCCTTTCCTTCATTTCTCCCTCCTTTCCTTCCTTCTTCCTCCCTTCATCCCTCCTTTCCTTCCTTCTTCCTCCCTTCATCCCTCCTTTCCTTCCTCCTTCCCTTCCATCTTCCTCCCTTCATCCCTTCCTTCCTCCTTTCCTTCCTTTTCTAACTGGGTTAAAAGTGGTTGAGGCCAGGTATTGCGGTTATGTCACATATTTTTGTGCACCAACAAGAGTTTAACAACATTCAAATTAAATGTGGTTGATTGCTTATATTGTCAGAGCTGTCACTTTAATGTGTTTAAACCACATCCACACAGTCCTGATGAAGCAGATTAGCTTCTGACTGTTAAACTCTTAATAAATAACACCTGAATAGATCTAAACTTAACCCTTACATATACTATTCATATGCTAACTCATAATTAGTCTTTACACCAATTCAAATTCAGAAGCTCCTGATCAGTAAATGTTTGGTTAATCCTTAACAGAGCTGTCTATGGGCTGAAATATGTGCCACCAGAAACTGAATCTGAATCACATAATTTGAATTTGTATTGTTCAATTTGAATCATTGCATTGAAAAACTGGATCTGAATTGTATCATTTGAAATTGAATGTATTAGTTTGGAACTGAACATTCAGTTCTCACAATTCAATTTCAATTTTCTGTAACAAGTAGTTAAGGCAGAGCAATCGAGCACAGATATATACAGGACGCCTCTTCGGCCAATCAGCACCTTCGTTTTTGAGCACATAACACAGTGGTCATTTGTTGCCACCTCCCGGAGGAAGAACTGCTTGACCCATAGACCGACTTGACCATGGATGAGGCTGGGACAAATACGGTAATGGAAGTTTACCATATATTTTAACGATCTTTTGTTTAACTGTTGTCAATGTCAGCTATTTTGTAGGGTCGTTTCGTTTTCGTCAAAATCTAACGGCTGACAGTAAACTAGCGGAGTGAGTGAGTGGGCGAGCGAGAGTGAGGGAGCGGTGTGTTTCAGTGTCAGGGGACAGAGGTGTGCTGATGATGGACGGAGCTGGAGGAGCAGTATAAACTGAATGTAGTTTGAATGTTACATGTATGTTATGAGCCACATTTTGCAATAAAAATAAATTATGCAAAAAAGGTGCATTGTATCTCCATTTTTGTATATTTCAAGTCACATGAGGAAATGTATAGGGTGCTTTTACAGCTCTCAAATGTAAAAATTTATCAAATTTGACTCTGAGCAGATGTAAATGTAGTCATAAATATTTTATTTTATTACAAAAATACTTAATATGTGAAGTTTTCATTGGCTTTAAAGGGACTTTTCTCTGATTTAGAGTACTGATTACTAATATAGTAATAGGAAGTTTTACCTCGGGGGATTCTGCCGGTCCCCTGACATGTGGGGCAAGTGACGCTGTCCCGTCCCGTGAACTCCACGTAAGGGAACTGAGACACATCGCCGTTCTTTATGTCCTCTTCTGTCTCGGCGTTGGCCGTCAGTGCGTCATGACTCTCGTCTTTGTGTTTGGCCAAGTGTGACTGGGACTTGCCCATTGCTGCAGCTGTCTGTGAGCAACACAAAAAATAGCGTGAGGAGAGAGAGAGAGAGAGGAAGTGCCATGGAGCCACGGCGGCAGGATGTGCTGACAAACCACATGCCACACAGCCACTTGAATGTGAAATTGGATGTGGACCAACGCCAGGAAACGTCTCCCAGGAGAACACATTTCAGTTTGTGCCCCCCCCGTCCATGATGACAAATAATTAGAGATCATTTTGTTGAGACTTTTGCTTAACCTTCCTGTCGTCCTCCCGGGTCAAATTGACCCCGTCTGTTTTGACTGTTCCTTCTTTCCTTCCTTTCCTTTCCTTTCTCCCTCCTTCCTTCCTCCTTGCCTCCCTCCTTTCCTTCCTTGTCCTTCCTCCCTCCCTCCCTCCTTCCTTCTTTCCTCCCTCCCTCCTTTTCTTCCTTCTTTCGTCCCTCCTTCCTCCCTCCCTCTCCCTCCTTTCCTTCCTTCCTTCTGTCCTTCCTCCCTCCCTCCCTCCTTTCCTTCCTTCCTTTTTTCCTCCCTTCCTTCCTTCCTCCCTCCCTCCTTTTCTTCCTTCCTTCCTCCCTCCTTTTCTTCCTTCCTTCCTCCCTCCTTTTCTTCCTTCCTTCCTCCCTCCTTTCCTTCCTTCCTTCCTTCCTCCTTCCCTTCCTTCCTCCCTCCCTCCCTCCCTCCTTCCCTTCCTTCCTCTCTCCTTTCCTTCCCGCCCTCCCTCCTTCCTGCCTTCCTCTCCCCTTCCCTTCCTTCCTCTCTCCTTTCCTTCCCGCCCTCCCTCCTTCCTGCCTTCCTCCCTCCTTTCCTTCCTTCCTTCCTCCTTTCCTTCCCTCCTTTCTCCCTTTCCTTCCTTGACTCGAGGACAACAGGAGGGTTAATGTACATTTACTTTGTCACTTTCTTTCTATTGCTAATATTTCCCTAAAAGCTCTTTTAAGATATAATTTATATTCTTATAATAGCTTATAATATCTAAGACACTAATACTAGATAATAAAGACTGTTCTATATTATATCAATTAATTGATTAGTTGAAATAATTATAGTGATAATAATAGTTTATTTGCTAAGAGCGTTACACAACAACAAGAAAACAGGAATAAAACCATCTGTTCCTAGAGTAATTGACCCCATCTCTTCTTTCCTCCCTCCTTCCCTCCTACCTTCTTTCTTTCCTCCCTTCCTCCCTCCCTCCTACCTTCCTTCTTTCCTCCCTCCCTCCCTCCCTCCCTCCTACCTTCCTTCCTTTCCTTCCTCCCTTCCTTCTTTCCTCCCTCCCTCCCTCCCTCCCTCTTACCTTCTTTATTTCCTCCATCCTTCCTTCCTCCTTCCCTCCCTTCCTCCCTCCTTTCCTTCTTCCGTCCTCCTTTCCTTCCTTCTTCCTTTCCTCCCTTCCTTCCCTTCCTCACTTCAGGTCACCACATGCTAATGTTTGTCTTCAAGTTTTTAAAGTATATAAATCATCTGTCGTACTCGAAAGTATTAACCACGTTTTCTTTACTTTGCTTAAGTACTTAGTCATAATGACACTTTATACTTCCTCTCTTCTTCATTTCAAAGGAAATATTGTACATTTACTTAACAACTGTAGTCAGCAGTTACTTTTCAGACTAAGATTTTACAAATTTAGACATTACTAGTTTATATACAATTATATAAAATGATGCATTGTTGTTATAGATGAAATTAAGTATATAAAAACAGTTGAAACTCCAACTTTAAAAGTACTGCTTATATACCAATGCACCTATAATAATAATAATAATAATAATAATAATAATAATAATAATAATAATAATAATAATAATCTAATAGTGCTGACAATGTGGGCTTTTGCACCAGGAGTGCTTTTCTTTTCTTTCTATCCATCTATAAATATCAGTATCAGTTGTACAAAATGAAAAAATATGCATTATATCTCCCTTTTTTCTACTTCGGGGGTAATATTAGGAAAAGCATAGGGTATTTTAAAAGCTCTGAAATATAAAAATGGGTTAAAAAAGAAAAAAAGTTTAATTTATAGCAGAGCTGTTGCATTAGATTAGACTGGACAGGTGTTTTTAATAATGACTGTGTATTTCTATGTATACTGGACTAGGCCACATGACCTGTTAAATGCTATAGTGTTATAATTAGATTATCTCATGCAGCTGTATATAGGCTTTACATTGCGATGCATGTCATATTTAAATAAGAAGCAGTTGCTTATAGACAGATGAGGAGGCTGCATGTCTGATGTGTGTCTACATGCATGTTGAACAGCACTGTGAGGCCGCCATGCTGCTGAGCTGCACCGCCGGGAACACAACGTACCGACCGCAGGAAAACCATAAGAACCGCTCCACACTTACTATGACAAGCCACACTTTATATTCAATTTGTTATTTAAACATTTTTAGTTACACATCATTTCTCGGCGGCTGTTACACTGAATTAATCGCCAATGGCCGCTGTGTAAAAACAAGTCCATGCATGCAGCAGCCTTACGTCACCAGCGCTGTTATAGATATGCAATGGAGAGGGAAATGAGGCTTTAGTGTGATGTGTTGCACGTGAGTTAATTAATGGCTTACCTGTGCCTTGTTTTGTCTTGTTTTATGCTCCCTTGTTTGCCATTCGCGTTGTCGTCGTTGCTTTGTTGTGGTTCTCTCTCTCTCTCACACACACACACACACACACACACAGAGCAGTGACGAGGAGGCCGACGGTAACGCCCCTCTCCTCTCCTCATTGGACGGGCTCGTGCTGGTGGATGTGACCGCTACCACCGCGCGCGGACCCAACCATAACAACACAGACAGGTGGAGGTGTTAAGAGAAATACAAAGATCCTGTAAGTCAGAGGTGTCAAACTCATTTTCATTTAAGGGCCACATGAAGACCAATTTGATCTCATGTGGGCCGGATCATTAAAAAGATGGAAGGAAGGAAGGTAGTTGGGAAGGAAAGGAGGGAGGGAGGAGGGATGGAAGGAAAGGAGGTAGGAAGGAAGGGAAGGAAGGTAGGAAGAAGGAAGGAAAGGAGGCAGGGTGGAGGGATGGAAGGAAAGGAGGGAGGGAGGAGGGATGGAAGGAAAGGAGGGAGGGAGGAATGAAGGAGGGAGGGAAGGAAGGTAGGAAGAAGGGAGGGAGGGAGGAGGGAGGAAGGAAGGAAGGAAGGGAGGAAGAAGGAAGGAAAGGAGGGAGGAATGAAGGAGGGAAGGAAGGGAAGAAAGGAATGAGGGAAGGAAGGGAGGAAGAAGGAAGGAAAGGAGGGAGGGAGGAGGGATGGAAGGAATGGAGGAAGAAGGAAGGAAAGGAGGGAGGAAGGAAGGGAGGAAGAAGGGAGGAAGAAGGAAGGAAAGGAGGGGGAGGAAAGGAAAGGAGAGAGGAAGGAAGGAAGGAGGGAAAGAAAGGGAGGAAGTACTCAAGTAAATGTAAACTTTCCACCATTGAAAAATACTTTTAACACTCTCTGATAAATAACCAACCAACCCCCCCCCCCCCCGGATACCCCTCCTATAGGTCTCTATAAATGTGCTCTTATGCATCACAGGCCAACTGACTCGGACTCTTAATTACATTCAAACTTGTGTTTTTGTGTGTGGACTGAAAATGGCACGATGAGCCAACCTCATGTGGTGACCCGATCACGAGATTGAGAAACTGTGCCACTGAACACAGACATACTTCAAGTCTGTCAGAACATTTTACTCCCGGAAAATGATGATATTACCATCATTTAAAAAAATTCCAGTGACAAAAACATCAAACCTCATTACTCATAACTTAACCCTTAAACAGGCAGCGTGCACCAGGAGACTCTTTAAGGAGCATGATTGGTTAAGGTGGTTGTTTAATTGTATATGAGCCTTTAATTGGTAGAATTGAAGCTTGTTGTAGGTTTATACTTTGATAGAAATGATAAAAATCAGTTTAGAAACTAGTATGTGTGATATTAATGAGCAGAATGTTTCACTTTACTATGTTAAATAACACATTTAAGTGTTTTTACCATTATCACCATTTTATACCTTAATAAGAGCAAAGCATCCTGGTGGAGATACAACTCATAAAATCCAAAATATATTAAAAATATGAGTGGAAATGTTTTACTTTAGGTGTAAATGACATAACTAGTGACATCAAATTAGGATTTTTTTACATCTAATTTTCCACTCCTGCCTGTTTAAGGGTTAAAAAGAAGAAATACATCTTTATTACTGAGTTAACAATACTGACATTTGTAATGAAATCAAATTTAGATTGTGATCTTTTATTGAATATATTAAATTAGTTAAGAAATTAATATAAAATATTGAATTTTAAGGCAATGAGCATCATAATAATAACACGATAACAACAAGACAAAACTTTGTGGCCTTCCTTCTTTCTTTCTTTCCTTCCTTCCTTCCTTCCTTTCCTTCCTCCCTGCCTTCTTTCTTCCCTTCCTCTTTTCCTTTCTCCCTCCCTCGTTCCTTATTTCCTCCGTCCTTCCTTCCTTTCCTTCCTTCCATCTGTTCTTCCTCCCTCCCTCCTTCTCTCCTCCCTTCCTTCTTTCCTTCCTCCGTCCTTCCTTCCTTCCTTTCCTTACTTCCATCTGTCCTTCCTCCCTCCCTCCTTCTCTCCTCCCTTCCTTCTTTCCTTCCTCCGTCCTTCCTTCCTTCCTTTCCTTCCTTCCATCTGTTCTTCCTCCCTCCCTCCTTCTCTCCTCCCTTCCTTCTTTCCTTCCTCCATCCCCCTTTCTTCTTCCTTCCTTCCTTCTTTCTTCCCTTCCTCCCACCCACCCTCCTTCTCTCTTTCTTTCCTCCACCGTACCTTCCTTCCTTCCTTCCTTCTTTCCTCCGTCCTTCCTTCCTTCCTTCCTTCCTTCCTTCCTTCCTTCCTTCCTTCCTCCCTTCCTTTCAATGAGTGTCCTATAAAGGGTTAAATCTAAAATTAGCCCTGTCCTCAGACTGAGACTGAGAGGCATCAGTGTTCGGAAACCTCATCTCACATACGGAGAAGCAGACGGCATCCTGAATGTAGGACGGCTGCAGTTCCTGGAAAGTCTCGTCAGCTGACAGCAACATGTCAAACTAGTTTTTTGTGTAAGTGGGTTATGGCACAAGCACCACTATTGTCACTCAATAAGCCAGAAGTTACTTTATTATTCAATTAAGCGACTTTAAAGCAGATGTTTCTCTGTGGTATCTTCCTCTCTCCTTCTTTCTTCCTTCTTCTCTCTTTCTTCCCTTCTTCCATCTCCCTTTCTTCCTTCCTTCTTTACTTCTTTCCTCTGTCCTTCCTTCCTTCCTTCTTTCCTTCCTTACTTCTTTCCTTCCTTCCTCCCTCCCTCCTACCTTCTTTCCTTCCTTACTTCTTTCCTCCATCCTTCCTTCCTTCTTTCCTCTGTCCTTCCTTCTTTACTTCTTTCCTCTGTCCTTCCTTCCCTCCTTCTTTCCTCTGTCCTTCTTTCCTTCCTTCCTCCCTCCCTCCTACCTTCTTTCCTTCCTTACTTCTTTCCTCCATCCTTCCTTCCTTCCTTCCTCTGTCCTTTCCTTCCTTCCTTCCATCTGTGCTTCCTCTCTCCTTTCTTTCTTTCCTTCTTCTCTCCTTCTTCCCTTCCTCCATCTCCCTTTCGTCCTTCCTTCTTTCCTCTGTCCTTCTTTCCTTCCTTCCTCCCTCCCTCCCTCCCTCCTACCTTCCTTACTTCTTTCCTCCATCCTTCCTTCCTTCCTTCCTCTGTCCTTCTTTCCTTCCTTCCTTCCATCTGTGCTTCCTCTCTCCTTCTTTCTTCCTTCTTCTCTCTTTCTTCCCTTCTTCCATTTCCCTTTCTTCCTTCCTTCTTTACTTCTTTCCTCTGTCCTTCCTTCTTTCCTCTGTCCTTCTTTCCTTCCTTCCTCCCTCCCTCCTACCTTCTTTCCTTCCTTACTTCTTTCCTCCATCCTTCTTTCTTTCCTTCCTCTGTCCTTCTTTCCTTCCTTCCTTCCATCTGTGCTTCCTCTCTCCTTCCTTCTTTCTTTCCTTCTTCTCTCCTTCTTCCCTTCCTCCATCTCCCTTTCGTCCTTCCTTCTTTCCTCTGTCCTTCTTTCCTTCCTTCCTCCCTCCCTCCTACCTTCTTTCCTTCCTTACTTCTTTCCTCCATCCTTCCTTCCTTCCTTCCATCTGTGCTTCCTCTCTCCTTCCTTCTTTCCTTCTTCTCTCCTTCTTCCCTTCCTCCATCTCCCTTTCGTCCTTCCTTCTTTCCTTTCTTCCTCCCTCCCTCCTACCTTCCTTATTTCTTTCCTCCATCCTTCCTTCCTTCCTTCCTCTGTCCTTCTTTCCTTCCTTCCTTCCTTCCATCCGTGCTTCCTCTCCTCCTTCTTTCTTCTTTCCTTCTTCTCCCCTTCTTCCCTTCCTCCATCTCCCTTTCGTCCTTCCTTCTTTCCTTCCTTCCTCCCTCCCTCCTACCTTCCTTACTTCTTTCCTCCATCCTTCCTTCCTTCCTTCCTCTGTCCTTCTTTCCTTCCTTCCTTCCATCTGTGCTTCCTTCTTTCTTGTCTTCTTCTCTCCTTCTTCCCTTCCTCCATCTCCCTTTCGTCCTTCCTTCTTTCCTCTGTCCTTCTTTCCTTCCTTCCTCCCTCCCTCCCTCCTACCTTCCTTACTTCTTTCCTCCATCCTTCCTTCCTTCCTTCCTTCCTTCCTCTGTCCTTCTTTCCTTCCTTCCTTCCATCTGTGCTTCCTCTCTCCTTCTTTCTTTCTTTCCTTCTTCTCTCCTTCTTCCCTTCCTCCATCTCCCTTTCGTCCTTCCTTCTTTCCTCTGTCCTTCTTTCCTTCCTTCCTCCCTCCCTCCTACCTTCTTTCCTTCCTTACTTCTTTCCTCCATCCTTCCTTCCTTCCTTCCTTCCATCTGTGCTTCCTTCCTTCCATCTGTGCTTCCTCTCTCCTTCTTTCTTCCTTCTTCTCTCTTTCTTCCCTTCTTCCATCTCCCTTTCTTCCTTCCTTCTTCACTTCTTTCCTCTGTCCTTCCTTCCTTCCTTCTTTCCTCTGTCCTTCTTTCCTTCCTTCCTCCCTCCCTCCTACCTTCTTTCCTTCCTTACTTCTTTCCTCCATCCTTCCTTCCTTCCTTCCTTCCTTCCTTCCTCTGTCCTTCTTTCCTTCCTTACTTCCATCTGTGCTTCCTCTCTCCTTCTTTCTTTCTTTCCTTCTTCTCTCCTGTCTTCCCTTCCTCCATCTCCCTTTCGTCCTTCCTTCTTTCCTCTGTCCTTCTTTCCTTTCTTCCTCCCTCCCTCCTACCTTCCTTACTTCTTTCCTCCATCCTTCCTTCCTTCCTCCCTTCCTCCTGTCCTTCTTTCCTTCCTTCCTTCCATCTGTGCTTCCTCTCTCCTTCTTTCTTTCTTTCCTTCTTCTCTCCTTCTTCCCTTCCTCCATCTCCCTTTCGTCCTTCCTTCCTTCTTTCCTTCCTACTTCTTTCCATCCTGAATGTAGGACGGCTGCAGTTCCTGGAAAGTCTCGTCAGCTGACAGCAACATGTCAAACTAGTTTTTTGTGTAAGTGGGTTATGGCACAAGCACCACTATTGTCACTCAATAAGCCAGAAGTTACTTTATTATTCAATTAAGCGACTTAAAGCAGATGTTTCTCTGTGGTATCTTCCTCTCTCCTTCTTTCTTCCTTCTTCTCTCTTTCTTCCCTTCTTCCATCTCCCTTTCTTCCTTCCTTCTTTACTTCTTTCCTCTGTCCTTCCTTCCTTCTTTCCTCTGTCCTTCCTTCCTTCCTACCTTCTTTCCTTCCTTACTTCTTTCCTCCATCCTTCCTTCCTTCCTCTGTCCTTCCTTCCTTCCATCTGTGCTTCCTCTCTCCTTCTTTCTTCCTTCTTCTCTCTTTCTTCCCTTCTTCCATCTCCCTTTCTTCCTTCCTTCTTTACTTCTTTCCTCTGTCCTTCTTTCCTTCCTTCCTCCCTCCCTCCTACCTTCTTTCCTTCCTTACTTCTTTCCTCCATCCTTCCTTCCTTCCTTCCTTCCTCTGTCCTTCCTTCCTTCCATCTGTGCTTCCTCTCTCCTTCTTTCTTCCTCCTCTCTCTTTCTTCCCTTCTTCCATCTCCCTTTCTTCCTTCCTTCTTTACTTCTTTCCTCTGTCCTTCCTTCCTTCCTTCTTTCCTCTGTCCTTCTTTACTTCCTTCCTCCCTCCCTCCTACCTTCTTTCCTTACTTCTTTCCTCCATCCTTCCGTCCTTCCTTCCTTCCTTCCTCTGTCCTTCTTTCCTTCCTTCCTTCCATCTGTGCTTCCTCTCTCCTTCTTTCTTTCTTTCCTTCTTCCCTTCCTCCATCTCCCTTTCTCCCTTTCTTCTTTACTTCTTTCCTCTGTCCTTCTTTCCTTCCTTCCTTCCTTCCTCCCTCCCTCCTACCTTCTTTCCTTCCTTACTTCTTTCCTCCATCCTTCCTTCCTTCCTTCCTCTGTCCTTCTTTCCTTCCTTCCTTCCATCTGTGCTTCCTCTCTCCTTCTTTCTTTCTTTCTTCCTTCTTCTCTCCTTCTTCCCTTCCTCCATCTCCCTTTCTTCCTTCCTTCCTTCCTTCTTTCCTTCCTTCCTCCCTCCCTCCTACCTTCTTCCTTCCTTACTTCTTTCCTCCATCCTTCCTTCTTTCCTTCCTTACTTCTTTCCTCCATCCTTCCTTCCTTCCTTCCTTCCATCTGTGCTTCCTCTCTCCTTCTTTCTTCCTTCTTCTCTCTTTCTTCCCTTCTTCCATCTCCCTTTCTTCCTTCCTTCCTTCTTTCCTCTGTCCTTCTTTCCTTCCTTCCTCCCTCCCTCCTACCTTCTTTCTTTCCTTACTTCTTTCCTCCATCCTTCCTTCCTTCCTTCCTTCCTTCCTCTGTCCTTCTTTCCTTCCTTCCTTCCATCTGTGCTTCCTCTCTCCTCCTTTCTTTCTTTCTTTCCTTCTTCTCTCCTTCTTCCCTTCCTCCATCTCCCTTTCTTCCTTCCTTCCTTCCTTCTTTCTCTGTCCTTCTTTCCTTCCTTCCTCCCTCCCTCCTACCTTCTTTCCTTCCTTACTTCTTTCCTCCTTCCTTCTTCCTTCCTTCCTTCCTTCCTTCCTCTGTCCTTCTTTCCTTCCTTCCTTCCTTCCATCTGTGCTTCCTCTCTCCTTCTTTTTCCTCCTTCTCCCTTTCTTCCTTCTTTCTTTACTTCTTTCCTCTGTCCTTCCTTCCTTCCTTCTTTCCTCTGTCCTTCTTTCCTTCTTCCTCCCTCCCTCCTACCTTCCTTACTTCTTTCCTCCATCCTTCCTTCCTTCCTTCCTCTGTCCTTCTTTCCTTCCTTCCTTCCATCTGTGCTTCCTCTCTCCTTCCTTCTTTCTTTCCTTCTTCTCTCCTTCTTCCCTTCCTCCATCTCCCTTTCGTCCTTCCTTCTTTCCTCTGTCCTTCTTTCCTTCCTTCCTCCCTCCCTCCTACCTTCCTTACTTCTTTCCTCCATCCTTCCTTCCTTCCTCTGTTCTTCTTTCCTTCCTTCCTTCCATCTGTGCTTCCTCTCTCCTTCTTTCTTTCTTTCCTTCTTCTCTCCTTCTTCCCTTCCTCCATCTCCCTTTCGTCCTTCCTTCTTTCCTTCCTTACTTCTTTCCATCCTGAATGTAGGACGGCTGCAGTTCCTGGAAAGTCTCGTCAGCTGACAGCAACATGTCAAACTAGTTTTTTGTGTAAGTGGGTTATGGCACAAGCACCACTATTGTCACTCCATAAGCCAGAAGTTACTTTATTATTCAATTAAGCGACTTAAAGCAGATGTTTCTCTGTGGTATCTGAAGATCTGAGGATTGACAAACAGATGGTGAAAGGTTTGGTCATGAACACAAACAGCCAGATTTAGTTTGAGGAGAAACTCAAAGTATATATATTAAACTTATATACTTATACTTATATATATAACTTTATTTTTTCACATGTGATTCAAAGTGCAGCGTTCAGTTCTAATTAACCTTCCTGTCGTCCTCCCGGGTCAAATTGACCCCGTCTGTTTTGACTGTTCCTTCCTTCCTTCCTTCCTTCCTTCCTTCCTTCCTTCCATCTGTGCTTCCTCTCTCCTTCTTTCTTTCTTTCCTTCTTCTCTCTTTCTTCCCTTCCTCCATCTCCCTTTCTTCCTTCCTTCTTTCCTTCCTTACTTCTTTCCTCCGTCCTTCCTTCTTTCCTCTGTCCTTCTTTCCTTCCTTCCTCCCTCCTCCCTTCTTTCCTTCCTTACTTCTTTCCTCCATCCTTCCTTCCTTCTTTCCTCCTTTCCTCCCTCCCTCCTACATTCTTTCCTCCTTTCCTCCCTCCCTCCTACCTTCCTTCCTTACTTACTTCTTTCCTCCATCCTTCCTTCCTCCCTTCCTTATTTCCTTTCCTCCCTTCCTTCCTTCTGTCCGTCCTCATCCCCCTTTCTTCCTTCTGCCGTTCCTTCCTTTCTCTCTTCTTCCTTCCTTTCCTCCCTCCCTGCCTTCTTTCCTTTCCTCCCTTCCTATCTTCCTTCCTTGACTCGAACACAACAGGAGGGTGAAAATATACACTGCATTCAGAAGCTGTAAGAACATATAAAAAGCATTTATGTAGAACAATCATGCTTTAGGCACATTAGAGTTCACCTTGTTGAGATAAAGAGTTGAATAAACCAAAAGAATACTGCTAAGTCCAAAAACAACACTCATTAAAACTATCCAAAAGTTCTTACTTATACTAATTAGTGAGATTACCTCATTAATTATTGTGTCTTTACCACAAATAGAAACTAAGAAAGCCTGACATTTCACTCCAGTACTCATTAACCCTCCTGTTGTCCTCGAGTCAAGGAAGGATGGGAGGAAGGAAGGAAAGAAGGAAGAAGGAAGGGAAAGGAGGGAAGGAAGGAAGGAAGGAAGGAAAGAAAGAGAGAAGGAAGGAAGGAAAGGAGGGAGAGAGGGAGGAAAGGAAAGGAGGGAGAGAGGGAAGAAGGAAGGGAGGAAAGGAAAGAAGGACAGGAGGAAGGTAGGTGGGTGGGAAGGAAGGAAGGAAGGAAGTTGTTGATGGTGGTGTTTGATGTGTTTTCCAGCAGCCAGATGATGGCAGTGTGCCGCCATGTGTGAAAGTATGACTCAGCAGCAGCAGCCTTGTGAATCCTCTCTTCAACAACAACATGGTCATTAATGCTTGTGAGCAAATATCACATTATAGTGATAATAGATTTATTTTAATCTGTTTTAATCTCTCTATGATTTCAGAGAAAACTGCTTTGAATGATGCTTGACTCTTTATAGGACACTCATTGAAAGGAAGGAAGGAAGGAAGGATGGATGGATGGAAGGAAGGGAAGGAAAGAGGGAGGAAGGAAAGAAAGGAAGGACGGAGGAAAGAAGGAAGGAAGGAAGGATGGAAGGTAGGGGGAGGAAAGAAAGAGAGAAGGAGGGAGGGAGGAAGGGAAGAAAGAAGGAAGGAAGGAGGAGAGGAGAGAAGGAGGGAGGGAGGAAGAAGGGGGATGGAGGAAGGAAAGAAGGAAGGGAGGAGAGAAGGAGGGAGGGAGGGAGGAAGAACAGATGGAAGTAAGGAAAGGAAGGAAGGGAGGAGAGAAGGAGGGAGAGAGGAAGGAAGGAAAGGAAGGAAGGACGGAGGAAATAAGGAACGAGGGAGGGAGAAAGGAAAAGAGGAAGGGAAGAAAGAAGGCAGGGAGGAAGGAAAGGAAGGAAGGAAAGAAGGAAGGAAGGAAGGATATTTTGGGATATTTACAGAAGTTACCAAATATAATTATTTGCCCAATAAAGGGTTAACCTGGCAAGTGGAGGGAAAAGTACACTTTGAAAATAGCTAATAAAGATAACAATCTGTAATGCCTTTGAACCGACTGTGCTCAACAACAAATATCAATTTGCATTTGTTTTGGGCACCAGATGGATCGAGTTCAGGGATTTGGGACACGTCAGATGTTTCAGATTTTTTTTTTAAACACTTTTCTTTAACTCAGTTACACATATGAGTCACTGTGTGCAGAGCCGTGTGTTGTAACCATCTGGTAGTCACACTAAGAATGTGCTAAAAATAAAAAGCAAATGCTGTTTGACACCAGTTGGCCTTAACAATGACCTACTTGGCATCATCAACAAGTCTGTCAGAAATCAGCATCAACAGCCACCCTTAATATCCTCTTTTAATACGGATTTACTACTTTGGAGGAAACGTGATTCACTATCCAAATGTTTTATTACAGATCGTGAATTCTCCAAAGTGTCACTATAATTAAATGGTGAAAGCACAGCAACAAACAGTATTAACGTGCTGTTAAACCTGGAGGACTCATACACGTATCCTCAAAAAGATTAAGAGTGCAGATTCCCTGCTGCTGATATTAAAATTTTGGAGGAGAATACTTCCTCCTCTTCTATTATTAACTGGCTTGGAAATATATGAACCAGTTGATGGTGGAGGGTTTGTCGACTCATGAGGCACTTTGGCAGGAAGCAGCCATTGTTCAGAGCTCCAGTTGCGTATTAAATGAGGCCATCAATGAGGGTTGTTTTCACTAATCTGAAGCATCGTGGAGAGTTTTCGGGGGTTTGGTAATCTTTGAAGGTATAGTAAGCGATGTGGGGGAAAACGAGGTTGTTAATATTTGAGTGAAAACCATAGACTGTATATAAGAAAACCAAAACAACCCCCCCCCCTCCTTTCTCTCAGTGCTCCTTCTGGGGCTCCACCCCCGAAGTTCATGGACGCGCATTGTCATGGTAACGGACGTAACCACTGTGCAAGCTGACCAACATGGCGGAGTCTGAAGCGTCTGCTTCGGTAAGTTAGTTTGATAGCAGCATTTATTGCTCTGATAGTACAGGTGGGGGATCATCCCTATGTTCCCCGGGTCCTTAATCCCCGCTTTGTATGTGACCGGTCTACAGTTATCTAGTTAGCCGAGTTAGCCGCCGAGTTAGTAGATGAGTTAGCCGCCGAGCTAGCAACCGAGTTAGCCGCCGAGCTAGCAGCCGAATTAGCAGCCGAGTTAGCCGCCGAGCTAACGGCGGAGATAGCCGCTGAGCTAGCAACCGAGTTAGCCGCGATCGGGGAACATAGGACCCAGGGAACATAGGTACACTCCCTACAGGGCTAGCCTGGCTAATAACAGACCGCGTCTCAATCTCATGTGAGATTATTGTGATAGCAAACCTGTGTTTATATGTCTTCATGACTGTAAACACTTTGAAAGCAGTGAACCAGATACACAGCGAGCAGTTACGTTGTAGGTTACGTTAGCACGCTGCTAACGTTAGCTGCGAAGCTAACGTGCAGAGCGTCAAACAGCTGTAGTAACAACTCTGCTACTTTACAGCTAGCATCACAACAACAACATATCCTGACTAACTAGACGGTGAGCTGAATGTCAGCAGGTAGCGTAACAGTTTATGTGAAGCATACCTTGTCTGGTTAGAGTCCAGGAACGCTCCCTGTCTGGAGCTGGAGCATTGTTGTGTTGGAATCTTGGAGCCAGGCTGTGTATTGAGACAGGACTTTTTTTTCAGCACGCACTTAGAAGGGACAGTTTTAATCTCACTAGGTTAGAGATTTGAAAGTTTGATTTCATTCCTCAATGTTTTAGCCACATGAGAGATTGAGTTGCCACCTTTTCAGGTTCCCTTTGAGCATATGTTCTGCACCAGTGCAATCAAAAGCATGAGTAACTCATGGCTTTCAGATGTCAGTATTCCTCCCCTCATAGCCATTAAGCCATGAGGGGATATTTAGGATTTGTACACCACCACCACCACCCCCACCCCCCCCCATATATTTTGAAGATTTGGCTGTTCACTAAGGACTGCACCAAGGTTTTACGCTTGTGTAATAGAAGAAAAACAGCCCTGCTTAAAATGTTTGGTCTCATGCAGGATGTATTTTAAGGTGTTCTTGTTCAGAGGCTCAAAATATGGCTGAGGAGTGAATGAAAATTCATACACATATCTGCTTGCACCTAATTTATCAGTGCTGACTAACCACTGGGGCAGAGGAAGCCGAGTCTGAGGGAATCAGGTGTAAAATCTGTGGCAGTGCGTTATCAGACACACATGGAGGGTGAAAGACTAAGGTGAAACAAAGACTGAGATAGACAGAGCAGGGGAGGGAGAGAGAGACAGAGAGACACACAGAGAGAGAGAAATGCAAATGTAAAATAGGCTTCACAAAGTTACTTTACCAGAAAACCACAAGATAAAAGTGCAGCAATACAACAAGCTCATATATTCCTCACAGCAGCCTCCTGCATATTTTATACTTACTTAAGCTTTTACATTACATCTATTGATTTGATCTATCTATTGATGGAAATAATCTAGTCAAAGTTTATGTTCGAAAATCTACAACACTGTTTTTATAAATCATTCAGTGTTTTTGTTAAGCTGGCAAAATAAAGTTATTTAACTAATATTTCTTCCTCCTGTAGAATAAAGATGCCTGCAGCTCCAAAAATATCTTTTCTCCCACCAGTATTCATAGTTTAGCAGCAAAAGTCCTCCAGACATGCACAAAAGCCCAGTATCAGAACTTTATAAGCTACACTCAGTGCAAAGATGCATTATCATTATTATTATTATTATTATTATTATTATTATTATTATTATTATTCATATTATCATTACTCTGGGTTGAAAAATTGCAGCAAAGCTAAATATTACATCCCTGATTGTAACTTGCAGTTGTTGGAAGTTAGCTCGCATCATACTCTGATTTTTAAGGGGGCTGATATCTGAATTTTCGTCCATCACATTGAGGAGATTTAATGTGGTTATAAACTTAATGCTCACTAATGTAGCTGCTGGTCAAACGGCTCAGCTTCTCGCCTTGTTTATTGATGCAGTACGCTGTCCTCCCTAATCTCACAATCCCATCCTGTCGACTGCAACTCACAGCACCAATGCCGTCGTGTAGTACACAGAGAGGGCTAATTCATTTTGAATGTGTGTGAGAGGCATATGAAAACACCTCAGCAGTAGTCTCAGAAGGCACGTTGAAAGTGGCAGCCCCTGGTTCAGTCCACCATGTGAGGAAGATGCCTGCGTGTCTCCGATAAGAGGGAGTGAGTGGCTAGGACACGTCAGCCTACTTCAGGTGTCAGCACTTCAAACTGGAAGCACAGCTTCACAGGGAATGTGTAAAACTCCATATTGGAGAGGTGAAGTGGAGGATATTCTGGGTTTGTAGTATTTGATGTCTGGTGTCAACTTGTTCTTAACCTGGAAAAAGAAAAAAGAATCCTGTGAGTGGTGACTCATTGGTTTCCTGCTCTTGGAAGCTTTCTGCCGCTATTTTCTTACAATAGTTTTGCACATGGAAAGCAGACACATTTTATATTTGATTGACATCCATCCCAGTGAATGGCTACTAGAGTTATAGGTGTATTTGATAGCATATAACACTTAGATAGGCATGGGATGATAACCGTGTTCAAGGTATACCGCGATTTGAAAAAGTCACGATAACCGTCATACCGTTCCTAAGGTATGAGCTGTTTTTAGTCTGGTCAAAGACAGGAAGTGCTGGTCAAGGACAAGAAGTGCTGGTCAGAAATCCCTCAGGTGGAGCAGCTGCAGCGTAGAGTATCACGACCCCTCACACTGTCATTACAGATTCAGGTTAAATTAACATGTCTGTCTTTATTTTTCTTCCTTTTAGGAACATTTTAGAGCTGTAATCACAATACCACCATACCATGAAACCGTGATATTGTTTCTTATGGTTATCATACCGCCAGAATCTCATACCGGCCCATGCCTACACTTAGCCATACTCAGCATCAATGTGAGATCCCAGTCATCAGCTGACAGTGAAGATACACAGTCTTAACAAGTGAATTACAATGCTCTTGTTTTTTATTGCTTAGTTTGTAAAAACTAATGTGAAACTAGTTCACACAATTCTCTAATCTCATTTAAAAAATTAAATAAAAAAAGATAAGAATCACTGTGCCCAGGTTGATGACAGCATAAATATTCATTACAAGTGTTTGTCTGGCTTTAAATATATACATAGCTTTTGGAATCATCCCCAATAATTATCATAAAATGGGATTACTCAACACAAAATCTCTCCGTTTTTGAAATGGATTCTCTCAGTGGGAATATTACTCATCCAATAGAGCCCACATAATAAACAGCAGCATGGAAAAACTGCATATTGAATGAAATTTAACAGGGATTCATCATGGCCTGACCCAGCAGGAGAAGGATTTATTTTGCACAGGACTCACCAAATATTATATGCAGCAGAAAGAAGAAGTAAGCATTTAGAAAAGAAGTTTGATTCTGCCAAATATGTAGAACAAATTGAATCCTCAGTGTGCAAATGATGTCCTATTTTGCTGATAAGTGAATGAAATGAGTAGAAATCCTAATAATATAATATAATATAATTCAATACAATACAATAGTGTTTCCAATTACTGAGTCTTGAGGAATTTGACAGTTTATTTTCCTAACACTTCATTGTGACAGCAAACACAGACGGTTTGCCCACCAGAGCTAAATCTGAAAACTTGAAAGTATTTTTTGTCAACAGATATTTTATTGCACCGCTCTTGATGCTCTTACTCTTGTTGTTCTGCAATTACGTGTCAACAGATTGAAGAACTGTCTTTTTCTTTAGACACACACACACAAGCACACACACATAAAAAAAAAAAAAATCAGTAATTCATAGTTCAAACAGCAGGAGTTTAAAAAACAGTCCTTTTAAAAAAAAAACAGACAATTTATTCTTTTATTTCCTCGGAAATGTTCTTTATCAGGAGACATGAGAGGAAGAAAAAAGCAGCGTATGGTAGATGAAGCAGAAAGGAATCAGAGGGGTGAGATCCAGCAGGGCTTGTGAATGCTTCCAGGCACTTAACCAGCACTCATCACTGACAGTGCTGTGCAGGCTTTAGGGACCGGATAGAGCACAGCAGGGAGTCTTGTCAAATCACTCCAGGCTTGATCTACCATGTTTGGGGCAGTGCTGTCATTGTCTCGTGCAGAGCTCTGACCTGTGATTCAACCTCTAGCCGGCCAGCAAGAGCCGAGATCCTCATATCTGTTTGACGTGGGCACAAATTCATCCTCGTTAAGCTCACTCAAGACAAAGCAGGTTGGGATTAGCTGCAGGTTTGCCAACAGAGACACAACAAAGGTCATAAGCATGAGACGATTAACTTCTTTGACCGTAAGATGATTATTGTATTGTACAACTTACTCTCGAAGAATGTATCGCAGTGGTTGGGCGCCTGCCAAAGTTGCTGGTTGTTGATTCATGTTCAAATGTACCATTTGATTTTGTCAGGAAGGCTGGTGGTTACTTTCCACTAGGGCTGGGTATTGTCAATGATTTCCTGATTCGATTCGATTCAATTCAATATCCGATTCAATTTTATGTTCCCGGAGTTTCTGTTTTGTAAGTCAGACAATATTTTTAACACGCAATCATGTGTGGACACCAAATTGTTCAAGAGTAAAGTGAAATGATGAGTCTGATCCAACACTGGGATCTAGCATGATAGCATCTATGTGTATTTACCCTTAAGACCAGTGGCATTTTAAATCATGTCATTTTGAATTATGTTTCCTTCCCTCCCTTCCTTCCTCCCTCCTTTCCTTCCTTCTTTCCTTTCCTTTCCTTTCCTCCCTTCCTTCCTCCCTCCTTTCCTTCCTTCTTCCTTCCTCCTTTCCTTCCTTCTTCTTTCCTTCCTCCCTCCCTCCCTCCTTTCCTTCCTTCTTCCTTCCTTCCTCCCTCCCTCCTTTCCTTCCTTCCTTTTCCCTTCCTTCTTTCCTTTCCTCCCTTCCTTCCTTCATCCCTCCTTTCCTTCCTATGTGTATTTACCCTTAAGACCAGTGGCATTTTAAATCATGTCATTTTGAATTATGATGTCATCATGTAACCATAGTGATGATGTCATCATGTAACCATAGAGATTATGGATAAGCATGTCAGTTCAAATACAAGACAAAGTTGTAAACTCTCAAATTATAATTATTATTTTAAATGTCATGCTTCCATCTATTCTCTCTGAAAAAATCCATTCACACAATTTTGAATCAATATCGAATTTTTAAATAGAAAATCGATATTAATTGATGGATCGATTTTTTTCGGACACACCCCTATTTTCCACCCTGTCATCTTTGAGCACCGTGCCGCATTTCTGATTAACACCCAGGCGGGGAGTTCCTGTCCTCTGAAAAGAAGCCAATGCGGAAGTAACTTAGAGCTGCATTCTATCAAAAGGCCACCAGGGGGCGACCGTCTCTATACAAGTCAATGGAGAATTCACCAACTTCTCACTTGATTTCTAACCTCAGTAAACGTTTTCAAAATGTGTTTATGGTCTCAATCGCTAGTTTAAAGCCTTCTTCAATGCAGTATGATGTTCATTTGGGACATTTTGGCCTCCCTGATTTTATATGTGACGATAAAAGCAGGGTATGCATTAGGGCGTGGCTACGTCCTGATTGACAGGTTGATTGACCAATGTCCTCGAGATCCAGCCCTCGCAACCAATCACAGCCTCCCCGCTCCACCGTTGGTCCCGCCCATACTTCCGTCCATGACTCCGCCTCATGCCCATATAAGTAGAATCCGTGTTCTTTTTTTCCCAGCATGCACCTGAAATTTTCAAGATGGCGCTGCCTAGATTAGAAACTATTGGCTTCCGAGCAGCAGTCCACAAACCAATGGGTGACGTCACGGATGTTACGTCCATTTCTTTTATACAGTCTATGTTAACACCTGGAATCCAATCTGTTGCTTTGTTTTAAAAACAAGGGGATTTACAAAGAGGATTAGATAATGGATAAAAAAAAGGGAAAATGAAAGAAGTATCCAAGTTATTCAACTCTTATGTTGTGTTTTCAGTAATAATACATTTATTATTATTTCATAGGCGCCTTTTCAAAGCACTCAAAAGGACACTTTACAAGACACACATAAAAAAACAATCAAGAAGCATCAAACATCATAAAATCAGCAGAACAGAGAAATCAAATATTATGTTAGTACAGTAGATAAAAGAATATAATTGCAGAACGTGACGTGAATGTGATTTGATAATAAATATGAGACTGAATTTGCCAGTGGGAATAGGTGTGTTTTGTCAGTCAGCAGCAATCAGCAATATGGCGTAAGTTTGTGAGTTGTGAATGAGTTATTTTATTGGATCAGCAGCTAGTAGTTCATTTAAGGCAGAGGAGTCAAACTCATTTTCATTCGAGGGCCACATACAGACCAATTTGATCTCATGTGGGCCGGAGGGGAGGAAGGAAAGACAGGCAAAAGGAAGGAGGAAGGACAGATGGAAGAAAGGACAGAAGAAAGAAAGGGAGGAAGGAAGGAAGGAAAGAAGGAAGGAGGGAAGGAAGGAAGGAAGAAGGGAAGGAAGGAAAGACAGGCAAAAGGAAGGAGGAAGGACAGATGGAAGGAAGGAAGGAAGGAATGAAAGAAGGAAGGAAATAAGAAGGGAAGGAAGGAAAGACAGGCAAAAGTAAGGAGGGAAGAAAGGTAGGAAGGACAGAAGGAAGAAAGGAAGGAAGGACTGAAGGAAGAAAGGGAGGAAGGACAGATGGATGGAAAGAAGGAAGGAAGAAAGGGGGGAAAGGCAGAAGGAAGAAAGGGAGTAAGGACAGATGGATGGAAGGAAGGAAGAAAGGGAGGAAGGACAGATGGATGGAAAGAAGGAAGGAAGAAAGGGGGGAAAGGCAGAAGGAAGAAAGGGAGTAAGGACAGATGGATGGAAGGAAGGAAGAAAGGGAGGAAGGACAGATGGAAGGAAGGAAAAGAACACAGGAAGGAAAGTGGGCCGGATTGCACCCCTCAGCGGGCCGGTTCTGGCCCACGGGCCGCATGTTTGACACCCCGATTTAAGGGGAAGACTTTAGCTCAGTCAGTGGTATGACTGTTCTCTTCTTAAACTCAGTGGTTTGCAGGTTGGTTTAATTGGGTTCCCACATAGGTCAATTACTTATCCAGTCATCTGGAGTTCAGTGTATTAATCTTGCTTTGGAGCATCAGAGGCTACACTTACCACTGGAATAAAAGGTATGGGAAATACTTGAACTCCATGCTTACAGTAGGTTGGACTGCAAATAATAGTTATGGAGGAAGTCATAATGAGTACAGGAAGTTTGGGCTGAAACCATAGACTGTATAAAAGAAATGCACGTAACATCCGTGACGTCACCCATTGGTTTGTGGACTGCTGCTCGGAAGCCAATAGTATCGAATCCAGGCAGCGCCATCTTGAAAATTTCAGGTGCATGCTGGGAAAAAAGAACACAGATTCTACTTATATGGGCATGAGGCGGAGTCATGGGCGGACGTATGGGCGGGACCAACGGCGGAGCGGGGAGGCTGCGATTGGTTGCGAGGGCTGGATCTCGAGGACATTGGTCAATCAACCTGTCAATCAGGACGTAGCCACGCCCTAATGCATACCCTGCTTTATCGTCAAATATACAATCAGGGAGGCCAAAATGTCCCAAATGAACACCAGACTGCATTGAAGAAGGCTTTAAACTAGCGATTGAGACCATAAACACATTTTGAAAACGTTTACTGAGGTTAGAAATCAAGTGAGAAGTTGGTGAATTCTCCATTGACTTGTATAGAGACGGTCGCCCCCTGGTGGCCTTTTATTAGAATGCAGCTCTAAGTTACTTCCGCATTGGCTTCTTTTCAGAGGACCAGAACTCCCCGCCTGGCTGAAACTAGCTGTGAATGTACTGTCTGGCACATGAAATAAAGTCCAGTAATACCCGTCGTAGAGGTTAACACTGGCTTAAGATTATATTATCATAATGTTCCTTTCAGCAGTGGCATTCAGATCAGGAATGGAGGAAATTAAGATGCCATGTTGGTACAGTAGTCAAATCATTGGCAGAGTTGTGTGGCAGATGCCTCAGCAGACGTTTGGATCAGCATACAAACAATAGAAATCTAGATCAACTTAAAAAAATGATAAGCAATGATATTATTATTATAATTATAAATGTGTGTTTGCTGCATTGGTTTATAAAGCTGAATAGCAATTAAAACCAAAGCTTTTCCTTCTGTTCTTCAACACTCTTTCAATTTGTGTTGCAGGTTACCACTTTAACCCTTAAACAGGCCTTACTAGTTATGTCATTTGCACCTAAAGTAAGGAAGGAAGGAAAGAAGGAAGGAAGGAAAGGAAAGAAGGAAGGAAGGAAAGGAGGGGAAGAAGGAAGGAAAGGAGGAAGGAAGGGAAGCAAGGGAGGAAGAAGGAAGGAAAGGAAGGAGGAAGGAAGGAAGGAAGAAGGAAGGAAAGGAGGGAGGAAGGAAGGGAAGGAAGGGAGGAAGACGGAAGGAAGGGAAGCAAGGGAGGAAGAAGGAAGGAAAGGAAGGAGGGAGGAAGAAGGAAGGAAATGAGGGAGGAAGGAAGGAAGAAAGGACAGAAGGAGGGAACATTTACCCTAACAGCTGAACTTAGATCTGAGGAAGGAAGGAAGGAAGGAAGGAAGGAAGGAAGGACAGATGAAGGAAGGAAGGACGGACAGAGGAGGGAAGGAAGGAAGGAAGGACAGATGAAGGAAGGAAGGACGGACAGAGGAGGGAAGGAAGGAAGGAAGGACAGATGAAGGAAGGAAGGACGGACAGAGGAGGGAAGGAAGGAAGGAAGGACAGATGAAGGAAGGAAGGACGGACAGAGGAGGGAAGGAAGGAAGGAAGGAAGGAAGGAAGGACAGAGGAAGGACCCGGGAGGACAACAGGAAGGTTAAAGAGTCTGTATCTCCTGGTGCACGTTGTCTGTTTAAGGGTTAAAACTTTCCAAAATACCATATGCATCTCATTTGGTATTAATTACCACACAGGTGTGTTAACAGCCCTGCACATTATGGTTTTTTTACATAATTCAGATTTCGGAGAGCAATTATACAGTAGATATATATAACAGGCCAAATAAGTGTGGCACGATTTTATATGCAGTGTTAAGATATGCAGAAATAACTTTATTATGAAGATGTATGAGGTTCTGATTATTTAACCCTTAAACAGGCCTTACTAGTTATGTCATTTGCACCTAAAGGAAGGAAGGAAGGAAGGAAGGAAGGAAGGAAGGAAAGGAGGGAAGAAGGAAGGGAAGCAAGGGAGGAAGAAGGAAGGAAAGGAAGGATGGAGGAAGGAAAGAAGGTAGGATGGAATGGAGGGAAGAAGGAGGAAAGGAGGGAGGAAGGGAAGGAAGGGAGGAAGAAGGAAGGAAAGGAAGGAGGGAGGAAGAAGGAAGGAAATGAGGGAAGAAGAAAGGGAGGGAGGGAGGGAGGGAGGGAGGAAGGAAGGAAGGAAGGAAGGAAGGAAGGAAGGAAGGAAGAAAGAAAGAAAGGAAGGACAGACGAAGGAAGGAAGAAAGGACAGAAGGAGGGAACATTTACCCTAACAGCTGAACTTAGATCTGAGGAAGGAAGGAAGTAAGGAAGGAAGGAAGGACAGATGAAGGAAGGAAGGACAGATGAAGGAAGAGGAAGGAAGGAAGGACAGAGGAAGGTTTAAAGAGTCTGTATCTCCTGGTGCACGTTGTCTGTTTAAGGGGTTAAATACTGTTGTCACTGGTGTAATTCATTAAAAGACTCTTTATTCTGTCTGAGAGGCTATGTTGGTGTGAGCATGGCAAATGGGATGTGACAGTCCATAGCTACTCTAATCTGCCTGATCACCTTTTAATTTACCAAATTGCGGCTTGATCAGGGAACAGGAAAAGACGGGACAGGGGACGGGGACGGGGGGGGGGACAGGATAGGACACAGAACTGATGCAGTCAGAGCTCGGCTGGGTAATTGTCGGTCATATTTGGCATTTTGGTCACTGCTGTTTGTGTTCAACGGTGGCTTAGAGGTCTATAAATGGTCTCTTTCGCAAACACACAATGAATTCACATAAACACAGTTAACCTGGTTATTGTTATCCCTGTGATGATTTCTTAACCCTTAAACAGACAACGTGCACCAGGAGATACAGACTCTTTAACCTTCGTGTTGTCCTCCCGGGTCCTTCCTCTGTCCGTCCTTCCTTCCTTCCTTCCTTCCTTCCTTCCTTCCTTCCTTCCTCAGATCTAAGTTCAGCTGTTAGGGTAAATGTTCCCTCCTTCTGTCCTTTCTTCCTTCCTTTCTTTCTTCCTTCCTTCCTCCTTCCTCCTTCCCTCCCTCCCTCCCTCCCTCCCTCCTTTCCATCCTTCTTCCTCCCTCCTTCCTTTCCTTCCTTCTTCCTCTCTCCTTCCTTTCCTTCCTTCTTCCTCCCTTCCTTCCCTTCCCTTCCCTCCCACCTTCCTTCCTTTCCTTCCTTCTTCCTCCCTTGCTTCCCTTCCTTCCTCCTTTCCTTCCTTTTTCCCTCCTTTCCTTCCTACCTTCCTCCCTCCTTCCTTCCTTCCTTTCATCCTCCCTCCCTCCCTCCCTCCTTTCCATCCTTCTTCCTCTCTCCTTCCTTTCCTTCCTTCTTCCTCCCTTCCTTCCCTTCCCTTCCTCCCTCCTTCCTTCCTTTACTTCCTTCTTCCTCTCTCCTTCCTTTCCTTCCTCCTTTCCTTCCTTCTTCCCTCTTGTCCTTCCTTCCTTCCTTACTTCAGGTGCAAATGACATAACTAGTAAGGCCTGTTTAAGGGTTAAACTTCATGTAAACTGAAAATCTGGTCAGTCAGGATAAAGGATTAGACAAACCCAGACAACATGGCAGAAAATGTTTGATGGATTTTGTAGCAGTGTTTACCCGTAACTAGATTTACTAACAGAGGCTTTTACAGTACATGAGCTCATGTGCATGACAATTCAGATGACAAAGTATTGCTATGGTTGCAGTTTGGTATAGGCTGAAAGATGAAATGAAAGATCATTACTCTTTGCATCCTTGCAGCAAACACTAAATAACTGTTTCCACTGCTGATGATTTCTATTACTGAGCTGTACATTAGGTTTCGCCTCAAGGATTAACATCTGTTGATGCTGCAAAAGATTGGGCAAATTCAGTCTTAACCCTTTATTGGGAAAATAATTATATTTGGTAACTTCTGTAAATATCCCAAAATATCCTTCCTTCCTTCCTTCCTTCTTTCCTTCCTTCCTTCCTTCCTTCCTTTCCTTCCTCCCTGCCTTCTTTCTCCCTTTCCTCTTTTCCTTTCTCCCTCCCTCGTCCCTTATTTCCTCCGTCCTTCCTTCCTTTCCTTCCTTACATCTGTCCTTCCTCCCTCCCTCCTTCTCTCCTCCCTTCCTTCTTTCCTTCCTCCGTCCTTCCTTCCTTCTTTTCCTTACTTCCATCTGTTCTTCCTCCCTCCCTCCTTCTCTCCTCCCTTCCTTCTTTCCTTCCTCCATCCCCCTTTCTTCTTCCTTCCTTCCTCCCTCCCTTCCTTCCTCCCTTTCTTTCAATGAGTGTCCTATAAAGGGTTAAAAAAAACAGCACTTTTTAGTAGCACACATTGACAGATAAATTGGATATTTAAGGCTAATAAAACCAGTTAATAACATTGTTTTAGACTTCTAGGATCACAAATGCTTATTAAAGTAGTCAGGTAGCAAATATTAAGACTTCAACTAACACTGGCCACTCGCTTGTCATATGTCCTCCCATTAATCAGAGGTTAAAATTGGGTTGGGGGTTAGGTATTGATTATCTACTCTGTCAACCCCCACATGTGTATTAGGATAATGTTGATGCCTTGGGGGCTGAGAAAAAAAAATCCCTATAACACAATGTATTAAAATGTCCCAAATTGTAGTGATGAGGCTTTTTTTTTTTCCGCGAAAGCAAGAGATTAATTTTATTTAAGTGTCACACACATGCACAAACCTTATAACCTTGTGGGTGAGTGCGGGGGGACTAAGGGCTGTCTCCAGTCTCATTTTTGTTTAAGTCACAGCTAAGAAGCATAGCAACGGCACATTGAGGAATTAATGAGCTTTACATGCAAACACAGACACACACACACACACACATGCACAGACACACACATGCACACACACACACACACATGCACACTGAAACACACAAGTGAGAGTAGCCGAGAACATGCACGCATACACACTAAAGTATATACTCTCAATAAAACACCCACCCACACACACACATACACACACACACACATTCTTGGCTGTCAGATCATATTAACATCAGGTCAGGCTGCTTTTTTCTTTTTTTTGAGCTGGTTGCTATGGCAGCAGTGAGGATAAAAAAATAAAATAAAAAAAATGGCCGTCTATGGGCCGTTCCTACAGGCGTCTATGACAACATGACTGCAGCAGTAAGATTGCTGCTGTAACTACAAGAGATTGCCTCCCGTCACTGTGCTTTAATGCAATGTAAGAGTATGACTCCAAAACGCATGAATAACTGAAGTGCTGTTGATATATATGAAATGACTGCAATTTGTCATCGCCAAAAAGGGGTCAAAAGCTTTCAGGCCTGCACATCTATCCATTAACGGCATTGTAAAAGCCCAGAATAAAGTTTATTCTGTTAATATCTCTCAGTAGTGTTATCTAGGTGAGCTCATAAAGGACCCAATGTGATGTAAAATTGCCTCGGACGTGCAGTTACATGAATCACTGTTTCTTCTCCGTGCCCTATTTCCCTTTTTCTCTGTGGCTCACTGTGTCGTTAATGTGAATGTTTTATTCTTTAACCCTTTATTGGGCAAATAATTATATTTGGTAACTTCCTTCCTTCCTTCCTTCCTTCTTTGCTTCCTTTCCTTCCTCCCTGCCTTCTTTCTTCCCTTCCTCTTTTCCTTTCTCCCTCCCTCGTTCCTTATTTCCTCCGTCCTTCCTTCCTTTCCTTCCTTCCATCTGTCCTTCCTCCCTCCCTCCTTCTCTCCTCCCTTCCTTCTTTCCTTCCTCCGTCCTTCCTTCCTTCCATCTGTTCTTCCTCCCTCCCTCTTTCTCTCCTCCCCTCCTTCTTTCCCTCCTCCGTCCTTCCTTCCATCTGTTCTTCCTCCCTCCCTCCTTCTCTCCTCCCTTCCTTCTTTCCTTCCTCCATCCCCCTTTCTTCTTCCTTCCTTTCTTCTTTCTTCCCTTCCTCACTCCCTCCTTCTCTCTTTCTTTCCTCCCCCCTACCTTCCTTCCTTCCTTCCTTGTTTCCTCCTTCCTTCCTTCCTTCCTTCCTTCCTTCCTCCCTTCCTTTCAATGAGTGTCCTATAAAGAGTTAAAATAATATATGAACATGTTTCAAATGATGATCAGGTTTTATAATGAGCCACACTTACATAATATTAATACACATGCTAATTTCTTTACTCAATCAAATCTGAATCAGTGTTATAGATCTGGGGTGTCAAACATGAGGCCCGTGGGCCAGATCCGGCCCGCCGAGGGGTCCAATCTGGCCCACTTTCCTTCCTGTGTTCTTTTCCTTCCTACCTTCCTTTATCCTTTCTTCGTTCCTTCTTTCCTTTCTTCCCTCCATCTGTCCTTCCTACCGTCCTTTTATCTTTTCTTTTTTCCTTCCTTCCTCCCTTCCTTCCTTCCTTCCTTCCTTCCTTCCTTCCTTTCTTTCTTTCTTCCATCTGTCCTTCCTCCCTTTATTTCTTCTGTCCTTCCTCCTTTTATCCTTCCTTCCTTCTGTCCTTCCCCCCTTTCTTCCTTCTGTCCTTCATCCCTTCCTCCCTTTCTTCCTTCTGTACTTCCTTCCATCTGTCCTTCCTCCCTTTCTTCCTTCCATCTGTCCTTCCTACCTTTCTTCCTTCTGTCCTTCCAATCCATCTGTCCTTCCTCCCTTTCTTCCTTCCATCTGTCCTTTCTTCCTTCTGTCCTTCCATCCATCTGTCCTTCCTCCCTTTCTTCCTTCTGTCCTTCCATCCATCTGTCCTTCCTCCCTTTCTTCCTTCCTTCTTTCCTTCCATGTGTCCTTCCTCCCTTTCTTCCTTCTGTCCTTCCATCCATCTGTCCTTCCTCCCTTTCTTCCTTCCTTCTTTCCTTCCATCTGTCTTTCCTACCTTTCTCCCCTCTTTCCTTTTGCCTGTCTTTCCTTCCTTCCCTTCTTATTCCCTTCCTTTCTTCCTTCTTTCCCTCCATCTTTTTAATGATCCGACCCACATGAGATCAAATTGGTCTGTATGTGGCCCTTGAATGAAAATGAGTTTGACACTTCTGGTATAGACCGTTAACTGGTTCTGATAGACTCCAAAATGTAATGCAAGTCTCAATCTGGGCACTATAGGAATTTAGGCCAAGACAATTTGGGAGGAACGCCCCCTGTTGGTTTGGATGTCATTCAGTCATACACTTCAGTACTGCCAAAGAGGCTCAAGTTACCAGGACTTCCACAGCTGCCTCCTTGCCTGTTGACGCACATCCTGTGAGTGAAGTCTAGAGTGAAGCCATCAGCGTCTCTAATCACCGGTCGCAACAATAATCTCAAACCACGGTGTTATTATCAGTATGTAAATCATGTGAAGTGTTTAGATGTCTCTCTTCCTCCCAGGAGTTGTTAGTATCTGATTGACAAACAGAGCTATAAGAGGGTCTGTAATCTCTCAATCTGGATCTGCCCGTGTTTCTGGTTCCTGCACTAACACTCATAAACTGCACCCTCCCTCCCTCCCTCCCTCTTGAGAGTCCAAATTAGCAGTGTAACATTTTAGAGAGTAGTTGAGAACAAGAGGCCTTTCACTACGTCTCAGTAGAAGGAGAAACTCGGACAGGATCAGGAAGGTTGGTCCAAAAATGATGTTTCATTTCTGCACACAAGCAAATTATAATATTCTCAAGAAGAGCTAAACTATGAGACTATGATCAAAAAAATCCTTCTTCCTTTCTTATATTTATCCCTTAAACAGACAACGTGCACCAGGAGATACAGACTCTTTAACCTTCCTGTTGTCCTCCTGGGTCCTTCATCTGTCCTTCCTTCCTTCCTTCATCTGTCCTTCCTTCCTTCCTTCCTTCCTTCCTCAGATCTAAGTTCAGCTGTTAGGGTAAATGTTCCCTCCTTCTGTCCTTCCTTCCTTCCTACATCTGTCCTTCCTTTCTTTCTTCCTTCCTTCCTTCCTCCCTCCTTCCCTCCCTTCCTTCCTTCCTCCCTCCTTTCCTTCCTTCTTCCTCCCTCCCTCCTTTCCTTCCTTCTTCCTCCCTCCTTCCTTTCCTTCCTACTTCCTCCCTTCCTTCCCTTCCTCCCTCCTTTCCTTCCTTCTTGCCTCTTTTCCTTCCTACCTTCCTTCCTTCCTTCTTTCCTTCCTTCTTCCCTCCTTTCCTTCCTTCCTTCCTTCCTTCCTTCCTTCCTTCCTTCCTTCCTTCTTTCCTTCCTTCCTTCCTTACTTACTTGAGGTGCAAATGACATAACTAGTAAGGCCTGTTTAAGGGTTATATATTTCATATCGTATCAACCCGTGTTTTACAATTCAAAGCAGCAACACTGAGAGTCTAATCACCAAAATAAGGTAACATGACAGTTTGAGTAGAGGTGAAGAAAAGGTGGAACAGAGGTGAAGGCGGTTGGACCAAATGTCACTTCTGCTTTTAGATGTGAGGGGCCACAATTTGTAAGTACAAAAAAAAAAGGCCCTTACATCCCCTTTCATGTGCGAGATGAGCTGCACTGCCAGGAAAGTGCATAGTGTCACTTTGGGGTCAGAGCATGTGCTGCTTCCCATTTTCTCCATAATTGAAAGAGTCTAACCTACACAGTGAAAATATTTCTGTAAAAAGGGTAAAAATGAAAAACTATCTGAAAACGCATATTAGTACTTAACCCTTAAACAGGCAGGAGTGGAAAATTAGATCCTAATTTGATGTCACTAGTTATGTCATTTGCACCTAAAGTAAAACATTTCCTTCATATTTTTAATATATTTTGGATTTTATGAGTTGTATCTCCACCAGGATGCTTTGCCCTTATTAAGGTATAAAATGGTCATAATGGTAAAAACACTTAAATGTGTTATTTAACATAGTAAAGTGAAACATTCTGGTCATTAATATCACACATACTAGTTTCTAAACTGATTTCTATCATTTCTATCAAAGTATAAACCTACAACAAGCTTCAATTCTACCAATTAAAGGCTCATATACAATTAAACAACCACCTTAACCAATCATGCTCCTTAAAGAGTCTCCTGGTGCACGTTGCCTGTTTAAGGGTTAAAAAAGAGAAGTGTGGTGATCGTTGAGTATAAAAGGAGAAGCATATAATTAAAATTCCAACTCAAATCAGCTTTATTGGCATGACATAAGAAACCTATATTGCCAAAGCAGGACAGAAGATTATTGACTGTTCACACTTTCAAATAAATGTACAGTATGAAAATATCGACAAACATATCAAACACAATGCAGTAAAGACTTTTCTCTTCAGAAACAGCTTCTTAATTAACTTAACAGCTTTAGCAAATGAAAGTTTTAAGACACTTCTTAGTGAGTGACATCTGAGTGCCTGGGTAACCTTGACCTCTGCAAAATGCACCAAATTCCTTACAAGACTCTTACAAAGCTAATCCCTCTTAATCATCAAACTGTTCTGTGGTATATTTATCTGCCCTCTCTGCCCTCTGCCTGTATTTTCTTAGTGCCTTAGTGCCCCTGGGCATCGATCTTTGGGTAGGGGGTGTGTTGCCCCCAGATAATAACAGCATGCAGGTTGTGAGGTTGGGTCTCATAGTGTAGTGACCAGGCTACATTTCTATCACTGACTCTCTCCTCTGCTCTGCTCTGCTCTGCTCTGCTTTCTGTCTCTGTGCCACCATAGAATGTATATAAGAAATGGACGTAACATCCGTGACGTCACCCATTGGTTTGTGGACTGCTGCTCAGAAGCCAATAGTTTCGAATCTAAGCAGCGCCATTTTGAAAATTTCAGGTGCATGCTGGGAAAAATAAAAACACAGATTCTACTTATATGGGCATGAAATATGGGCTGAGCCAATGGCGGAACGGGGAGGTTGCTATGGTTACGAGGGCTGGATCTCGAGGACATTGGTCAATCAACCTGTCACTCACAATGTAGCCACGCCCTAATGCATACCCTGCTTTATCGTCACATATAAAATCAGGGAGGCCAAAATGTCCCAAATGAACATCATACTGCATTGAAGAAGGCTTTAAACTAGCGATTGAGACCATAAACACATTTTGAAAACGTTTACTGAGGTTAGAAATCAAGTGAGAAGTTGGTGAATTCTCCATTGACTTGTATAGAGATGGTCGCCCCCTGGTGGCCTTTTAATAGAATGCAGCTCTAAGCTACTTCCACATTGGCTTCTTTTCAGAGGGCAGGAACTCCCCGCCTGTGTGCCAAGCTCTGCATTCACATAAAATTCAGCAATGCAGCAACTTCCTGCAGGGCTGTGTGGAGGTGTGGGCGTGTTTATTTATGCTTTATAAAGTAAAAGAAAAATCACGTTTTATTTGTTTGATTCATGACTTTGTTCTCGCCAGTGTCTCTCGCTCTCTTCATTCAATCTTTAGCTCGTTCGACCAGCGCTTCTCTCTCTCTCTCTTTCTCTCTCTGAGCCAGGGGAGGAGGGGCAAACTTTGAATGCTGCCAAGCCAACAAATCCTGCATAGTATACCTTTAATTTTCTAAAGTCAGGCTATTTACTTTAGTTTTATTTGGCAGATGTCAAAAATCGTGACTTTGTGGGTCAAATTTTGCCAATAATTTTAAAGACCAAGTCAGGATGCCAAGTTATTTCTCTGCTTTGAAGTGCAGTGCAGTGTGCCAAGATTTATTATTTATTTATTTATTTTTGGTCATACTCTGAAAGCACAAGTTGTTGACAGCAAAGTAAGCGCAAATGGAGTCAGAAATCAAAATCCTTTCAATCAAGGACAGTAAATTAATACAAATAAACACAAAGCGATTGGTGTGGTAGCTGTACAGTAAGGTGCTGGAGGCAACTTTTAACACACACTGGGATATAACTACTCCTTCACGGTTGTTACTCTGTTTTCAGTGTAAGTTACAGAAGGTATGATCCTCACTGTGCTGTAGATCAGGGGTGTCAAACTCATTTTCATTCAAGGGCCACATAATGCCCAATTTAATCTCACGTGGGCCAGATCATTAAAAAGATGGAAGGAAGGAAGGAAGGAAGGAAGGAAGGAAGGAAGGAAAGATGGAAGGAACAAAGGGAGAAAGGACAGGTGGAAGGAAGGAAGGAAAATAAGATAGGAAAGAACGAAGGAAGAAAAAGAAGACATGAAGAAATGGAAGGAAGGAAGGTAGGAAGGAAAAGGAGACCGAAAGGAAGGAAGGAAGGATAGATGGAAAGAAAGAAGGAAGGAAGAAAAAGAAGACATGAAGGAAGGAAGGAAGGAAGGAAGGAAGGAAGGAAAAGGAGACAGAAAAGAAGGAAGGATAAATGGAAGGAAAGAAGGAAGGAAGAAAAAGAAGACATGAAGGAAGGAAGGAAGGAAGGAAGGAAGGAAGGAAGGAAGGAAGGAAGGAAAAGGAGACAGAAAGGAAGGAAGTATAGATGGAAGGAAAGAAGGAAGGAAGAAAAAGAAGACATGAAGGAAGGAAGGAAAAGGAGACGGACAGGAAGGAAGGAAGGAAAAGGAGACAGAAAGGAAGGAAGTATAGATGGAAGGAAAGAAGGAAGGAAGAAAAAGAAGACATGAAGGAAGGAAGGAAGGAAGGAAGGAAGGAAGGAAAAGGAGACAGAAAGGAAGGAAGGATAGATGGAAGGAAAGAAGGAAGGAAGAAAAAGAAGACATGAAAGAAGGAAGGAAGGAAGGATAGATGGAAGGAAGGAAGGAAGGAATGATAGATGGAAGGAAGGAAGGAAGGAAAAGGAGACAGAAAGGAAGGAAGGAAGGATAGATAGAAGGAAAAAAGGAAGGAAGAAAAATAAGACAGGAAGGAAGGAAGGAAGGAAGAAAAATAAGACAGGAAGGAAGGAAGGAAGGAAGGAGGGAAAATAAGACAGGAAAGAAGGAAGGAAGAAAAAGAAGACAGGAAGGAAGGAAGGGAAGATGGAAGGAAGGGAGGAATAAGGAAAGTGGGCCTGATTAGACACCTTGGCGGGCCGGATCTGGCCCACGGGCCGCATGTTTGACATCCCTGCTGTAGAGGCTTTCATATCAGGAAGGTGCTCTGGATGCTGGCGTAGAAAGGAAGGAAGGATAGATGGAAGGAAAGAAGGAAGGAAGGATAGATGGATGCTGGCGTAGCATGGAGGCAGAGATTTGGCATGTGGGTCGAGCTTGGCAGAGTGGCCACTATAAAAGCCGTCCTATCTGACCTCGTTCCGCTTCACTCCCTTTCTGGTCGTTTTTTTCTGATAATGACACTGACCCATATTTGCTTCTACTATTCGTGGTTTGTTTTGTTTGCAAGTTTTGTTTGTTTTTGAAAATTAAATTTTTATCTAAATGTGTGCAGAGGGAATCAGAAAGCCATCTGTTTAAACCGAATGAGAATGAAGAAAAAAAAAAAAAGAGAAAATGAAGAAAAAGCAGATTTAATGCACCCACTAAACCAGAGGTGTCAAACTCATTTTCATTCAAGGGCCACATACAGTCCAATTTGATCTGATGTGGGCCGGGTCATTAAAAAGATGGAAGGAAGGAAAGAAGGAAGGAAGGAAAGAAGGAAGGAAGGAAGGACAAATGGAAGGAAGGAAGGAAGGAAGGAAAAGGAGGAGGAGACAAATGATAAAACTAGGGCTGTCAGCGTTAACGCGTTAATTGCGATTACATTAATGCAATCCATAACGCGTTCATTTTTCATCGCATTTTAATGTTGCAAGCCTTTTTGTCCCTTCTACTCCCCCGTAGACGGCTCCTCTAGCTGTAGCGCTATGCTTTGAAGTGGCCTCCTGCAGTAAACCTACCGCGCTGATGGAAAGTAAGAGAGCTACTGGACTTTTGAACGGCTTGTTTAACTTTAAAACACTTCCAGACGCTTCAGTTGACAAATCAAAAGTAAAATGCAACCTGTGTCAAACGGAGTTTAACTACCACCGGAGTACGTGGAGTTTGAGTTAGCACCTCCACGCTAAACACCCAGGTGCAGCCAAGCCAGCCTCAGCTCCACCAAAGGACCATTTTGGAGTGTGGGAGTCGCAGCAGAGCCGTGATTGATTCCCAGTTAAGACACTCTGGTAAGAAATGCTTTACATTATGGGCTTAAAACTGCCTTCAAATGGAAAATAACAGGATTTTAAACATGCAATTCAAAACGCTATTAATGGCGATTAACTATGGAAATTCTGCGATTAATCGCGATTTAAAAAATGAATCGTTTGACAGCCCTAGATAAAATGTTTATTAACATTATCCAACATTTAGTCTTGAAACTAATAATTTCATTTGCAAAACTAACAATGAAATTATTGAATGTGATTAATGATGAAACTTAACCTATACAGATATTTATAATGTAGGTTTTTGATGCTTTTGCCTCATTTAAAATAACATATTTCTAATTATATTGATTTTTTTCCACACCATATATTCAAACATAAAATTTAATTTATTTAGGTAGCTTTATAGACTACAGCAGCTTCTTTTAGAGTTGCTTGTTACGCTATAAAAAAGTGGAAAGCAAGGAAATGGATGAAATGATTTGACTTGTAAAAAGAGAAAAAACATAAGAGCTTGCATATTACTCTTTCATGAGGCGTTTAACTGTTCACACCTGAAGCAGTGACAGAAAATCTTCTCAGCTAGTCAAACGTACTCTACTGACACAGCATAATAAGCATCTTCAAATGTAATAAAGTTAAATTGCTGGAAATATTGCTCATGCAAATGGATTTAATACATTTGACCTTTTGAGACAAGCCTGAAATAGTAACGCTGAACCTGCACTTGCCATTTATAGACATTTATTGCATTGAAAAGTAACACAGACAAGCACTTCATGTTACAACTGTCATAATTAGTTTGAAAAGTTTCACATGTCTAGATTACATATAAGCTCTGTTTCAACAGCATTAACATGACTATACTTCAATATGTCGCAGATCCTGAATACGACTATTAGTTAAACAATGATTATGTAGAAATGTGACCTTTCAACTCTACTTTTGAACCTAATTTAGGCAAGGCAGTTTTATTTATATAGTGCATTTCATACACAATGCCAACTCAATGTGCTTTAAAAATAGAAAGAGAGAAATAAAATGCTAGAATAGAGCATTAAATATAAGATTGCAGCATAAAAAAATAAATTAGCTTTAAAATCATTAAAAGGACATAGAGTGCAAATGAAAGATTAAAATGTAAAGTGCTTTAAAAGAGCTCAATCATAAGCTCAGGAGAAGAGAAATGTTTTTAACCTGGATTTAAAAATGATTTCAGTTGGTGCTGATTTCAGTTCTGCTGGTAGTTTAGCATGTTTTTGACAAAGAAGCAGTCGTCTTTTCATCTCCAGATGACCAAATCGATGCTTACTCTGACCTGTTTGAAATGTTTGGATATCCATACTCATAAGTCATGTGACCTCTCATTGGTGAGCTGCATACAGCACACTTATGGAGCTTTTCCACTACACAGTTCCAGCACAACTCGGCTCGACTCAACACTTTTTTTTTTGGGTTTCCACTAGGGATAGTACCTGGTACCTAGGGCTGGGCAATTAATCGACAAATAATCGAAACTGACATTTAGAAACTCTAATCGACTTAATCTGGCTCATGTCAATTAATCGTGGTGTTCACTGTTGCCATGACAGCAAAGGTTGCATATCTTTTAAGGAATTTAAAAACTTGTCTCCAGTGATCATTTGAACCCAAACCATGATCTTTACATAGTTCTAATCAAGTAAACTAGACATTAACCACAGCATCACACCTTAAAACATCTTTACTTTCACTCCCTAAAGATCCTCATGTGTGAGGGCAGCAGTGTAAAATACTAAACTAAAGAAACTGAAGATACATCATTGTTCAACAAGGGTGGAAATAATCGTTCATTAATCGTAATCGAGGTTAAAAGTTCAATTAATCGTGATTTTGATTTTTGCCATAATCGCCCAGCCCTACTGGTACCTGGTACTTTTTTAGTACCTGCTCTGCTGAGGGTCCAAGCGAGCCGAGCCGATACTAAATGTGATGTCAACAGTCTGCCGGCCGCTGATTGGTGAGACAAGTTGTCGCTGGAAGAGTCATGAGCCGTCCCACACAAGAATCAAACCCGGCATTTTTAAATACCGGCAACAGCGTAACAGCCATACAAAGCCATTTAGTTGCTTTGAGTGTGACAGAAAGCCACATACAGCAGCAAGTACACCATCACCTCCATGTCCTCCATTGGTTATGTGTGTGTGGCGCATATAAGACACAGCAGTATCGCGGAGCCGTTGCTATGACGACCCCGTCCACGTTGAATACGTACCTTTTTGTAATGGAAAAGGTTGTTCCTGGAGTCGAGTCGAGCCGAAGCCGAGTAGTGCTGGAACTTTGTAGTGGAAAAGCGCCATTAAGTTTACCAATGAGAGGTAGTGGTGGAGAAGATGGGAACCATTTCTATCCCGTATAGAGGCCTGCGCTACAGACTAATGTTCACTGCCCATCATTTCACTACTCGCCTGCAAATAGTCTCCACTGTATTTCACATTCGTATAGTTCCTGCAACCTTGTTAATGACTCTAAGCTGTTATTTTAGTGTTCACATGTCTAATTTTGTCTATTTTGAGAGAGAGATACTCTGATGTGTAGGTATGCTAGAATAATTCATTGCTAACTTTGGAGAAATGATGTAACATAATATATATATAAAAGGTTTTTCTGGCCTTCCTCATGTTTATACAGCAGTAAAAAAAATTGAATTGAGTAAATAACTTAAGATTAATGACTGCATTAATATGTCACCTTTTCTAGTGAAGCTTTAATATGTGTCTTAACATATTAATCAAGGAGTTCATCAATTGATTTAATAGCTGTCTCCCTATAGTAGGCAGTCAAAGTCAAGTCTGAGTCCAGGAGAAGCAGTAATCAATGGTAAGTTAAATAAAGTAGCAGCCTTTTTGCCTGAGAAAACCCTGTGATGCTAATGGATGGTGTGACCGCGTGTCATCAGACTAATTGGCTTTGGCTGGTGACCACTTGATGAGGATGACAGGGGAGTGGTCTGTAAGATAGACTAAACCCCTTTATCTTATGGATTTATTGCCTCTACACGAGCCTGACTCCATGTCCTAGTTACACATAAGCCTAGACTAGACTCTAATACTTTACACTGTGAGCTAATGTTGACCCATTCTGCTTGCTGCTATTCTTCCAATTACTATAGAATAAATTAATATGCTTTTAAATGTTGTACTTTAACTAAATTAATACAATGATGGATGTTAAACAATAACTTGGAACTCTACTGCAAATTTGATAATGTTATTAGAAGCTATTAAAATGTGTTTTCCAAAGATTTATTATTTCAATTAGTCTCCAAATCTTTTTTTCACATTTTAAGAATGCTAAGTAGCTCCTTTACTTTCATTATAGGTTTATTTTGAGTCCATAGAGCCCCTTAAACTCAACTCAAGTGATCTCTTGAATCAGTGTGAGTATACTTCATTCAGTCATGTGTCCATGTGAACCTATTACATAGTTAAAATGTGGTTATAAATAGCATGTAGTATGTATCTGTGTGTGTACTGATAGGGCAGGCAGCATTAATATTTAAAACACTTGTAAACATGATTTTAAAATAAAAGTTGAGATGATATCTGTCTTTAACAATAGCTGTTCTCTAAAGGATTTATGAAACCGGACCGAGCCGAGCCTTCTTTCTCTCCACAGAGCAGCTACATACACACAGCCTGTAAAAGTAGTGCAGTGTCTTCCGTGGCTCTGCAGGAGCTTTGTCAAGTCTGAGAAAATAACCCCTGATGATGTGATCAGCTCAGGTTTGGAGATTACAAATGCATAAAACAAAGCCTGGGACACAAACTGGAGGAATGGGTAAGGAGGATGGACAGAAAGAGATGGACATTTTAAAGGCGGCGGGGGGGAGGGGGAGTAGGGGGGGGGGTCTAATGAAAAGATGGTGTTGACTGCATCATGGGAAATGTAGGAAACAGTGTTTTAAGGAGCTTAACCTGTAGGTGCTCAAAGTCAGGATACCTCAGCCTCTTATGCTCTAGTTTTTCTGACCAATACAAACAGTGTGGCTCTCAGGATTGAACCACGACTGTAGTCTAGACTGAAATGACTCGATGACTATTGGATGGATGGCCTTGAAATCTGTCTGATAGATTAGCATTAGCAATTTGATGTAGAGATTCATGATCTTTTTAGCTTTGCCAATCCCCTGATTTTACATCTAGCACCATCCTCAGGTCGATATTTTGATACGTCTAATTTTTGTATCTGTTTTACTTCCTGAGTGAGAATTACAGCCTAGCCGAGTCATCGGCACGCCTGTACACTCTTTGTCTTTAAAGTTTAATCTATTTCTTGTGAGTCCCCCGACGCTGTGAAAGCACATTACTAAATCTCTGGAGGACCCTTTTTATTAAAAACACTTTCACATGGGTACGACATACACTCACCTTACCCGCTTCAAGAATAATGTGTGTTTAACTGAGCTGCAGTCGAAGTGAAAGGTCACATACACAAAGGATGGCCTGGACTCCTCCCTAAGTAGGATCAGCACGGTGTGTGTGTCTTTGTGGATGTTCAAGCTGCACTCGAGGTGTGTGTGAGACGTGGAGGGAGTAGAAGACACATGGAGATATAAAGATGGATTGACATTACTGTTTACTGCAGTCAGAGAGTGTGGTAGAATTAGCATTCACATCATCTAGCTTGCTGTGCATGCACAGTGCAGCAGATGCTGATGGTTTCTGTATATCCGTTTAAACTACGAGTAAATATTTATCTTGCCATATGGCTTTCAGTCAAATGTTTAGAAATGTCTGCAGTTATTTCCCCTGTCGGCTCGCCAGGGTCTGTGATCTGGGTTGCAGAAGACTCCTGTAAAGACTTAGAAGTGCTCTGACCTCAGGGCTGATCTCATCAAGCCATTACCTACCTTGTGCTTCCTGAAAGATTCTTTAGGATGGATTACAGGTCACATAGTTAGAGAATGGATTACTTTGATGAGGCTTGCAGTAAGAGTGTGGCATCCAAATGTTTGTTAATCAGATCTCAGTTCAAGTGAGCAGAATATGTATAAAGCTGAGATGGATGTATTAACATGAAGTCAATTCTTTTCTGGCTGTTTGAAATGAACACTAGAGCTCAGTCAAGTTGAAGTGGCAAGCATGGACAAGCAAGGCCAGATGGGGCAGGAGGGCGGGGGGGGGGGGGGGGGGGAGGGGGGCTTAAATACATTAGATACTATCCCGAGAGAACAAAGTACTCTACTGTTGAACCTTTACTTGGGACCAGAAGGCAAAAACTCTCTCACCTTATAGATCACAGAGATATATTGAAAAATATACTTTATCTGTAAATGTTACTGCTGAATAAGCTCACATTCACTGCATAGCTCTGCAGTTTGTTCTAATTGTAATGTGGGATATTTCACTGTGAAACTGTCCCTGGTGAATTTGGGGCATACTATTAGCCAAAGCAATCACTGTAACAGCTTTGTCCGAGGAAAGATGTATGGGGACCATTTCACAGTATTCAGCATTTAATCAATTCCATAACATTGTGGTCAACGAATCAAACGCTACTTTCTTCACTCCGCTCCTCCTGCTGCATTATGGAGCGTTGCAGTTTTACATCCATTTGGTGTGTGTAAATTAAAACCCTTTAAACAGGCAGCGTGCACCAGGAGATACAGACTCTTTAAGGAGCATGATTGGTTAAGGTGGTTGTTTAATTGTATATGAGCCTTTAATTGGTAGAATTGAAGCTTGTTGTAGGTTTATACTTTGATAGAAATGATAAAAATCAGTTTAGAAACTAGTATGTGTGATATTAATGAGCAGAATGTATCACTTTACTATGTTAAATAACACATTTAAGTGTTTTTACCATTATGACCATTTTATACCTTAATAAGGGCAAAGCATCCTGGTGGAGATACAACTCATAAAATCCAAAATATATTAAAAATATGAGTGGAAATGTTTTACTTTAGGTGCAAATGACATAACTAGTGACATCAAATTAGGATTTTTTACATCTAATTTTCCACTCCTGCCTGTTTAAGGGTTAAATCTGTCTTACTAGAAGATACTTTAATCAGGTAAATGATCACAAACAAGTCTTATAATCTATGTTGAGCTCTGTATGTAATGAGAAGAATCATTTCTCCCATTGTTGTTTGGATGTTTGCACACAATACTTCTACATCTTAAAGCTGGAGCACTTTAACACATAAATGAACGTCCATTACATTCAGACTGTTGCCAGATAAATTCACATAATGCTCATTAAGCCCGTCACCCACAGGTTAATCTCTCTGGATTTTACAGTATGCAGAGTTTTTAAGTCTGGTGTCTATGGCGACTTTACCGGAACTACTTTATTCGTTTTACGTCAACCAGCAATGATCGGTTTATGACTGTCATCAGGGTCGGACTGTCGAGGTCAGAGGTCCACAGTGTTTGTGTCTGGAGACAAAAGAATCCTTTGTGGGCTTATGTAAAAGATCTGAAGAGGATTTAGAAATGAAATGTAGTGCTATCTTAACCATCTATACATGTTCTGACTGATCTTTGGGGGTTGCTTTTCTCAGTTGTTGTTCAACCTGAATCTAAATCTGAGATGTGGAGCAGTACACTTTTTTTTTTTCCTATATTATATTTTGGGGCTTTTTTGCCTTTAATGAACAGGTTAGTAGAGAGAAACAGGAAATGGGAGGCAGAGAGGGGGGCAATGACACAGGATAGGACAGCTCAGTACGGGATTCGAACCAGGGTCGCATGCAGGAGGACTGACTGGGGGGGGGGGGGGGGTCTACAAAAAAAACTGTCTACAAATCCCTCTTTGAAATAAACCTTGAAAACATTGATAATACTTCAAATAGTGTCAGCATGGGTTAACTTTACTGGACATCTGGACATCTAACTGTGCAACTCACGCTTCTAACCAAGCATATGGGAATCCAAAAGGTCAGAGAGTTGGTTATAAAATATTCTGCTGGAGAAAACAAAAGGCCATTAAACCAACATAAACTTGAAGATTTGTTAAAAATGTGTGGACACTGAAATTCATAAGAAGCTTACTTACACTGGTAAATATTAGTCAAGTGAGATTTCGGGTTAATTCCAGGCGGGGAGTTCCTGTCCTCTGAAAAGAAGCCAACGCGGAAGTAACTTAGAGCTGCATTCTATCAAAAGGCCACCAGGGGGCGAACGTCTCTATACAAGTCAATGGAGAATTCACCAACTTCTCACTTGATTTCTAACCTCAGTAAACGTTTTCAAAATGTGTTTATGGTCTCAATCGCTAGTTTAAAGCCTTCTTCAATGCAGTATGATGTTCATTTGGGACATTTTGGCCTCCCTGATTTTATATGTGACGATAAAGCAGGGTATGCATTAGGGCGTGGCTACGTCCTGATTGACAGGTTGATTGACCAATGTCCTCGAGATCCAGCCCTCGCAACCAATCGCAGCCTCCCCGCTCCGCCCATGGCCCCGCCTCATGCCCATATAAGTAGAATCCATGTTTTTATTTTTCCCAGCATGCACCTGAAATTTTCAAGATGGCGCTGCCTAGATTTGAAACTATTGGCTTCTGAGCAGCAGTCCACAAACCAATGGGTGACGTCACGGATGTTACGTCCATTTCTTTTATACAGTCTGTGGTTAATTCCTTGTTTCCGGTGCTAAACGTGCAGAGTTTTGCCATTACTGCTGCTGTCTTCTTTTTCGGCTACTGCCTGCAGTTCATATCACATTTTATAAGCCACACCTGTATCCTAGCCTCCACCTGATAGACACCAAACAGCCACATCTCTGACAGAGATTTGAGAGACTCATTTGGAGTTAAGAGTCACTCTAAATCAATCCTGTCTCTTACAAATTATATTGGTAGCTGTACACACACACACACACACACACACACACACACACACACACACACACACAATATTTTCATTCTTTTCCTACATGCTGTAAAAATGCACTCCATCACTCTCACTCATGGACAACCCCAGAGTTAGAAGATCATCAAAATGAATCTTGCACAATACAGGGAACACAATTAAATCTCAAACACTGAAAATATGCGCGAGTCCTCCACCGAACCAGCAGCTTCACAAACCTATTAAATCTTGACTAAACAAAGCAAATGCGGTTTTTATTGCGTCTGCCATAAAATTCATTATTAGTTTAAACTTGCCAAGAGAGACAAGCTCATTCAGCTGTAAATCATATTGCAGCAAGTTTCATGAAGGAGAGGAACACAGCGGCTCTACGTGCATGTACAGTGCCAGAGGTGTTATGTGATATACACTTTCATAGATTTCTTTTTTTTTTTAAATTATTATTTTTATTGGATTTCATTATTGTGTTTGAATTGCTTCTCTTCAATGTCTTACCAGTGTGCAAAGTAAATTAGCTGAAACAAATAAAGTTTAGGGTAGAGCCGTGTGTAGATCCAGGAGCTTTATTCTCACAGGGGTTCAACATCAACTCATCTCATTGTGTCACAAGAGGTGCAGCATATATTGGGATAGAGTCACTAAAACAATCAATCAATCAATCAATCTTTATTTGTATAGCGCCAAATCACAATATAGTCATCTCAAGGCACTTTACACATAGAGCAGGTCTAAATCGTACTCCTCAGGTTTTAACACAGACTGTATAAAAGAAATGGACGTAACATCCATGACGTCACCCATTGGTTTGTGGACTGCTGCTCGGAAGCCAATAGTTTCTAATCTGGGCAGCGGCCATCTTGAAAATTTCAGGTGCATGCTGGGAAAAATAAAACCACAGATTCTACTTATATGGGCATGAGGCGGGGCCATGGGTGGAGCGGGGAGGTTGCTATGGTTGCGAGGGCTGGATCTCGAGGACATTGGTCAATCAACCTGTCAATCAGGACGTAGCCGCCCCCTAATGCATACCCTGCTTTATCGTCACATATAAAATCAGGGAGGCCAAAATGTCCCCGGCCCCCACCTACCTCACAGACCTGCTCCACCACTACACCCCCCCTGGTCCCCACCTACCTCACAGACCTGCTCCACCATTACAACCCCTCCCATGCCCTCCGATCCTCAGAGGGAAATCTCCTTGCCCTACCCCCTCGGACCAAGCACCGAACTTGGGGGGACAGAGCCTTCTCCACTCCCCCCCCCCCCCACCCTCTGGAACTCACTCCCCAAACCCATCAGAGACTGTACAGACCCCCAGACCTTCAAATCACTCTTAAAAAAACACCTTTTTAAACTGGCTTTTAACCTATAAACTATTTTTTATCCTCTTTCTATTTTATGTCTTTTTAACCTTCTACATTGTTTGTTCTTTTCATTTTATGTTTTTACTTGTAAGCGTCTTTGAGCACCTGTAAAAGTGCGTTATAAATAAAATATATTATTATTATTATTATACTGCATTGAAGAAGGCTTTAAACTAGCGATTGAGACCATAAACACATTTTGAAAACGTTTACTGAGGTTAGAAATCAAGTGAGAAGTTGGTGTATTCTCCATTGACTTGTATAGAGACGGAAGAAAGAAGGAAATGAGGAAGGGAGGGAGGAAGAATTAAGGAAGGGAGGAAGAAGGAAGGAATTGAGGAAGAAGGAAGGGAGGGAGGAAGAATTAAGGAAGGGAGGAAGAAAGAAGGAAGGGAGGAAGAAGGAAGGAAGGGAGGAAGAAGGAAGGGAGGGAGGAAGAATTAAGGAAGGGAGGAAGAAAGAAGGAAGGGAGGAAGAAAGAAGGAAGGGAGGAAGAAAGAAGGAATGGAGGAAGGGAGGAAGAAAGAAGGAATGGAGGAAGGAAGGGAGGAAGAACGAAGGAAAGGAGGGAGGAAGAACGAAGGAAAGGAGAAAGTAAGGGAGGAAGAAGGAAGGAGGGACGGAGAAAGGAAAAGACGAAGGGACGAAGGGAGGAAGGAAGGAAAGAAGGACAGAGGAAGGGAGGAAACAAGGAAAGAAGGAGGGAGGAAAGAAGGGAGGTTTTAATTTTAAAGAGACCCAACATTCCCACATGAGCAAGCGCTTGGCGACAGCGGCGAGTAAATCCATGAGGCGCTGGTGTAAGAGTGTGTTTCGATATGAGGATTGAAGTGACATGAGTCATCCTCTCCAGACCTCGTTTCAAGGGATTCCTCGGCTTGCTGCTCTGTTTGACTCAATGTCACCGTCCTTGTCCTTTTGCCTTGTGAGTCACGCTGTCATCCCCTGCAAATCAACCCTGGACTACTAGAGAGTACATGGAAATGCTAATAATAACTATTTATATCATACAAGAAATACAGCTCAGAATAAATGACTTTACCCCAAATGCTTCACATTCAATTGAGCATATAGCAATGTTTTAATTTAAAAATCAATTTAAAAAAGAAGACAATAAAAAAAAGTTGAATTAGATGGAAAATGAAAATAGTAATCATTTTAACCCTTAAACAGACAACGTGCACCAGGAGATACAGACTCTTTAACCTTTGTGTTGTCCTCCCGGGTCCTTCCTCTGTCCTTCCTTCCTTCCTTCCTTCCTTCCTTCATCTGTCCGTCCTTCCTTCCTTCCTTCCTTCCTTCCTTCCTTCCTTCCTTCCTCAGATCTAAGTTCAGCTGTTAGGGTAAATGTTCCCTCCTTCTGTCCTTCCTTCCTTCCTCCCTCCCTCCTTCCTTTCCTTCTTCCCTCCTTTCCTTCCTACCTCCCTCCTTCCTTTCCTTCCTTCTTCCTCCCTTCCTTCCCTTCCTCCCTCTTTCCTTCCTTCTTCCCTCCTTTCCTTCCTACCTTCCTTCCTTCCTCCCTCCTTCCTTTCCTTCCTTCCTCCTCCCTTGCTTCCCTTCCTTCCTCCTTTCCTTCCTTCTTCCGTCCTTTCCTTCCTTCCTTCTTTCCTTCATTCCTTCCTTACTTGAGGTGCAAATGACATAACTAGTAAGGTCTGTTTAAGGGTTAAATAAGTAAAAAATAGTACATAGTAAAAGAAGCTAAATGTAGGATAAATAAAATATGTAAAATCAAGTAAATGACTGAGTATGATAACTGAGTGTGATAAATATATATAAATCTTTTCATACAAGAAAGCTTTACAACAAAATAAATGATATACATAAAATGCTTCACATTAAAATGGTCTAAAACAGGGGTGTCAAACATGCGGCCCGTGGGCCAGATCCGGCTCGCCAAGGGGTCCAGTGCGGCCCACTTTCCTTATTCCTCCCTTCCTTCCATCTTCCCTTCCTTCCTTTCTGTCTTCTTTTTCTTCCGTCCTTCCGTCCTTCCTTCCTTCCGGTCTTCTTTTCTTCCTTCTTTCCTTCCTTCTTTCTTTTTCTTCCTTCTTTCCTTCCTTCCTTCTTTTTCTTCTATCTGTCCTTCCTTCCTTCCTCCCTTTATTCCTTCCGTCTCTCATTCCTGTCTTCTCTTCCTTCTCCTCCTTCTTTTCCTCCCTTTCTTCCTTTCATCTTTCCTTCCTTCCTTCCTTCCTTGGCCAATTCCACAATTTTCTTAGACGTCTGGTATCTTGTCACAGGACATTTGAAAAATAATACACTAATTTGTTTTTCCCCCACCACAGTGATAATGGTCAGCTTGCCTTAGAAATGGTTTTTGTGGCTTCTGTGAGCTTACTGTGATGACTTTGCTCTTCAGTCCGCCCCTACAGCTCTAATCAATAGAGCAGAGTACAGCAGTTACACCTGGCGTACAGCTGGCAGCCACTTCCTGTCTGTGAGACTGTGATACAGTACAACACACTTTTAAAAACATGTGTGCCACTGATTCAGAGAGGTTACTGATTGGGTCTGAAGGTCTGAAGGAAGGAAGTGAGAAAAAAGGAAATGAAGAAGGAAGGAAGTAACGAAGGAAGGAAGGAAGGAAGGAGGAAAAGAGGAAAGAAGTAAGGAGAGGAAAGACGGAATGAGGAAGGACGGAGAGAAGGAAGGAACAGTCAAAAGAGATAGGGTCAATTTGACCCGGGAGCACAACAGGAGGGTTAACAGTGTGGCCATCTGCTCCCAACCTGGTTTCTTCCCCTTTTAACTTTAGTTTTGGGTAATAAGTAATATGGCTGACCCTCACATACTGTTCATATTCTGACTTATAGTTTATCTCCACACTCATTCACATTCATAAAATCCCCATCAGTCATTAATACATATTTGATTAATCCAGGAAACTTGATCAATACAAGAAACGTGTTTGAATGCTGATTTTTGAATTTTTTTTTTAAATTAACATGGGTCAAATTTGTACACTTGCTTATATAAAAATGTTTATTAGCTGCACAAAAATTATTATTATTTCCATTTTTCTGTATTCAGGCTCACATTAGGAAAAGTCCAGCCAAAAGAAATGTGTATAGAGTGTTTTTACAACTCTCAAATGTAAAAACTAGGGCTGTCAGCGTTAACGCGTTAATCACGATTAGATTAATGCAATCCATAACGCGTTAATTTTTTTTTCATCGCATTTTAATTTTGCAAGCCTTTTTGTCCCTTCTACTCCCCCGTAGACGGCTCCTCTAGCTGTAGCGCTGTGCTTTGAAGTGGCCTCCTGCAGTAAACCTACCGCGCTGATGGAAAGTAAGAGAGCTACTGGACTTTTGAACGGCTTGTTTAACTTTAAAACACTTCCAGACGGTTCAGTTGACAAGTCAAAAGTAAAATGCAACCTGTGTCAAACGGAGTTTAACTACCACCGGAGTACGTGGAGTTTGAGTTAGCACCTCCACGCTAAACACCCAGGTGCAGCCAAGCCAGCCTCAGCTCCACCAAAGGACCATTTTGGAGTGTGGGAGTCGCAGCAGAGCCGTGATTGATTCCCAGTTAAGACACTCTGGTAAGAAATGCTTTACATTATGGGCTTAAAACTGCCTTCAAATGTAAAATAACAGGATTTTAAACTTGCAATTCAAAACGCGATTAATTGCGATTAACTATGGAAATTCTGCGATTAATCTCGATTAAAAAAATTAATAGTTTGACAGCCCTAGTAAAAACAGGTCAAATTTGACCCTGAACAATATGACTGACTTTGAATAACTAGAATAAACTCACATTTTTATTATGACAGTCTTAATTCAGATACCAGCAGTAAATGAGCTACTGTGACAAAAGCTTATTTCAGCCATAAATACTGACACTGTATGTACAGAAGAAACATCAAATGCATATTACTACTGCTGATTATGATGGCACTGTTTTAGATCAATAAATAACTATATATAGAGATTGATAATATGAGTAATAAGCCCGGTTATTGAATGTCCTACATATTTAAGAGTGCTTGAATATCCGAGTCCAAAAAGCCTACAAAATATTTCAAACTCCATTTTCTATATTTCAATTCAGAGGCGGTCCTGGCTAGTTTTGCGCCGTGGGCGGACCGACCATTGGAAGCAGCAGTTTGTGTTGTGTGGCCTGGGATCATAATCATCACAGGTCAGTCTACCCCCCCCCCCCCCCCCCCCCCTTGCTTTTCCTCTGAGAGTGAGACTCACTCACAACCTGCTCACAGCCTCATAAAATAGTCACGTTAGCTATTCTAACACATACTAATACAATGCATAAAAGTACAATCACTAATAAACTGAATATAATGCTGCAAACTGATTATAGAAATGTAAGAATGAATTTAAGATATTGGTATTTTCCCATCAATAATAAAACAAGTCTGTGAATACTTGGCTTAGCAGAGCATTAAGGGCACATTTCAGTGTCAGTGAATACGTCGAGATGAGCAGTAATTACTGTACTTTTGGAAACGCGGTTTTATTTGCTACCTTCCTTCCTTGCAAACACTTCTTTTAGTACCTGGGAGGTTTTTTTTTAAATTTTTATTTTACATAAACTGAATAAAATGTACCAGCCAACAACCACATCTTATCTGTGCATGCAAACAAAGCCACATTAATAATAATAATGATCATGTTGCAATCTGCACAGTTTCAGAGTACATATATCAAAACCAATAATACCAGTCTGGTCTGGCACAAGGCTTTCTTATTTTAGAAAAAAAAAATGTCATGAGCTGATATTAATAACTCTAATATTTACTTCAATATCTCTGAGACAGCAAATACTCAATTCTGACAACCAACTTCCCTCTATTGTCACTTTAGAGGGGTTATAATTTGTTGTAATGTCTTCCTATCAATCATTTTCAAAGCATAACAGTGTCAAGTGGATGATTTGTGTGTGTGTGTGTGTGTGTGTGTGTGTGTGTGTGTGTGTGTGTGTGTGTGTGTGTGTGTGTGTGTGTGTGTGTGTGTTTTTAGAAACAAAGTAATCACAAAATAAGGTTTTGATTTATTACAGTTAGTGTTTTTATTAGCCAAAAACAACCGTATCAATCTCAGGATGACATATTTGAGGTTTTGCCCTTCTTCAGTTAAAAAAAAACAAACAAAAAAGTTGGTAGAAAGCAGGTGGGGAGTTCTGGTCCTCTGAAATGAAGCCAATGGAGAAGTAACTTAGAGCTGCATTCTATCAAAAGGCCACCAGGGGGCGACCGTCTCTATACAAGTCAATGGAGAATTCACCAACTTCTCACTTGATTTCTAACCTCAGTAAACGTTTTCAAAATGTGTTTATGGTCTCAATCGCTAGTTTAAAGCCTTCTTCAATGCAGTATGATGTTCATTTGGGACATTTTGGCCTCCCTGATTTTATATGTGACGATAAAGCAGGGTATGCATTAGGGCGTGGCTACATCCTGATTGACAGGTTGATTGACCAATGTCCTCAAGATCCAGCCCTCGCAACCAATCGCAGCCTCCCCGCTCCGCCCATGGCTCCGCCTCATGCCCATATAAGTAGAATCCGTGTTTTTATTTTACCCAGCATGCACCTGAAATTTTCAAGATGGCGCTGCCTAGATTAGAAACTATTGGCTTCCGAGCAGCAGTCCACAAACCAATGGGTGACGTCACGGATGTTACGTCCATTTCTTTTATACAGTCCGTGGTAGAAAGAGTAAAATTTTAAGTAGCAGTCTCCCTGCTGCTATTAGAAACCTGATCTCAGTGTTTCTTTGCTCTAATTGCCAAATGACATGCTGCAGGGACTCGTTGAGCGCTGATTTAAAATTCATTACATGGAGTGCAATAACGTTTTTTTTGTTTATTTACCGTGTCTGATTAATCAATTTTAATAGTTGTAATCTTGTGTTGAGTGAAAGTGCTCTCTATCATTATCTCAATCATCTTGTCTTTTTCTCCACATCTAACCAATCTGCTGTTAATCAAACTGCTGGCTAAAGAAAAGTGCAGCTTTATGACTTTGGAGAAAGTCTAGCTTTGTAAATATTTAGAAATGTACTTAGTAGAATAAATCATTATAACCACAATTTAACCATTAAAAGATTTACATGTTCAAATAATATCCCATTACAGCCATTGGGAATTGTGTTTTACATCCTATATCTTTCCTCCCTTCCTTCCTCCCTCCTTCTTTCCTTGTTTCCTCCCTTCCTCTGTCCTTCTTTCCTTCCTTCCTCCCTTCCTCTTTTCCTTTCTCCCTCCCTCCTCCCTTCCTTCCTCCTTTCCTCCGTTCTTTCTCCCTTCCTCCCTCCCTTCCTCTTTTCCTTTCTCCCTCCTTCTTTCCTTGTTTTCTCCCTTCCTCTGTCCTTCTTTCCTTCCTCCCTCCCTTCCTCTTTTCCTTTCTCCCTCCCTCCTTCCTTCTTCCTCCCTTCCTTCCTCCTTTCCTTCGTTCCTCCTCCCTTCCTCCCTCCTTTCCTTCGTTCTTCCTCCCTTCCTTCCTCATTTCCTTCTTTCTTCCTCCCTTTCTTAATTCTTCCTTCCTTCCTTCCTTCCATCTTTCTTTCCTCCCTTTCTTCCTTCATTCTGTCCTTCCTTCCAATATCTAAATACAGCTTCAATTAAGTCTAATTTATCATGTATACAAAAGATTATACAAAATGTGATCAAACTTGCATTTGAGGTTTTTAAACCACACACACACAGAGGCTAAATGTGGCCTCAGTGCTTCAGGCCAGCTGGCAGATTATCCTGCTCTATTAGTCAAGAAACCCTAAATCCCTGATAAGCAACTACTTGGAGGAACATTGCAACACAGGACAACACTTCAGAGTAATTAAATATAACCCTGACAAACAACACTACACTTACAATACTGAAGATATAGTGAAGCTGGAACGGTACCCAGGAGAAGAGGAGAAGTTTGCTGCAGAACCAATTCCCCTGTATACTATACTATACTATACTATACTATATTATACTATACTATACTGTACTGTACTGTACTATTCTATACTGTAAAGCATATAGTCTAAATTATTTACATCAACACATGTAAGGTAATTTTTAGGGCTGTCAGCGTTCACACGCTAATCGCGATTACATTAATGCAATCCATAACGCCTTAATTTTTTTAAATTGCATTTTAATGTTGCAAGCCTTTTTGTCCCTTCTACTCCCCCGTAGACGGCTCCTCTAGCTGTAGCGCTATGCTTTGAAGTGGCCTCCTGCAGTAAACCTACCGCGCTGATGGAAAGTAAGAGAGCTACTGGACTTTTGAACGGCTTGTTTAATTTTAAAAAAACTTCCAGACGCTTCAGTTGACAAGTCAAAAGTAAAATGCAACCTGTGTCAAACGGAGTTTAACTACCACCGGAGTACGTGGAGTTTGAGTTAGCACCTCCACGCTAAACACCCAGGTGCAGCCAAGCCAGCCTCAGCTCCACCAAAGGACCATTTTGGAGTGTGGGAGTCGCAGCAGAGCCGTGATTGATTCCCAGTTAAGACACTCTGGTAAGAAATGCTTTACATTATGGGCTTAAAACTGCCTTCAAATGGAAAATAACAGGATTTTAAACATGCAATTCAAAACGTGATTAATTGTGATTAACTATGGAAATTCTGCGATTAATCTCGATTAAAAATTAATCGTTTGACAGCCCTAGTAATTTTACTATATGAATTCCATTCCAAGAACGCCTCAAAGGACCTTAAAAACCCCCTACCTAACATCTAATATATCAGAAGACATAACAAAATGATGTAAAATGCAGCTACTAAAGTGCAAGGACACATAATAGAATAAAAGACTGTGTTGATGGATTGTCAGAATATGAATCTCAGTAAATGCAACAGTAAAAATAATATGAAAGGTTGCAGCATGTTTCCTGAAAGAACAGCACCTATGGCAAGGGTGTCAAACATGCGGCCCGTGGGCCGGAACCGGCCCGCCGACGGGTGCTATCCGGCCCTTTTTCCTTCCTGTGTTCTTTTCCTTCCTTCCATCTGTCCTCCTTATCTTCCTTTTTTCCTTTCTTCGTTCCTTTGTTTCTTTATTCCTTCCATCTGTCCTTATTCCCTTTCTTTCATCTGTCCTTCCTTCCATCTGTCCTTACTCCCTACCTTCCTTTTTTCCTTTCTTTGTTCCTTCCTTCCTTCCATCTGTCCTTACTCCCTTTCTTTCATCTGTCCTTCCTTCCATCTGTCCTTACTCCCTACCTTCCTTTTTTCCTTTCTTCTTTCCTTCGTTTCTTTCTTCCTTCCATCTGTCCTTACTCCCTACCTTCCTTTTTTCCTTTCTTTGTTCCTTCCTCCCTTCTGTCTGTCCTTCCTTCACTATCTGTCTTTCCTACCTTTCTTCCCTCCTTCCTTTTGTCTGTCTTTCCTTCCTTCCTTCCTTCCTTTCTTCCTTCTTTCCTTAGATCTTTTTAATGAATTGGTCTGTATGTGGCCCTTGAATGAAAATGAGTTTGACACCTCTTACCTATGTGAATTTACAGCAATGTGTATAACGTGAGAATGAATATGCATCATATTAATAAGTCTACAGATGGTTATAAATATGCAAAGAGGCCATTATGGTGTGTAAGTATATGCATTTATAAATATACACCTAATCAACCTATTTCAGTCAATATTCAAACATATGGACAGAATGAGCTGAACTGCTTACAGTATGTACTCATAACTCTTAACTCTTGCAAAACTTATAAGTAAAGTATAAGACTAAGTAACCGTGCCAACCAAACTGCATCTGTGCAAAACAAAGGACTGTAATTATGGTCCATTATTATAGCTGTGATTGTCTGAACACGGGGGGCAGGCACGTGCACACATAGGGCCCTAGGGGTGCTTGAGCCCCTGCCCTTTTTGCCTCGTATTAAAAAGTGCCCTCTGTGTGTGTGTGTGTGTGTGTGTGTGTGTGTGCGTGTGTTTATTTGTTTGTTTTAAATAACATTAATAAATTCCTCTTTGGGATGTAAAAAAAAACAAAAAACGGCGGTACAAAGACTGTACCCATTTCTTGTAATACGGGGTTGTTGTGTGTTGAGCCGCTGCTTCTCTGTCCGTTGCGGCTCCGCTCTGTCACGGAGCCACCAGAGAGAGAGAGATAGAGAGATAGAGAGAGAGAGAGAGAGAGAGAGAGAGAGAGAGAGAGAGAGAGAGAGAGACGGGGGTAACTGAGGAGACGTGACAGTGGAGCAACTTGAACCAACTAGTCTCCGTCCACTTATTCAACGTGCTTAAATATGGGTAATATTTCAGAAAAACGCTCTATTTTAGTCAATGTGTTAGCTTCTATTTTTGCCGGACGTCGGAGCACGGCGCATCAAATCACACAGAGCAGATCGTGCGGGACAGGAAATCGTGTACAAAATACAAAATAAAACACCGGTATAATTTTCAAAATAAAATACACCGTGTTTACGGCGGATCATATTTCCTTCACTACAGGTCTGAAGTACAGGTCCGAGGTTTAGATATAAAGTTTATTGTGACTTTGCTACTACTGTGTGGGCTAACAAAATAATAATAATAATAATAATTGTAATAATATAGTAATTTCAGCATTCTGGGGATATAAACTAGGGCTGGGCGATATGGCTGAAATCTCTATCACGATATAAGTGTTTTATATTGGTCGATATCGATAATTATTGAAATATTGTATGACCTATTTAATCCTTACTCTAATTGTAGGCAATAAGCATTTAGGAAAAATGCATGTCAACACATATGTTCAATGTTAAAATCACAGTTGAAAACTGAACAATTATCAATAATAAAGTGCTTTTTATTAAGTGTTATAAAAACATGTGCATAGCAAACATGTGTAAACATAGCAAACGTGTAAACATAGCAAACCTGATATGAGAAGAACAATGATATTTTCTACTGCAAGTTTAGTGCAAAAATGTTAATAACAATAACATTTAAAAAAATATATGCAGTATTTTATAAACAAAATAAATTAAAGTAAAACTGAGGTAGACTTATACATCTGTAACATCTTAACTATTTATTTTAGCTCAAGGTTTTGTGCTAAGAACACCAGCTGGTTGACCTTCTCTGGTTTTAAAGCTGCCCTGGTGCATGTAACAATATTACCCCCAGCAAGTGAACCCTGCTTGAGGGAGGCAGTTTTCCAGGGAATCCCGGGAAATCGACCATTTTTTAAAAGGCAACACTAGCTGAGCCCTGGTCATTTCAAGCAACACTAAATGCAACGAGGAGACATTATGCATATGGGTTCCCAATCCGACCATTTTTGTGTATTATGTTGTCATTATTAAGGCAAAAGAACTAAATTTATGTCCATCGATTTATAATGAATAGGCTATAGGCTTAATATTAGTTTGCAAGTGTGCTGCGTGGACTTCATTACATCTGCTGCACCGCTGCTACCACAATTATCAAATGGTAAGTTTATTGTCTGTGACTGTGTCTAATAAAAGTAATATTTTACAAATCTGCATTATATAAACTAACGAAATTCGTTAAAGTAAGTCATTTGGCGACTTCTAAGTCATTAAACTAAGTCTTACTTTTACTGGAGTAATTACCTCGTTCGCACCTGTCATTGTACATCTTGTATTGGAAAACTTTGAATTTAAAACCTACTGAGCGAACTCTCCCGTTCTCTCCTATGAACGAGTCGGACAACAACGTGTATCAAACATGAAGCAAAGTGAGAAAATAATAAAGAACGTAACAACAACACCCGCGAAAAAAAAACATGCATTAGCCGCACCGTAGTAAAAGCCGCAGTGTTCAAAGTGGCTATTAGCGTGTCACTGCTCATTCGTTGCTAGGCACCAGATGACAAGTGCCTTTGCTAATACAACCAAGCTTGCTTTGCAACGATTTAAACCCATAACCAGAGAGCGCTCTGGCTAAATTTACGCCGGTTTCTTGAGAAAAAAAAATTCTATCGAAACGTTCTATCGAACACATTTTCTATTGATATCGAGTACGTGTCTATCGAGATACATATCGTTATCGTTTTATCGCCCAGCCCTAATATAAACTGTATTATTACTCATGTTGACAATCATTTGTTGACGCAAAATACATGACAATTTCGTATCAATTTCACCTACAGGACACACAGATGAGTAGTTAGCTTTCTATTAGCACTTTATTTTTAATTTTACATTAATTTCCATATTGTGTAAAGGACCGGGAAAAAAAAATTCAGCACGCCCATTCTGCCCTTTTCTGACTTTGAGCCCCTGCCTCTCTATAATCATGTGCACGTCCCTGACGGGGGGTATCTCTTTAAATCTGCACATTCATAATTATGCACAGAAAAGATCAATGTCAGTCAAACATCGAGTGAAGTCACAATAAGTAAAATATGTTTTTCAGAGGAGAGGGACTGTAATGGTGGGTCAATGTTGGAAAGGTGCCACCAATTTGCTGTATTACAGAAACTCTTTAGAGTAGTTACTATATGAAAAATGAAAGTTAACCTTCCTGTCGTCCTTCCGGGTCAAATTGACCCAGTCTGTTTTGACTGTTCCTTCTTTCCTCCCTTGCTTCCTTTCGTCTGTCCTCCCTTCCTTCTTTCCTTTCTCCCTTCCTTCTCTCTTTCGTTCCTTCCTCTCTCTTTTCTCCCTTCCTTCCTCCCTCCTTCTTTCCTTGTTTCCTCCCTTCCTCTGTCCTTCTTTCCTTCCTTCCTCCCTTCCTCTTTTCCTTTCTCCCTCCCTTCTTCGTTCTTCCTCCCTTCCTTCCTCCTTTCCTTCGTTCATCCTCCCTTCCTCCCTCCTTTCCTTCGTTCTTCCTCCCTTCCTTCCTCATTTCCTTCTTCCTTCCTTCCTTCCTCCTTTCCTTCCTTCTTCCTCACTTCCTTCCTTCCTTCCTCATTTCCTTCTTTTTAGTATATTAACATAGTCAGCGAGATGTCACCCATTGGTTTCTGGACTTGGAGCCAGAAGTGATTGAATGTGGACGAGATGGTGGAGCTGACCCTATTACTAGCTACTAGCTTGGTTACCACAGTGCATTTACAGTCTGTGTTTTTTTTTTTTTTTAGCTCTGTTCTCACTTAACCTGTTACGAAATGATCCCACAGACATATGGATATGAGGAGACAGTAGATGCTGATGATTTCAAAGCATAAAAGCATAACAAAATGAACCTAGGAGAAACACTCACCTTGCATTTTAGAGTGCAAGTCATTCATTGTAAAACCTTATAGAAAGACAAGAAAGATGATTGGAGTGCTTCCTCATGTTTTAAAGGCAGGCTTTACTTCACACTGACAGCTAGATAATGATCTGACATCTCATTCAAATTTCAGTCATCATCCGTTTTTCCCAGCTCACTGATGCTTTGTGTTGATTTTGTTTTGTTCAGTGTTCAGAGTTTGATGGTGTCAGACTGCTAGACTGCTGTCTCCTTATTGTGTGATGTGATTCTGCTCTAAGGGCAGGGTTATTTTTTGTCTACTGGAGACAGTGACTACTCCTTTTGCAGTTTTACAAATTAGATTTTTATATTGGGAAAAGTATGTTCAGTTGGAGATTATGTGACTGGAAAGTAGACTAATTTGTCATCTACTGATAAAGATTAACATGTCAGTATTTAGGTGGTGGCTGGTGTTGATTTTTCACTCCGCCAGTTCTATCCAGATCTTCCCCTCATCTTATCTATTTTTCTCTGTCTGCCTGACTAAATCCAGTGCCCTGCTCACAGTTGACATTTAATGGCAAAGGCAGTGACATCCAGACACTACGTCATTAGCTGACACTTTAGCGCTATTGTTACGCTGTCAAGTCGTATGGGGCTGACATAAAGTTGAAGGTATTTTTAGGTGTTTTTGAAATAAGCTGAGTACAATAGAATTCATGGCCCATTATACAGCATAAAAAAAATCAAAAACGCTGAGTACAATAGCAGTTATGGCATATTATACATCATACAAAATTGAATCTGCTCAAAAGGTTCACATATTATTATATTGTATAATATCATTAACCTGTGTCTATGATGAGATACAGCTGTTGTGTGATTGACTGTGTGCATACTGTATGTCCTCCATTCAAACAGGCATAGGGATGACAGTAAATCTGAATTCATAGGGGAAAAATCATAAGTAAAGTATCACATAATTTTGCCTTTATTTCTTTTCATATAATTTCTGTACAACTGGATGGTGTGCAGAGGCGGACAGAGTACACATCTTCCTTACTTGAGTAAAAGTACAGATACCCCTTGCTAAATTTTACTCAAGTACAAGTAAAAGTACTACGGTCAGATGTCTACTGAAGTAAAAGTACTACGGTCAGATGTCTACTTAAGTAAAAGTACTACGGTCAGATGTCTACTTAAGTAAAAGTACTACGGTCAGATGTCTACTTGAGTAAAAGTACTGAAGTACTTGTTTTTAAATTTACTTGAGTATCAAGAGTACAAGAGTACATTTTCTTAATATTGCATTACTACTGCCACAGTGCTTCCATTTATGTATAGAAATGTCCTAGATGGAGTTATGAAACATGGAAGGGAAGAAGGAAGGAAAGGAGGGAGTAAGGAAAGATGGAAGGAAGGAAGGAAATTAGGAAGGAAGAAAGGAAAGGAGGGAGTAAGGAAGGAAGGAAGGAAGGAAGGATGGAAGGAAGTTAGGAAGGAAAGGAGGGCATAAGGAAGGATGGAAGGAAGGAAGTAAAGGAGGGAATAAGGAAGGAAGGAAAGGAGGGAGTAAGGAAGGATGGAATGAAGGAAGGACTCGGTTATGGATAGAAATGTAGTGGAGTAAAGAGTACAATATTTTCCTCTCAAATGTACTTGAGTAAAGTACAGATCCCTCAAAATTGTACTTAAGTACTCAAGTAAATGTACTCTGTTACTGTCCGGCTCTGATGGTGTGTATCAGGCGTATCAAACCCATTATAGTTCAGGGGCCATATACAGCCCAATTTGATCACAAGTGGACCAGATCAGTAAAAAACATTGCATAATAACCTATAATAACCTATAATACATATTATAATTTTACTACAATAAACCATCTAGGGCAGAGGTGTCAAACTCATTTTCATTCAAGGGCCACATACAGACCAATTTGATCTCATGTGGGCCGGATCATTAAAAAGATGGAGGGAAAGAAGGAAGAAAGGAAGGAAATAAGAAGGGAAGGAAGGAAAGAGAGGCAAAAGGAAGGAGGGAAGAAAGGTAGGAAGGACAGATGGGAGGAAGGAAGGAAGGAAGAAAGGGAGGAAGGACAGAAGGAAGAAAGGGAGGAAGGACAGATGGAAAGAAGAAAGGGAGGAAGGACATATGGAAAGAAGAAAGGGAGGAAGGACAGAAGGAAGAAAGCGAGGAAGGACAGAAGGAAGAAAGGGAGGAAGGACAGATGGAAGGAAGAAAGGAAAGAAGGAACAAAGAAAGGATAAAAGGAAGTAGGAAGGACAGATGGAAGAAAGGAAAAGAACACAGGAAGGAAAGTGGGCCGGATTGCACCCCTCGGCGGGCCGGTTCTGGCCCACGGGCCGCATGTTTGACACCCCTGATACTGATAAAAATGTGTCCAAGCTCTCACTGAGGAAAAGTGTGACTAGCAATGTGATTCAGATTTAAAGAACAATTATTTTTAAGTTAGACGTCTGCGGGAAGATTAGAAGCCATGACTGTGAATGTCAAGTGAAATTAAGTGAGAACAGTGAAGCATTTTATTGTAAAACTTTAACTCACACTTTGGAAAGTTATCCAGTGGGTCGGATTGGACCCCTTGGTGAGCCGGTTTTAGATAATTACACAGCTTCCAGGTAGAAGCCCCATTACTGTCATTACTGTACTAGGTGTGACTGGTAAGACCGGCCCACTTTTCTTCCTGTGTTCTTTTCCTTCCATCTTTCCTTCCTTCCTTCCCTCTTTTCTTCCCTCCTTCCTTTCTCTTTTTTTTCCTTCCTTCATTCTGTCCTTCCTTCTGTCCTTCCATGTGTCCTTCCTTCCTTCATTCTGTCCGTCCTTTCTTCCTTCCTTCCTTACTTCCTTCCATCCTCCCTTCCTTCCTTTCTTCCATTTTTCCTTTCTGTCTTCTGATCTAACGTGCATCATGATCAGGTGCATGAACCTGCATCTCAACTGGCTTTCTTAAATTCTCTTCTGGGCTCTGACATCCTGTAAGAGAAACTGATTTCAGCCCCTTGTGTCTGTGAGCTCATCCTTTCATTCATTGGACAGAACTCAAGGAAACAGGAGAGTGTAACTAACAATCTGAGAACTTCACTTTCCTGCTTCCTTCACTTCACTTCACTTCACTTCCGCGTCAGCTTCTGCACCAATCAGCCTGTCAATATTACACGTCTACTTGAGATATTTTAACTCATTCTATTGGAGCCATTAAAATCCCAAAACACAAATTAAGCATTTTTCAGCAGACTACTTTGCTCTCAGATTTCGAAGTGCTGACCCATTACCCCAACTAAAAGTCCCAATGAGCTCTGGAGGTAATAGTCTCATGAAGGCAACAGAATTACACCATTGTCAAGAAGCAGAGGTGTGAATATGAGGTTATGAAACTACACACTCCATACAGCTTGGCAACCAGGGACAACCTTGGCAGAGTCAGGCAGCAACATTTTAAAGGCATAAATACGAACTCCAACTAAAAACCTGATGGCTTGGAGGGAAGGGGCCAGGAACCCCATATTACTCCAATACCCCTTACTAGGGCTGCTCGATTATGGAAAAAATCATAATCACGATTATTTGGGTCAAAATTGAAATCATGATTATTAAAACGATTTTTTTTAAACTTTAGAAACATGCTGCATTTATTGTCCATTCGGCTTAATTAATTTTCCCTCCCAGCAGCAGCCTTTTATCTGCCGCTTAACGCAACACACAGCAGAACACGTTTGGAGATATTAGAGCTGAGCGAGTTGCCATGACGATAGTTCACACGTCACTTCCTGGTTTTTAATAATTAGTCAGTAAACTCAGCATCGTCTGACGCAGGCTGGAAACTCTGCACTTTTATTTACAGATAAAACATTTCGCCATGTGTTTCAGCTTCTGTCAAACTAACGGTGCTGCGGTGGCTTCCTGTCTAAGCTTTTCAAAATAAAACCTTTGTTATTGAGCGCTATCTCATTATTATTAAAAATCGTTTGCCCTCGATTTAATTAGTTTTGAGATCGTTTGGCCCCTAAATCGTAATCACGATCAAATTTCGATTAATTGAGCAGCTTTACCCCTTACTACACAAGACACCCAAGAGGGACACAGTCAGTCATGAACATTTTCCTAGTCCACAGTATTCATTTAGTCTTGGTGTCCAAACTTGACCATTGTGGTATACATTTTTAAAAGCTGGTTCACTGTTCCATGACCTGAGTGGAATCAGCGCTGCTCCTCCCGAATCTGAGGTTAAGAAGTCGGTCAGTACCTTTAGGTGTATAAGCCTTCCCTGAAAAGCTGTCTAGCCTGGCCTGCTGTATACAGTTGCCTGACAGGGATTTCGTAGGATTGATGGTGCCATTGTTGCCTTGTGCTGGATAATACAATACGGTCAGGGTGTCAAAGAGGAATGATGATGAGGTATGAAAATAATCTCTGCACATCTGAGTAGTGTCAGGTGTATAGGAGGGAAGCGCAACGTGTAAAATGGAAAAAAAAAAACTCCTCCACATTGTCTCACTCAATGCTATATGATCAGTTGGGTCGACTGAAACGTTGTGATTCAATAAAAAAATAATGTAGCAGTGAGCCAGACAGTGTGCAGGAGCTTTAGTCAAGTTTTCATTTGAGCAGATTCCTCTTCCTTGAGAAATATATTCCACATTTGGGCAAAGGGAGTCTAGCTGAGTTTGGTAGAGCTGACTGAATGAGATACCTTCAAATAAACACACAACCCCAAATATACCTCAGTCAGATGCCTTCATATCTTATTAATTAAGCAATTTTTTAACATGACCTCCATGCACATAGGACAAGGAGAAATTAACTATTCATGTCTTGTGGTAATTAGGTATTAGGTAAGTAGTTGTGAGTTTATTGGGTCACTTTGAGTTTTCTTTCGAGTCAGCATTTTCATAACTGCCATTAGAAGAACTGTGGCTTAAAGGACATTGGCCTGAGAGTTCAGCCTTGCTGGTGACTCATTTTAATTTTTTTTTTTTGTCTATTCCAATTCAAAGCTCTTTCTTGGATATATTGCAAAAGTCATATCAGAATAACACCCTTCAGTCTTTTATGAATCTGGCTTTTGTGCATCCCTTTCTCTGTCTCCTCCAAATAAAAGCCCAAGCCAAAACTAGGTATGACAGGCTGATTCTGTCAGACTCAGAGCCTGTCAGTCAGATGTCCTCCCACAACCTCTGCCTGGCCACTGTGTCAGGAAGCACTCCTGACAGTGCGGCCAGAGCAGTTTAGACAGCAGAGGAACAATAAACTCAAGCAAATTAATTTTACCTGAAATGCCCCCCATCTAATCTAGCTGTCTGTTTGATTGAAGGTTGTGTTGCTGTACGACAATCTCATGGTCATACTATGCCGTTCAGTGTCGGGCTCAGCTTACTGTTGATATGTTGGCTTTTCACTGTCTCACTCCGGGGTCGTAATGTGTTTTCTGGTTTGATGCATTATATACAGAAAGGTTCACAACACCGGCTTGTGATATTTTATATTTTTCAACAAATCAGCAGTAAATGGACCAAGCCTGTGTACTCAAAGCCTGTTGAGGCTATACCTACTGTAGGACATAGACCTCCATTGTTGTCAAAAATGCATAAATACGCCACATCGCTGCATTGGTTCACAATGAACACACACTCTAGTTTTGAGTGAATTCCACATATATCTGTTGCATATATCTGCTAAAGTAAAGTGCAGGAGTATTCTAATATAGTACAAATCTCCAGAAATGTGCATTGTTGTATTAATGGGATGTAATAGTTCCTAAATAAGACCCATTATGTTTTGTTTGGTCTAGAGTAGCTTTGCATGTTTCACAGTTCAGAAATCTCATTATTTATGTTATGCTAGCCCTTTATGCAGCCCCTCAGTTCATCCTCCGTCTCTTTACAGTCCGTTTTATCTCCTGTTTTCCCCCACTCGTGATGAGCGCACTTTGTTCTGATTGGTGAGCTCTACTATCAGAGTTCTGTAAAGGTACTGATACAAACCCAATGTTTCCTGCTGTAGTGCTTCAAATTAACAACTTTTTAATTACTGAATAATGGGAGACTTTTATTATGAAGAATTTACAGGTAGTGACATGTGTTCCTCACTGAATTATCTTTGCTAGCAGTGCTAAAAATAGTTCGAACCAACAAGATATGGAGTTATTTGGCGCTATTTGTTCAGCAGATCAGAAATAATATGGGAAGGATTAATACAAACAGCCACAGTGACAATGATGCAACTACTTATTTTACTTTGCACTGCTGTGTAATTGAGTATGGCTCGGTATGACTACCTCCAAAACATTATTAATTAAATGTATTATGCATTATAGTGTATTATCAGGGGTTAATTTGAGCCTGATCCTGCCGGAACAAGATCCGGCATCTCTCAATTTTGGCCTCCCTGTGTTCCGGTACTTATTTGGGCAGATCCGGTACCTCTCATTTAAAAAAAAACACATATAAAAATGTTTAAAATAAAATAATAATATGCATATATTAATTTACAGAACTAATCCCAAGAATTTCATGTTGTTTATTAAGATTTAACGTCATTTGAAAGAGTCGGAGACCTGTTGAGGCACTGAAAAACTGGGCCAACAAACGCAACGCCCCAAACAACGCAACGACACAAAAAAAAAAAAAATTGAAACGAGCTGCATCTGAGGAGCAGAGAGGAAAAAACTGTTACTATTTCAACGCAAACATGTCAAAAAGAAAGTTAAAACATTCAGAAGAACGTGTCGCTACCTCCTCCCGTCCCGTAGGCGGAACAGCGTGCAGTAAGAGGTTAAATGTACTATCTTTTTTCAAAAAGAAGGAAGAGTTGCATGACACTTCAAAATGAGTCAGAAAAGCCTCCACAAGCGGCGACGAGGGCAGCTGCAGCGGTCATGTTGACGGTCAAAACCGGCTGCAGCAGGAGGCTAGTGCCGCAACAGCTAGCCGGGTTCACCGACAGCTATCCGGGTACACCGACGGCTAGCCTGGTTCACCAACGGCTATCCGGGTTCACCAACGGCTAGCCTGGTTCACCAACGGCTATCCGGGTACACCGACGGCTAGCCAAGCCGGGGCAAGAGGCTGGCACCATGGCAACAGCTAACCGGGTTCACCAACATCTAGCCGGGTTCACCAACGGCTAGCCAAGCCGGGGCAGGGGGCTGGCACCGTGGCAACAGCTAGCCGGGTTCACCAACGGCTAGCCAAGCCGGGGCAAGAGGCTGGCACCATGGCAACAGCTAACCGGGTTCACCAACATCTAGCCGGGTTCACCAACGGCTAGCCAAGCCGGGGCAGGAGGCTGGCACCATGGCAACAGCTAGCCGGGTTCACCAACAACTAACCGGGTTCACCAACGGCTAGCCAAGCCGGGGCAGGGGGCTGGCACCGTGGCAACAGCTGGTCAGGTTCACCGCCAGCCGGAGCAACAGGCGGGAACCCTGGCATCAGCTAGCCCGGTACAACAGGCGGAGCAACAGGCGGAGCAACAGGCGGAACCGCGACATCAGCTGGCTTACAGCAGGAAGATTCAGAAGGAGCGGAGAGGAGTGTGGGAAGTCCAGCGACATGCTCGTGATGTGGGGTGTTTTGGACAACTAAATATGGTGAGTACACTGTCTATTAAGAGGCCGCCGTGCCAATCTTTGAATAATAGTAATGGAAGATATTATTATGTGTGATTTATTAAAAGCTTTGTTTACACGTTAGACCTGTTGACTGAAAACTGTAAGTCCCACCTGTGGTGATGTGGGCATTGGCCTGTGCTGGTCGGAGTATAGCCTAAAATAATTGTAAATTATCGTCATAACATTTATACCGTGGATATTATTTGAAATTGAGGCTTGTAAGTCCCACAGCGTGGTGAGTGGGCATTTTCATGTTGTTTTCAGCACGTTGTCTGTTTACGTTCCGGGACCTGTGCCCGTCTCTTCATCCCTGAGCTGTCATATGTAGTTTGCGTTCCGGCACCTTATGATTTACAAATTAAGCACTGGACAGATGTAAGGAAGGACGGAGGAAATAAGGAACGAGGGAGGGAGAAAGGAAAAGAGGAAGGGGAGAAAGAAGGCAGGGAGGAAGGAAAGGAAGGAGGGAAGGAAGGAAGGAAGGAAGGATATTTTGGGATATTTACAGAAGTTACCAAATATAATTATTTGCCCAATAAAGGGTTAAACAACCACTGTCTACTAATTTCTGTCTAACGGCCACAGGTTGGCTGACAATTTCTCAACAGAATCGGTGATAAAGATTTCCAGTGTTTTAAATTAAATAAATAAATAAAAGTAAGAATCCATTATCACTTCTGCTGCTCCATCATTTCACTTTTCACACTGCTGTTTCACTAGCGTATAAACACCCTCTCTCCCTTATCTCTTTCTTGCGCTCTCTCCTTCTCTGCTTTAGTGTTTTGCTCCTCCTTGCCTCCCTCATCACCCTCCCTTCCACTTTCTCCCGCTCCGCATTAAGCCCTGCTTCTCTCTCTCTCTCTCTCTCTCTCTCTCTCTCTCTCTCTCTCTCTCTCTCTCTCTCTCTCTCTCTCTCTCTCCCCCTCCCTCTCTCTCTGTGCCGCTCTGATCCTGGGAGCAGTGCTTATGGGAGCTCCTCAGACCAGTGTGAGCCCTGCTGGTCTCCAGTCGCCTTCCCAGCACTGCAAGTGGAAGATGAGTGGTGGAGGAGGAGAAGGAGAAGGGAGTATTCATCCTCCTGCTCTAGGCTAGAGAAGAGGGGGGGAGAGAGGAGAGGGGAGGGGGAAAAAGAGAAAGACTGAGGGAGAGAAAGTGAGAAGTGAACATGTGAGAGAGTGTAATAATAATAAAAAAGGGAAAAAAAGAGAGAGAGACAAGAGAAGAAGAAAAATTGGAAAAAAAAGCCAGGAGTAGAAAAAGAGAGAGGGAGAGCAAGGGGTGCCACAGGGAGAAGAGCAAACGAGTGAGCGAATAGGAGACGACGAGAGAGAGAGAGAGAGAGTGAGGGAGGGAGTGAGTGAGCGAGAGAGCGAGAGAGCGAGAGGGAGGGAGGCGAACAACACTGCAGACACTCGCCCACTGTCACTGCTCCACAGCCAGAGGACAGAGGCAGTAACGGCAAACAGTAGAAGCGCAGACACGATGGAGGAGGGACACTGTACATCCATCCATCTGCAGCTCAGTCTCCGATTCTGAAAGCTTCCCTCTGGGACCATCTCACCAAGTTGGGAGCAAAAAAGGAACAAAAAAAAAGAAGAAAACTACTCTCTATCTCTATCTCTCTCTCTTTCTTTTTCTCTCTGTCCTTCACCAAGACTAAGTACCGGACCTCAACTCCTGCAGGACTGATAACACACACACACACACACACACACACACACACACACACAGACATACACACCTCATTATTTTTCCCTGTCTTACACTCACACACACTCTCACTTCACTTCTCGTTGCCTTTTGGACTAGTGTGTTTGCTTTTTTTTGGTCTTTTTTTTTTTTTTTTTTTTTTTTTTACACTGCCTTCACTGACCGTCTGCTGAGCTGAGTGGATTTACTTTTATCCTGTGGCGGACCATGGGGCTGGGGTGGAGGGGTGCAGGGACCCTTGGAAAAAGGACAGAGGGGAGCTGGTACCTTTTGGTGACATTGCTGCTGCTCTGTGGTTTCTGGAAGGCTCACACACAGACAGATGATTGGAAGTCTGTCTACTACTGGGAAACAGGTACAGCTAAACCACTAATTAGACATCACATTTCCTCTTTTTTGCTTTAAATAAAGAGATGCTTCTGGTGGTGAATCAGTGTTGTGCTGTTGATGCTGCTATGTGTGTGTTGTGTGACATCCCACACTCAGAAAGAAAAAAAACAGTCAGATCTAATCATCCCTGTGCTTTCAGCTTCAGCTTCGTTATTTGTGGGGAAATGTGTTCTGTAGGGTGCAATAACTTTAAGATTTTAAGGGACATTTCAAACCATTGCATCCAACAGTGTTATTTTTCTATCATGTAGATAAAAGGTTCTTTTTGGATCTAGTAGAGGGAAAAAAAAGAAGACATATCCTCATGCTTAACTGACTTGCATAGGTTGACAATGCTTCCAGATGACACACTTTGGTTGTCTCATAAATTTGTTATTTGACATATAAGACTCCACGCAGCTGAACTTCAAAGATACATACACTTGAAAGATGACCCAGAAATCTACAGTAAAGCTGTCTCCTCTTACTGAATAGCATGTGGCTTGCAGGACAACCATGATCCATTTTTGAATGGATTACTTTCATCTCCCTGAGTCTCAGGTGATGCACCATTATTGAAATGTTGCTGCCGTGTGTTACAGCATGCGGATGATTGATAGACACTGCCGCACAAATAGTGCTCGGGGAGGGAAGCGGAGAGCAGAATGGCTTTTGATGGTATTGATACGAGATCAGTGGTGAATGAGCTGCGATTGTGTGTGTGTGTGTTTGTGATTCATATCATTCATGTGGAGGATGTGGAGATTGATGCGTGTGTTTCTTATCTTTACACATACTCGTGTTCTGTGCTGGATGTATCTGTGTTTAAGTGTCTATCAGAGGAAGCATCATATGGAGTCAATTGAGTGTCACAGTGAGATCCAATGAATTATATTATCACTGTTGACATGCTGGGAAACACACAGCCACCTTAAACTAGTGCTCAGCATCCATGCATCAATTTAGTGTAGGGAGGATAGATGATGCAGTGAGCTCTCATTATCACCACGATGATAGCTAATGGACACTTATTAAATCAATCTCTGCAGTCTTTCTTGAAAATATTTGGGAAATCCTTTAAAGGTATAAATTAAATCACCATATCTCTCAGTTCATATATTATAATCCCCAATGAGACAGAGAAGTTCAGAAGGTTAAGGCTTGCTCTTTTCTCACACAGACATTTTACATAAAACTGTGTCTCATTACCAGTAAAACTTCTCCCTTCTCTCTCTCTCTCCCTCTCTTTCTACCCCCTAACTCAAACACCCCCTCTCCACTTGTCCTGCCCCGCCTCGCCCAGCACCAGTCCCCAGTTGACGTATCCCACGTCTCTCCTGTGGTTCTGCATCTTTAAAGAGGATGTAGCTGAGTAAGGAGATTAAAGGAGCAGGGATTTAACAACCCAGGAAAGACAGCCCAGGGAACAGACTTGAGAAAGAGAAAGGCAGAGTGAGCACTGCAGGCAGAGAGAGGGACTAACTTAACCTACATCTACCCTACTGTAGGTCATAGTGATTACGCCTCTCTCCCACGCTACAGCACCTTTCTCCCACACTATACATGCTGCTCAACGGGAAAGCTCTAGGCTCTATGCTTTGAAATGTAATCCAGTGTTGGGAGTTTGTTCACTTCTTTCCAAATAAAAGGTAGCGCATTGATTTCAGCCCTGGAGTCTTCTTTTTTTTTTTTTCTTCTTCTGTGCCTCTTTGGTTTGACAAATGCCTGCAGAGTATTAAAATCACATAGGGCAATTTAGGGCTTTGAATCCCAGCGCTTTTCATCAAAATGTGATTATGTTTGCACAAGATTTGCATACTTTTCTTGCCAATCGAAGCTTGCTTTTAAAAAAAAAGAAAAAAAAAGACACAAAATGTGATGATGTTTGTGCACATTTGCAGAGTGTGCAGTGGGGGGAATATTCTTCTTGTGGCAAGCGATGCTCTGATGTTTTGCATATTGATGAGTCTAGCTGAAATACGGCCCCTGTCTTCAAAACTGTGGGGAATTGGGTCTGCATTGCTTTTATTGCCTTCTGTGAAAATATGATGTATCTGTTTTGGAAGGTGAGACAGTTCAACACTGTTTTTTTTTCTTCTTTTTTTGGGTGTGTGTGTGTGTGTGTGTGTGTGTGTGTGTGTGTGTGTGTGTGTGTGTGTGTGTGTGTGTGAGAGAATTATATTCAAATGAGGCATATAAGAGGCAACAGACTCCTCCAGCACTGCTAGTGAATATTTCTGAAGGTGGTGATGAGGATAACTGCAAAAAAAAAAGAAAGAAAAAGGATGAGAGTGATTATAGCCACCGTGAGCATTGTGGTGATGATGATGGTGATAATGCCATGCCCAGAGTTGCCTTTGAGAGATTGCGAGGAGTTTGTCTCCCTCTCAGACGCTATTTTCACACCATTTTTCTTCTTGTCGCTTCCTCTCAACAGTGCACTCCCTATGCACTTCTCCCCCTCTGCATCTCTTATCGCTCTATTTCCCCGTCTGGCACTGATACTATATTTTGCATTGCAGTTTTAAGATCTGCAGCTTTTTTTTTTTTTTCTTCCTTCTTTTCTTTGTCTCTCCAATCACTGCAACAATAAAATATGCTGAAATCCCACAGCAACCCTCTCAGTCACCAAAAAGTAAGGAAGGGATAAGTCTCCATACCAGGATGACAATGGATCAAACAATATATCGGCTGTATTTGTGTGAAATAGAGAAGCGCTGCACATGTACATGCACTGAGGCACACGTACACACACTCAGCAGGTGTGTTTCCTGGTACAGTGTGTGTGTGTGTGTGTGTGTGCGCGCTTCATTAGAGTCTGTTGTTCTTGTTGGAGCGACAAGGTTGCCAGGTTTGAGCTATCAAGACCTCACATGCTTGCCTGAGGACAAAGCAATTACAGGAGGTGGAGTAAGTGATTGTGTCGTACTGTAACACTTCAATGTCTTGGCATTCACTGCGTGCGTCCGTGTGTAAGAGTCCTTATTGTATCGATGATGACGCAGGTTCATTTTCTCCCCTCGTTACTGATTTATATGACACAGGTGAGCTTTGTTTAACCCTCCTGTTGTGCTCCCGGGTCAAATTGACCCTATCTCTTTTGACTGTTCCTTCCTTCCTTCTCTCCTTCCTTCCTTCCTTCCTTCCTTCCTTCCTCTTTTCCGTCCGTCCTTCCTTCCTTCCTCTCTTTACTTCCTTCCCCTTTTCCTCCTTCCTTCCTTCATTTGTTACTTCCTTCCTTCCTCCTTTCCTTCCTTCCTCTTTCCTCCCTTCCTTCCTTCCTTCCTCATTTTGTTCGTTCCTTCCTTCCTCCCTTCCTCATTCCTTCTTTCCTCTCCTTACTTCCTTCCTTCTTTCCTCCTTTCCTTCCTTCTTATTTCCTCCCTTCCTTCCTTCCTTCCTATTTCCTCCCTCCCTTCCTTCCTTTCTTCCTCTTTCCTCCCTTCCTTCCTTCATTTGTTCCTTCCTTCCTTCCTTGACCTGAGCACAACAGGAGGGTTAAATAACCTTTTTGTTGACGCGGTGAGGCAACGTGTCAACAGGTGCCAAATCATACGTCAGTCTGTTTCGACCTCCTGATCTGATCATCAAGTTCCAACCTCCCCCTGGATGCAGGTCCTTAATCTTTCCTGTGATCCAGATTATCTATCATTCAGATTACGCAGGAGTTGCCTCTGGTCTCTGATCAAGCCAATCCCATTTCACCTACTGTCTGGTTTTATCAGGTCAAGTCACACTTCTTGGCACGTGGCTCTCAGCTGTGTGGGGCTTTCTCGTTAAGTCGTCTGAGTCATGCACGCGCTGTCCAACTAATAGCTCTAATTTGACATACTTACCCTCCATGTGTGTTTTTCTACGAGTGAGTGCAGCGCCCGATGTTAACACCCAACAAAGTGCTGCTTTAAAATTTCATCTTCTATGGATAAATCATAAAGTTTCAGCCGCTGCATTGACAGGTAACATTTTGAGATCTTCTGAGTTGACAAAGTTGAGACAGATATAAAAGAAAAGCGATGATGGCTCCTGATCAGCCACCTGTTACACATTCTGCTCAAAGCAGTGGCATTTTAATGTTTGCTTCATCGATTTACACATTATGAATCACACACTTTAACACCGCTATCCTTTATTGATTGATCACTGAGACTGGTGGAAAATAATCCAAGCAGATATGTTTTTAATTTTGTCGTGTCAGACTTGTTAATCATTTCAGATCAATTAATCAGGCTGTGTATCTCAGTACTGTGTGTGTGTGTGTGTGTGTGTGTGTGTGTGTGTGTGTGTGTTTGCATGTGTAGGCCTGTGCATTTGTCAGCCCCTTATCTCTAATGACCTGTCACTTCCCAGAAACAATGGAGTTTTAGTCCTACACAGTATGATACAATGAAGACCGCTGCAGCTTTCAGCGCTCTGAACACACTGCTATGTGTCACCACGTCGCGCTGATGTCACCTTTCAGTGCGCGGGGACAGGGCGACTGGCGCTGACAGGCCATTGTTAGCTGAATACATTCCTCCCTTCACCGAGGCACCGCCAGTGAAGGATGTCACCCTCGCCGAGGGTTGTTAGCGACTCTCCCACAATCACCTGCTATTACAGCGGACCCACTGAAGAGGCCATCCAGGAAATTGAGGGAGAGAAGGTGTGACGGGTTCACAAGTTCACTACACCAAGGCAAGGTCATTAATATAGCAAAACGCCTTCAGCCAAGCCGAGTGTAGTAGCAGAACACAAGACGAGACGAGTTCAAAAGAAGAGCCTTCAGGTCGATAAAAACAAAAGTGCAGTATTGATGTCTTGCAGGTGCCTGTGACTAATTAAGCATACAGTGGCTTCTAGAGCTTTATTTCCTGTTAAGAGTTTGTATTAATTAGCTCTGATCATCTTAATGTGTGTGTAATCACTTTGGATAAATGCTCTTATTTACAGCCTCTCATTCCATAAGTAGGTTTCTTTGACTGTGATTTATTGACGTCCTCGACTGACCTGAGCACCAGCCTCACTCATTGGTCCAGATTTAAATTAGTACCTGCTGTCCCTCTTCACCCTGAGAATCCTCCGCTTTAAATAGCTGTGTGCTAATACCTGAGTATTATGTCAAGACGGTTGTCTTGAATTGAGCCAGAAACACACGTCTGACTGAGTAGGTAAAGCCGTTTCATTTGATAGCAGCAGGAATTGACTGGCATCACCTCAGCTGAGAATATCCCTTGGAGATTCCTCCCTAATTTTAGTGTGAACATTTCAACGTGACTCTCTGTGACCCTCATTAGCATAGCACCTGAGGGCAGAGTCTGGTACACAAGAGCCTGGTAGGTAATTGGCTAGCCACTGTTTAAATTCCTTAGCAACAGGCAACAAATTTAGGCCATGCATATAAATTAACTCAATTTCCTTGGGATTTTCATTTTTCATTACAGAGTATGCCAATGGGTTTTATTTTAATTCTTTATGCCCATGTTTTTGTTTTCAGTTTTGTTTTTTTTGTTTTTTGTTCAGTCGGTGTGGAAATGGAGGCTAATTTTGCCTGGTGTGCGTGTGCGTGTGTGTGTGTGTGTGTCGGTGTGTGTGTGTGTGTGTGTGTGTGTGTGTCGGTGTGTGTGTGTGTGTCTGGCCCTACAACCATCGGAAACTGAGCACTCAGCAGCCTGTAGAGTCTTGCTCAGGAAAGGCAACAACAGCAGTCGCCATGTGGCCTCAGCATCTTTTCTGGCTAAGAGAGGAAGGAAGCTATTTTTCAAAGTTACTTTTTCGTCTCAGTAGCAAAAGAATGAGTGCGGCTGAAGCTCCAGCGGTCTGTGGTTCGCCTGCATCACAGCTGCAAAGATGACACACAGCTAGCCACCACTGTACCATGACATTGCACTTGATTTTAAAAGCATTTTGCGGCACAATACGTCACGTTTGACCCAGATTGATCCGTTTTCTGGCTTTAGAGATATTACCCAACTGCTTTGCACTCCCAGACTGCTGCGTTTTTTTGGAAATGGCCAATCCATCCAGTGGAGAAAGATGCCAAAGAGATGCCAGAGTTTGTTTAATCTAAATGGTAGAGCTTACACTAAGACCTGGCTATTACTGATATAGGAGGGATGGCGGGCTTAGAGATTACACTTCATCCAAAAAACTTTATTTAGAGTGACATAAGAGGATTCCCATTGCCTTATTCCACCATATTCAAATGGCTCATAACATATTTTTCGATGAGGCACTGTGTCACCACCGCCAGTGTGCTTTGTAGATGGTCATGGCGTGAGTAAGCAGATCAGTGTTAGATTTATGTTATGTAGGGATATTTTTTGCTCTGATTATCAGCCTTGACCTGATATATCAAAAAGACACGTGCCGCTGCTGTAAAAGGATTAGCATATGACAAAAAAGACTGACCTGCTCTTTTTTATTTTTTAAACTTCCTGTAAATTTTCCAGAGTGTCCTGGCCCAATTTTTTTTTTTGCATGTCTACTAATCTACTACAGTTGGCTAAAAGTCGAAAGGTTAGATGCCTTACTCAAGGGCTCTGTGTGGGAAGATGCTACAGATAGCATAGCGTGTGTTTTTTGTTATTCACGTCCATTCTTGAGTTTCTAAATAATGCCGTAACCTCAATCTGGAAAACATCTGCTCTTCAATTTCCCCTTGTTTTTACCTATTATCTTTCTCCAGACTCTCTTCTCTAAGACAAACAGAGGGCCTTGTGTTTTTACTCCGTCTCCACTGAGGTCATGTCCTTTTTGTTGTCTCTCCACAAACCATGACTTAAATCTGCACTCAACCACAAGTTGTAACACAAATCAATCATGTGCTCATATTTGGCAGGGGTGAAGGAGGGAAGGAGGAAGGAGGGAGGTGAGGGGGGCTACTTTCTTGTTTCAGGGAGAGATATTCAAAACAGACACTAGACTTCCTGTGAGGAACCATGAGGCAGCTTCAGTGAGCTTTCATCGAATAAAGCAGTGACATTTACCTGAAAAGGAGGCCTGTGCTGCCTCCTCCAATGCTATTCTAATAAAGCCATAGAGGTGGAGGAGGCTCAGGAGTAAATATCCACCCATCCAGCAGCTCTGTCACTAATCCTTCATCTCTCCCACTGGCCATCAATTGTTCTTGCTCACTTGCTGGGTAATCACAGGCATATTTTACATTGTCTTCTTTTTTTTTTAACATGAAAAGCTTCTTGCCTGACAGTAGTTTTGGTGTTTGTTGCTTTGCTGTCAAGTGAGTATTTAACCCTTTATTGGGCAAATAATTATATTTGGTAACTTCTGTAAATACCCCAAAATATCCTTCCTTCCTTCCTTCCTTCCTTTCTTCCTTCCTTTCCTTCCTCCTTGCCTTCTTTCTTCCCTTCCTCTTTTCCTTTCTCCCTCCCTCCCTCGTTCCTTATTTCCTCTGTCCTTCCTTCCTTTCCTTCCTTCCATCTGTCCTTCCTCCCTCCCTCTTTCTCTCCTCCCTTCCTTCTTTCCTTCCTCCGTCCTTCCTTCCTTCCTTTCCTTCCTTCCATCTGTTCTTCCTCCCTCCCTCCTTCTCTCTTTCTTTCCTCCCCCCTACCTTCCTTCCTTCCTTCTTTCCTCCGTCCTTCCTTCCTTCCTTCCATCCTTCCTTCCTTCCTTCTTTCCTCCGTCCTTCCTTCCATCCTTCCATCCTTCCTTCCTTCCTTCCATCCTTCCATCCTTCCTCCCTCCCTTCCTTTCAATGAGTGTCCTATAAAGGGTTAAAATAAAGCTCATGTACAACTAAGTGCTCCGGAAAGTATTCATTGTTATGTTGCAAGAAGATTAATTCATCATTGGATCATGTGATGAACTGTAAACAGCATGCTATAATCTACTGTGCAGTCAAGGAATCAGATTTTAAAGCTATTAAATTTAGCTTGAATATCATGGAGATGGTTGCATTAGAATATTGAGCCGCTTGATGGTTTGAATCTTATATAACCAGCATTGCTTTTGTTATTGAAAGTCACACTGTACCGATGCAGCTTTGACCCCATTTCTGAATGATTTTCTTCTTGTTTTTGGACCGTGTGTTCTTTGTTCATTGAGTATAAAATGGTGCAGTAATTCCTCAGAGTGCCTTAAGCGACAGTGACAAAACAGCAGCTTTAGGTAATTCTTTTTTTAAAGATTATTTTGTTGGCATTTTGCCTTTTATTTAAGAATCATTGTGGCAAAATGGGGGACAAGGGAGGAGAGGAGGGGGTGCGCAGTTATATGTTAGGCGCCTTAAATAGTAGACGTCTGGTGACTGATATTGTCACCCATTGAGCTGTATTGCTAGCATGGCTAAAATAATTGAAAAGAAAATACTAGGGCTGTCAGCGTTAATGCGTTGATCGCGATTAGATTAATGCAATCCATAACGCGTTATTTTTTTAAAATCTCATTTTAATGTTGCAAGCCTTTTTGTCCCTTCTACTCCCCCGTAGACGGCTCCTCTAGCTGTAGCGCTATGCTTTGAAGTGGCCTCCTGCAGTAAACCTACCGCGCTGATGGAAAGTAAGAGAGCTACTGGACTTTTGAACGGCTTGTTTAACTTTAAAACATTTCCAGACGCTTCAGTTGACAAGTCAAAAGTAAAATGCAACCTGTGTCAAACGGAGTTTAACTACCACCGGAGTACGTGGAGTTTGAGTTAGCACCTCCACGCTAAACACCCAGGTGCAGCCAAGCCAGCCTCAGCTCCACCAAAGGACCATTTTGGAGTGTGGGAGTCGCAGCAGAGCCGTGATTGATTCCCAGTTAAGACACTCTGGTAAGAAATGCTTTACATTATGGGCTTAAAACTGCCTTGAAATGTCAAATAACAGGATTTTAAACATGCAATTCAAAACGCGATTAATCGTGATTAACTATGGAAATTCTGCGATTAATCGCAATTAAAAAAAAATGGTTTGACAGCCCTAGAAAATACTAATCTGTGCTTGTAAACACAAAGAGACAGCACAAGATAGAATTATATTTCCTAGAGTTGTCATATTCACCTAATTATCCTATTACCACACCTGCTACTCAGCAACTAACCTTCACACTAACAGGTAGTTCTTACTGCTCACAGACGACTAATAAAAGAGAGAGAGAAATTTCAAATTGATTCAAATATTCTATGTGTTAGTTATACTGTTGAATTGAAAATATTGGGTCAGTTCTTGATATGGCTGCCCAAATGTATCTGCATTTTAAGTAGTTTTGTGCCAAGAAATATTTATACCCTTTATGAAAGGTGCACATGCCAACAGAAATAACAAAAAGGGGGTTCATTTATGGACAACTGCATATAAAAAAGAAAATAATGTGAGAGCCACTTAATTTAAACCCTAACACCAACACAATAAGACTGATATGTACTGTATAATGAAAGGAGGATGGAGAGAGAGAGACAAACAGAGGAGGCGTAGGGGATTTGTAGGCATCAAAAATCCATACAGAGGAGTTAAGGGTGAGAGAGCATACCGTGCCACACTTAAACACTAGTATCAACATAATAGGCCAGAAATATATTATGGTAGATGGAGAGAGAGAGAGAGGGATAGAGTGGCTGGCTAATCACCAGCGACAAGCCCCTGGATTAAAGCGAGGGCAGCAGATGGCCCCAGGCAGGGCGAGGCTGACCGTATATGAATATCCCAGTAGGTTGATCAGGCTCACTGACTCCTCATGCCTACAGCAGACAAGCACTGTGGGTTCAGAGTATCTGTCAGTGTTTCGGTGGTCGCTGCCCACCCGTACATTTATTATGGAGCATGTAGACGAGTAACATAATTAAGGAGGAATTTTAACTCCTCCACTTAGTCGTCTGTCTTATTTTAATTGGCAGGTTAGCTGTGATGCAGAGTAACTTAGACAGCTAAGGTTTGCCAACATATTATCAGTGAATCTAGTGATCATATATCTGATCAATCAATGAATTGTTCAGCCTATAAAACATCAAAAAAAGTGAAAAATGCTTTTCGCGGATTAAGTTTAGGTTTAGTGCTAAAAATCCTCTTTTTTGTTCGACCAGCCGTCAAAAACCCACATTTAATATATGACAGAAGAAACCAACTGAATCTGAGAGATGGAACCAGAGATTGTTACTTAAGGTTAATTTTCAATCAATCAATAAATCTTAACATTATCATCTCCCATACATACCACTTTTATATCTATTACATCATATCTAGTTTCATATTATACCAGTATACCACACCAGTGCTAGTTACGTTAGCTAAATGTATTTACTTATGAGATTTTACGCAACTGTTCTCTTCAGTTAGTTATTACTAAAGTATACAGGATGTTTTAAGGTTTGTAAAAAGTCTAAAGATTTTAGCATTATCATCTCCCATACATACCAATTTTATATCTGTTATGTCATATCTAGTTTCATATCTAGCTTTATATCATACCAGTATGGGGAGCATACCTATGTTCCCCGGCTAATTCGGCTCCTAGCTTGGCGGCTAATTCGGCTGCTAGCTCGGCGGCTAACTCAGTTGCTAGCTCGGCTGCTAGCTCGGCGGCTAACTCAGCTGCTAAGTCAGCGGCTAACTCGACGGCTAACTCAGCTAACTGGCTAACTGTAGACAGGATCATCCCTATGTTCCCCGGTCACATACAAAGCGGGGAACATAGGGATGATCCCGACAGCAGCACATGTTCACCCTGATGACAAATCGAAGGTGCGCTGGTTCTTACAGCAGAGCTTTTCTTCCTCAGCTCTTCACTGTGGCTGCTCTCTTCAAAAATGGCAAAAAATGACTGTTGTCTTGTTCTGTTAGGTCATTTTTAGTAATACATGGTTATCAATGCAAACCAGACGATTCACTCCTAAAGTTGAACTGAAAATTGTGCTTAAACATACAAGTAGTGTTAAAAGTTTTTTCCGAGTAGTTCAGGTCGACTTCCAGAAGATTGCAGTTCTTTGTCTTTTCATGCTTAACCAACAAGTTTATTTCTGTCGCTTTTTAAGCGATTTCATAACTAAAACTACAATCTTTGAATGTCTTCCAACTCTTCATCCATCTATTGATTCAAATATCTATTCATCTGTTCGTCCATTAGCTTTTTTTTTTTTCTCCTCTTCTTGCTACCCATTGTGTGCTGTGGGTGTATGGCGTGGGCCTGCACTCATGGGTGTCACTTCACACTAGGTCTCTGGCAAACACTTACCCCAATTGACACAAACACACACACACACACACACACACAATAAATATCACAAAGATCACACTTGTAATCCATAGAGAGAAAGTTGGCATTTCCCTTTAACACAATGTCGGTAACAAGGCAGATTTTTGCGTGTTTTAGCAGCTATACTCAGGGAAGACAATTCTTTAGTGGTCACACCTCCAGTTTATATGTAGCTCAGTGCTGGCATGTGACAGATTGTGTGAGAGGCTGCTTCTCTTGTCTTATCTCTTCTCATATCTGTGTGGAAGTTTAGTCAATGTCACCAGGAAGTCATTTATTTATAAGTGAGATTAATTCAATGTTTAATATCATCAATCTTGGGTTTAGGAATTGTTCAATTATTCATTAAATTGAGATTATGATGTTTACACGTGGCGTAACTGATAGTCTGTGATACAATATTCATAACAGATCAAAGTCTATATTATCACTAGCCATGCATTAAAAAAGACATATGACTTTTATTTTCTAAATAGCTATTAAATTAAGGTGAAAGCTTTTAATTTGAAGTACCAACGTATCACTGAGGGAGAAGGTGTCAAGCATTCAAACTCATACATTTAGGACAATTGAAGAACAGAATTTGACTGTTCCTTCTTTCCTTCCTTCCTTCCTTCCGTGTGTCCTTCCTCCCTCCTTCTCTTTCCTCCATCCCCCTTCCTTCTTTCCTTCCTTCCTCCCTTCCTCCTTTCCTTCCTTTTTCCTCCCTTCCTTCCTTCTCCCTCCCTCCCTTCTTCCTCCCTCCCTTCTTTCTTCCTCCCTCCCTTCCTTCTTCCTCCCTTCCTTCCTTTCTTTCTCCTTTCCTTCCTTCTTCCTCTCTTCCTTCCTTCTTCCTCCCTTCCATCCTTCTTCCTCTCTTCCTTCCTTTCTTGACTCGAGGACAACAGGAGGGTTAGTAAAGAATGATTTAAACATATTTCACCTACGAAGTAAAAAAAAAAAAAAAAAAACTATTTTTAGTCCTTCTGTAGGTTTTTTAGTTTAGACAATCTTGACACGCAGTCTTCCAAGGATCACATAAATATGCAGACGATATCCTAATTTACCTACGTAACTATAGATAAGAAAACCATAGTGTAATAATATTAGATAATAACTAAGGCTGTCAGCGTTAATGAGTTAATCGCGATTAGATTAATGCAATCCATAACGCATTTTTTTTTTAAATCACATTTTAATGTAGCAAGCCTTTTTGTCCCTTCTACTCCCCCGTAGACGGCTCTTCTAGCTGTAGCGCTATGCTTTGAAGTGGCCTCCTGCAGTAAACCTACCGCGCTGATGGAAAGTAAGAGAGCTACTGGACTTTTGAACGGCTTGTTTAACTTTAAAACACTTCCAGACGCTTCAGTTGACAAGTCAAAAGTAAAATGCAACCTGTGTCAAACGGAGTTTAACTACCACCGGAGTACGTGGAGTTTGAGTTAGCACCTCCACGCTAAACACCCAGGTGCAGCCAAGCGAACCTCAGCTCCACCAAAGGACCATTTTGGAGTGTGGGAGTCGCAGCAGAGCCGTGATTGATTCCCAGTTAAGACACTCTGGTAAGAAATGCTTTACATTATGGGCTTAAAACTGCCTTCAAATGTAAAATAACAGGATTTTAAACATGCAATTCAAAACGTGATTAATCGCGATTAACTATGGAAATTCTGCGATTAATCTCGATTTAAAAAATTAATCATTTGACAGCCTTAATAATAACCATAACAAAGTTTACTCCTTACAAGCACATTACATCAGTTCTCAGGTCTCTGCCCTTCAGTGTTATAACAGAGACTTTAAGACTCCTGGGACTAAAATCCATCTCGGACAGTCTTTTGCAGTATGAACCCACTCGGCCTCTCGGGTCATCTGTAGTCTGAGTCGGAGTCAGAATCTGGAGCACATTTAGTTGTTATGCTTCACATAGGTGGAACAAACTCCCAGAGGATTTGAGACTTGCCCGTAAAAGCCAGGTTTTAAAAAAAGCCTTTGACTGAATCTTCACGATCACCCTCAGAAACCTTGACCTTAGATTTTCATGCCTTTCTATTCTTTAGGATGTTTTTCTACAGTAGTAAAACTGACCGGTCTGTTTGACTGTTCTTTCTTTCTCCCTCTCTCCCTCCCTCCTTCCTTCCTTCTTTTGTCCATCCTTCCTTCCTTCCTTCCTCCTTCCTTCTTTACTCCTTCCCCCCAAACCCCATCCTTCCTTCTTTTGTCCGTCCGTCCATCCTTCCTACCTTCCTTCCTTTTTTGTCTGTCCTTCCACCCTTCCTTTCCTTCCTCCCTCCCTCCTTTCCTTCCTTCTTCCTCCCTTCTTTCCTCCCTCCTTCCTTCTTTCTTCCTCCCTTCCATCCTTCCTCCCTCCGTCCTTTCCTTACTTCCTCCTCCTAAATTAGGGCCTCAGACCAATTAACATTATTTTACACACACAGAGACCTTACCATCGATCATTTGTTTTATCTACAGATGGGTAAAATTTTTAGAGCGCCCCCTGCTGGATGAGATAGCAAATAACATAAAAACAAACAGTGTAATGCGTTAGGGGTGACATTTTAAAATTCGAATGGGTTGATTATATTTCAAATATCGAGTAAAAAGTGACAACACTATGAATCAGCCTTGTAGTTTCCACAGTATTTATCATGGTCAAGCTAGAGGGTGGAGGATGTGCTCGTCTAACTCTCCATCAAGGCCAGTTAAGTATTTCATATTGTGTGTGTGTGTGTGTGAGGTACTGGCAGATATGAATTTTAATAATCAAGTCTAATTTTCAAACTAAAATTATGCAGTCTTTTTGGTAATCCTGTAATCTGTGTCGGTGGGTTTTTCTAGTCCTCGGGGGGGTTTGTGATCAAATCGGAGTGCATCCATAAAAATATGCAAATTATCTTTTGTCATTTGGAGATTGGCTACTCGATTGTGAGAACACACAATTGGATCCAAAACAAGCAGCATAATACAGACACATGGTGTAAAGAGTGGAGGATACAGTGTTGATGGGTTGTCGCAGCATACGCCTCAAAGAGAGGACTAATGAACAAGCAGCCAAAGACAACCCAGGCTACTGTAATTCATTATGGCACGTGTGACCTCTCTCCTCAATGCCACTGGCTGTTCTCACTGTGCCCTTCTTCTTCTTCCTCCATAGACACAAAGGAATGTGCTACAGTACATACTTATAAAACCCCTGTAGCACCATTTCTTCCTGATTAAATGTTTAACATATTCAGTTGCATTGTATGTTTTTTTTTATTTTATTTTTTTTGCATTTCCATTTATTTTTAATGTGTGAGCTGTTTGTCTCCCTGCTTTCTTATTTATTGGCTGCTCTACTTCACAGTTTCCAGAACATGCATCTGGTACAGTAAACAGTACAGTATAACACTGTAAGGTGTCAAACTCATTTTCATTCAAGGGCCACATACAGACCAATTTCATCTCATGTGGGCCAGATCATTAAAAAGATGGAGGGAAAGAAGGAAGAAAGGAAGGAAATAAGAAGGGAAGGAAGGAAAGACAGATGGAAGGAAGGAAGAAAGGGGGGAAGGACAGATGGAAGAAAAGTAGGAAGGAAGAAAAAGGGAGGAAGGACAGATGGAAGAAAAGGGGGGGGAAGGACAGATGGAAGGAAGGACAGAAGGAAGAAAGGGAGGAAGGACAGATGTAAGGAAGGACAGAAGGAAGAAAGGGAGGAAGGACAGATGGAAGGAAGGACAGAAGGAAGAAAGGGAGAAAGGACAGATGGAAGGAAGAATGGAAGGAAGGAACAAAGAAAGGATAAAAGGAAGGTAGGAAGGACAGACAGAAGGAAGGAAGGAAGGAAGGAAAGATGGAAGGAAGGAAAGGAACACAGGAAGGAAAGTGGGCCGGATTGCATCCCTCGGCGGGCCACATCTGGCCCACGGACCGCATGTTTGACACCCCTGCTGTAAGCATACGTCTCTTTCCATACACCACACTTGTGGCCAGAAGCAAAGCCAGCCTCGAGCCTCGTAATGATGACATCACTGCATGTCACTGGAGACTTGTGTGATAAAATGTGGCACATATTTGTGTTGACCCTTGCCTTTTTACTGCAGGCACTTCCTGTATATCTCTCTCAGTAGCACGCAAACACTGCAGGATGCCCTTTTCATGTGCTACACTTTCATTTTGACATTATAGTGTACGTATCAATATTATTTCTTCTTTTTTTAAACTTTAATTTTTATTTGGATTTTTCATTTAACCCTCCTGTTGTGCTCAGGTCAACGAAGGAAGGAAGGAAGGAAGGAAAGAAGGAAGGAAGGAAGGAATAAACAAAATGAGGAAGGAACGAAGGAAGGGAGGAAAGAGGAAAGAAGGAAGTGGGGAAAGAAGGAAATGAGGAAGGAACGAAGGAAGGGAGGAAAGAAGGAAATGAGGAAGGAAGGGAGGAAAGGAGGAAAGAAGGAAGGAAATGAGGAAGGAAGGAAGGAAGGAAGGAAGGAAGGGAGGAAAGAGGAAAGAAGGAAGTGGGGAAAGAAGGAAATGAGGAAGGAACGAAGGAAGGGAGGAAAGAAGGAAATGAGGAAGGAACAAAGGAAGGGATGAAAGGAGGAAAGAAGGAAGGAAGGAAGGAAATGAGGAAGGAAGGGAGGAAAGAGGAAGGAAGTGAGAAAAAAGGAAATGAGGAAGGAAGGAAGTAACGAAGTAAGGAGAAGAAAGAAGGAACCTTACACCAGGATCTTGTAATTGCCTTCCTGCTAGCGACCAATAATACTTCTACCAGGTCCCTTCCTTGTACCTCCTCCTGTGGTAGGTTCCCCAGATATAATGCCAAACAGGTTTTTGGTATCTCATATCCCAGTGTATCAATATTATTTCAATCTTAATCCTTATGTACACCTCTCAATTTTAAGTTTATTTCAATTGACATCTTTTAAAAAAACATGTGTCTTACCTGTGTGTATTATCATCCATCACCTACCATGTTTATATTTCCTCAGTTCATTTTTTCCTGAAAGGGTCCGTATTGAAAACTCAGTGGTCACACAGAACAATGAGGGGAAGAATAGGGTCGCCTCCACTTGGAAGCAGTGAATAATTGCCACTGCGCTTACAAGCATTCACCCCTTTTTTTGTCTGGCACCCGCTTGCACTCAGGATGAGAAGCGCTAAGTTTTGTGGAATTACAGTCTAAGTTCTTGGAGGGCACCTGGCTGTGCGCTCCAGACTTCCTTTCTTTTAAATGAAAAACTCAACCTCAGTTGATCTCATTCTATAGATATCATCAATCTGGGTATGTGTTTGTTTCTTTTTTTATTTATTTTCAGAGCAGTGTCGTTTATTTTTCTTGGGTTGCAGACTTTTAACATTCAACCTGCTTCATTTTCCTTTACTTCAGTTAGTGATTTCCTGTTTCGCTGAATGACTTTCGACAAGGTTCTTGCAGCTGTACTGTATATGAGGTGATGGAGAGAACAAAAATGATACCAGAGCATAGTTGAAGAAATAGCAAAACTCTTGACTGAAAACACAAGATGTCATACAGCAGCATTTCTTCACAGTCTACCGAGGCTACCCGTCAGCTGATAAATGGGTATGATTGCCTGTTTGATGGTTTTCTCTCTGTGTGTGTGATGGCTGAACATTGAAGGAAAATAGCAGGTCTAGAAACATGCCTCTGCTCTGATATTATCCATCAATGTTATAGAGATAATTTATTCTTAACAAAATCAATTTGTGCTGCTGTGAAAATATCTGTTGTTCTGTGTTTTCGTCGTCGTCGTGGTAGAGCATATTTTCATTTGAATGGGAAAACATTGTTGGTGGAGCTTATTGGCAGATCTGCTGGCATGCGTTTCATCGGAGTCAACTCCCCCTGAATTATTTATTCTTATAGTTTGATACTGAAAAAAAAACAAACCCAATAACAACGATGAAACAAACACATTTTATTGAATTGATTTTTTTTCTTCCTTAACCTGCAGAAAAAGAGGGAGCTAAAACTAGCAGTGATTGAGCAATAAAGAGTAGTAAGGCAAAACATTCCCTGTGGGACTGTTAGAGCTTATATCTTATCTCACTGGTGTATTAGCCTCATTCTCCATCACTTAGCAAGTTGGAATTTACTGAGCCACGGCTTGCTCCCTATTTATTGGACCATACATCACAAATTTATCAGGTTTCTATATCTCGCTCCTAGCCAAGCGATTGAAATAAGAATAAAGAAATAACACACAAAGCTCATCTCTCTCTTCTGTGTGCGAGGACTCACAGCTCTCCGGTACAGTGTGTCATTATAGTTCTCGTCATCTGTCAGCGGCCGCAGAGCAAACAGGCCGACCCGACCCTCCGTCAGTCGGGCACACCTGCCGCAGTGAATATTGTGTTTGTGTTTCTCTGAAAGCACGACCGACAGGATTATATAGCTGTCACAGCTGTCAGTCAAACCTGGAGCTGCCCCCTCTAGCCTCCCCCCACCCTCCCCCCTCTCCCCACACCTCCTACCCTCTATCCTCCCTCATCTGTGAGCTGCTGACAGCTGTAGTCATGGCAACAGAGATAATATGATGACTGTGTGTATGTCAAAGCCTCGGCCCCCACTACCTGTGACCGTACCTGTGTGGCACGCTTGACATCTATTTAATGGGGAATTTGTTTACCTGTCACAGAGTTAATTACGTGGTTGTTTAGCAGTCGAAAAACCATTTCTGTAAAGTTGTGGGAAAATAATGAGTGAGTTTCTGTGAAATATGTTGCTTTTTTTTCCCCATTATTTTTCTAATTTCATATTTTTAATAGTTTGTGAAGTCATTTTGGTGCAGAGCAGAAATAAGTTGTGGACAGTAGTACTGATCGTAGAAGAACTAAACTAAGGGAGGAAGAAGGAAGGAAAGGAGGGAGGGGGGGGGAGGAAGGACGGGTGGACGGATGGACAAAAGAAGGAAGGAAGGAAGGACGGGCGGACGGACAAAAGAAGGAAGGAAGAAAGGTAGGAGGGAAGGAAGGAAGGACGGACGAAAGAAGGAAGGAAGGAAGGAAGGACGGACGGACAAAAGAAGGAAGGAAGAAAGGTAGGAGGGAAGGAAGGAAGGACGGACAAAAGAAGGAATGATGGGGTTGGGGGAAGAAGGAAAGAAGGAAGGAGGAAGGAAGGACGGACAAAAGAAGGAAGGTAGGAGGGAGGGAAGGAGAAACTAAACTAATAAAAAGCAGCAGCAGCAGCAGCAGCAGCTCTGTGGTAAAATGTGCTAAAACTTAGTAATAACACATCAGCGAGCCACTCCGCTGTGTGTGTCATGTTCTTCCATTAACCATGAACACAGTCAATGTGGTTTATATATCGAGTCAAACCCACGTTCACCACCCTGCCAATATAAAAATCACTATTACCAGTAAAAGCTCACTAATGCGTATTCATCCATGGTTAAAAAAAAATAGTCCCAACAAAAGTAATATTTATTTCAGTTTGAGCAACACTTTTCTTTCTTTTCTTCTTTTTTTTAAATGTCAAGTTTCATTTTGTTACTGTGTTGATTTTAGTCTTTTCATGGTTTTTGTTAATAATAATAATTTTTAAAAAAAGACTAATGTCAAGGATCACAGTGCTAAAACTTTGTAATAACACATCAGCAAGCCACTCTGCTCTTTAAACCGGGTGTCATGTTCTTCCATTAGCATGAACACTGTGAGTCACTGTGGTTTATATTGAGTCAAACCCACATTCACCATCCTGCTGATAGGAGCACTTGCCAATATTACTTATAAAAGCTCACCAAAGTGCATTCATTCATCCATGGCTGAAAAATAGTCCCAACGAAAGTAATATTCATTTCAGTTTGAGTGAGATTTTCTAACTACATTTGAGTTGGTTTTTTTTTAAATGACAAGTTTCATTTGTGACTAATGCTTTGTCAATTTTAGTCTTTTTGTGGTATTTGTTAATAATTTAAAATGTTTAAGTGTTAGAAATAAAATCTTATCAAACAATAGAGAATAGTTTGAGATTGTTCACATGTCCATATATACATTGAAGGGAGCGTACCTATGTTCCCCGGGTCCTATGTTCCCCGATCGCAGCTAACTTGGTTGCTAGCTCGGCGGCTAACTTGGCTGCTTATTCAGCTGCTAGCTCGGCGGCTAACTCATCTGCTAACTCGGCGGCTAACACAGCTAACTAGCTAACTGTAGACAGGATCATCCCTATGTTCCCCGGTCACACACAAAGCGGGGAACATAGGACGCGGGGAATATAGGGATGATCCCGTCTACAGTTAGCCAGTTAGCTGAGTTAGCCGCCAAGTTAGCAGCCGAGTTAGCAGATGAGGTAGCCGCCGAGTTAGCAGCCGAGCTAGCAACCGAGTTAGCCGCGGGGAACATAGGGATGATCCCTACATTGAAAGGATTATTGGAAAATTCTTGTACTTCTTCCTCTTTCCAAAACTCTCCTGATAATATCTGATATTTTGTTTTCCTCAAGCTGAAACAAAGCTGTTTGTCAGGGTTAATGAAAAACTGACAATTTAGAGAAACACAATTGTTTCACCCAACAACAGTGATGTTATAAACGTATAATCCTAATCTACAAATTAAATTGTAATATTTCCCCTGAAGTCATCCAAATAAATTGTATAGACAGTATTTGTGTAAACTTCCCGTCTCTAGAGTCCAGTGTGCTGCGTTTGCTTTGAAATGTGTTTGCCTGAGCCCGTCTTCACTTTGCCATTAGGTGTGCAGGTGTGAGAGTTCGTATCCCAGAGTTCCCCATTAAACAGCTGAAGTTGGTCCCTCTGCCTGGAAGAGGTGTCATCCCTGAATGGATTTACTTACACTGGGTATCAGTTGGGAGCTTTAGCATCCCGTGTTGATCCAGATGTTGTTGCAGCTGCATTTCCTCCCAGACAAGAATAAAACAGTGGCGGATATGTTGGTGTGTGTGTGTGTGTGTGTGTGTGTGTGTGTGTGTGTGTGTGTGTGTGTGTGTGTGTGTGTGTTTGAAAAATGTAGGTCAGTCCTGCTGTTGTAGCCTGCTGGTGAACCCTCCAGTCAGAGTCTGGACAATCTAAACTGGCATGTGTGCACTCATCACATGGACATGCGTGGACCCTCCCTTCTATTGATCTCCCATTTTTTACTTTACTCGTCTCCATAAGGAAAAAAAAAAATACTGCAACCCACCAATAAGACATCTAAATCACAGTAGGAAGAGTTAGCGTGGGAGCTGTGTGTAAGAAGCCCCGGCAGCAATGGGCCAGCTCTCCACGCCTCTTGAACACTATTTAAAAGAGGCTCATATATTTAAGAGAGGCTCATTTCTGATGAAATCTTCCTTTAGTCCACTGTTAATTTACAGAGGATTAATATAATTAAAGCCTGCTTGTCCATGTTCACTGCCTTTCTTGTTAGCTGTTGGGTCTCCAGTGAGTAAAACCCTGCAGTGCTTTGCTGTTTACGTGATTGGAGACTGCAGATGAATAACTGCATTTTTAGAGCGCCTCTCTAGTCTTATCTATCAGCCACTCAGAGTACTTTAAAAACACTGATTCATCACACATCAATGGCACAGTCATCAGGAGTAATATGGAGTTCGGTTTCTTGCCCAAGGACACTTCAACATTTGGACTGGAAGACCCCTGGGATCGAACCACCCACCTCCTGTTTTGTGGACTACCTCCTGAGCCATATTGGCCCAGATGAGGGAAGACATGAAGGAGGAGTGGATGAACAGAGAGCGATGAGGGAGACTGAGAGGTAGTAGTGTTGGTGTGATCCCGGGATAAAATTAAATTGAGTGAGGCGGTGGGAGTGAAAAGGGAGATTACTTCTTTTCCTTCAGTTTTTCACAGATTGTCCACACTTATCAAAGATGTATTATAGATGTCCATTTTCTTTTCACTGGAGGCTCAGTAAACTACTGCCGCTGCATTTTAACTCCATGAAGAATTGTCTCTTTCTGTGCTACCAGTTGCTGGCAGAGTAGCAGCCATATCTCCTACAAATGATGGATTACGCACTATGAATGTAAAGTTGCTTTTGAAGAAATACAAGCTGAGAGAAATGTAATATGGCCAGGATTACAGTAGGTTTATATTGTATAAGATACAACATTCACACTGAATGTATCTTCAAAATGGTCGCTATTATGTTTGAGTTCGATATTCCTTTAAGAGCTAAAAGCTATAGTCACAAATATATACTTTCATTTTTAAAGGATGCTAAATCATTTTCCTAAAACACTGTAATTCTTAGTGAACGTCAATCAAACAGGAGTGAATGGTGTAGTTAGTACTGGACTATTGTTCAGGAGTACATTAAAGGTGCAGTATGTAGGATTTAGTGGCATCTAGCAGAACAGACTCGGCAGAAATTGAACATAATTTAATGAATGTATAATCACCTGAAATCACCTTGTTGTGTTTTCGTCCTTCGAAGAGCCCACCATGTTTCCACAGTAGCCCAGACCGGACAAACTAAACACTGACTCAAGAGCCCACAAGTTTCGTGACCACCATAGGTTTTCCTCAGGCGGGGAGTTCTGGTCCTCTGAAAAGAAGCCAATGCGGAAGTAATTTAGAGCTGCATTCTATCAAAAGGCCACCAGGGGGCGACCGTCTCTATACAAGTCAATGGAGAATTCACCAACTTCTCACTTGATTTCTAACCTCAGTAAATGTTTTCAAAATGTGTTTATGGTCTCAATCGCTAGTTTAAAGCCTTCTTCAATGCAGTATGATGTTCATTTGGGACATTTTGGCCTCCCTGATTTTATATGTGACGATAAAGCAGGGTATGCATTAGGGCGTGGCTACGTTGTGATTTGTGACAGGTTGATTGACCAATGTCCTTGAGATCCAGCCCTCGCAACCAATCGCAGCCTCCCCGCTCCGCCGTTGGCCCTGCCCATACTTCCGCCCATGACCCCGCCTCATGCCCATATAAGTAGAATCCGTGTTCTTTTTTTTCCCAGCATGCACCTGAAATTTTCAAGATGGCGCTGCCTAGATTAGAAACTATTGGCTTCCGAGCAGCAGTCCACAAACCAATGGGTGACGTCACGGATGTTACGTCCATTTCTTTTATACAGTCTATGGATTCCACAGTAGCCCAGAATGGACAAACCAAACACTGACTCAAGAGCCTTTCACTGTTTCCACAAGTTTCGTGACCACCATAGGTTTTCCTACATGTTTTGAAGAGAAGGGTGAGGGTGAGGGGTATTCAACCTAACTGCAAAATCCCACTAAATTCTACACACTGGTCCTTTATCACACATTTGGTAAAGTATTTACAGCTGCAGGATGTTTTTTTTAAGAGACTGAGTGAAAATGAACTGCAGTAATGAAGGACCACTCACTGCAACGGAGTGGCTCATTCTAGGGCTTTTAACCATTTTTGGACGAATGACACAGAGGAATAAGGAATATGAGGTTTTGGCTACACAGACAATTCAATGTAGGTTTTGGTATTTTAATAGTGCACAATACTCTAATGCCCACATCCACAGAGTACAATAATCATCCCCACCGTCCACAATGGCCATGAAGAGCGGCTATAAAACTTTGTGTTCAAAATCCACAGTCCACATTTCATGCCAAAGCTTATATGAGGCTTCAGTGGGTAGTTTTCAAAGTTACAATCTTTTTAGTGCAAATTTAGTACAAAAAAACCTCTCTGTGTTCTCACAGTCTTGCCAAACGCAACTCATATTAACCCTTAAACAGGCAGGAGTGGAAAACTAGATGTAAAAAAATCCTAATTTGATGTCACTAGTTATGTCATTTGCACCTAAAGTAAAACATTTCCTTCATATTTTTAATATATTTTGGATTTTATGAGTTGTATCTCCACCAGGATGCTTTGCCCTTATTAAGGTATAAAATGGTCATAATGGTAAAAACACTTAAATGTGTTATTTAACATAGTAAAGTGATACATTCTCATGCTCATTAATATCACACATACTAGTTTCTAAACTGATTTTTATCATTTCTATCAAAGTATAAACCTACAACAAGCTTCAATTCTACCAATTAAAGGCTCATATACAATTAAACAACCACCTTCACCAATCATGCTCCTTAAAGAGTCTCCTGGTGCACGTTGCATGTTTAAGGGTTAACTTCGGATAAATGTTACAATGCATTTTCACACAGGACTGGGACTGTGGAGTTTATTCTCATTCTCTGACACTGCAGTCACACTGTTAGAGATCCGACAGGAAGAGTGATTACAGCAACCAATCACTGATTGTACTCAACAGGCATATGAGTGCTGAATTAAGATAGACCTGAAATATCTGAACCTATCATTTATCAGAGGTAGTATGTCGGGGCATTATTATCGATTCAGACACTGAAAATCATATTCCACTCAGGTCAAGGAAGGACAGAAGGAAGGACAGGAGAAAGGAAGGAAAGGAGGAAGATGGAAAAGAGGAAGGAAGTAAGGAGAAAAGGAAGGGAGGAAGGAAAGGAGGAAAAGAGGAAGGGAGGAAGGAAAGGAGTAAAGAGGAAGGAAGGAGAGGAGTAAGGACTAAAAGAGGAAGGAATTTAGGAGAGAAGGAAGGGAGGACGGAAAAGAGGAAGGAAAGAAAAGAGTAAGTAGGGAGGGAGGAAAGAAGGGAGGAACGAAGGAAAGGAGGAAAAGAGGAAGGAAGGAAGGAAGGAGAGAAGGAAGGAAGGAAAGGAGTAAAGAGGGAGGGGGAAGGAAGGAAGGAAGGAAAGGAGTAAGGACTAAAAGAGGAAGGAATTTAGGAGAGAAGGAAGGAAGGAAGGGAAGAAAGGAGTAAGTAGGGAGGGAGGAAGGAAGGAAAGGTGGAAGGAGGAGGGAGCAAAGGAAGGAAAGGAGTAAGGACTAAAAGAGGAAGGCATTTAGGAGAGAAGGAAGGGAGGAAGGAAGGAAAGAAAGAAAGAAAGAAAGGAGTAGGGAGGGAGGAAGGAAAGAACGAAGGAAAGAAGGATGGAAGGAACAGTCAAAAGAGATGGGGTCAATTTGACCCGGGAGAACGACACAAGGAGGGTTAAAGGAAACCATAGAAACTCTCCACAATGAACAAACCACCTGCTAGATTTATTTTAAACCTCTGACGCTAAATGTTTCCTTGCTAATTTAACTCGGAGCTGTCACCATGACATTGTGAGGATTTGCACGTTGACACAATTCATCCTTTAGTTTATTCTGGGAGTTTTACTTCAGCCACCTTGACCTCATTATGTTTTACTCTTTCAGTCAACATCCAGAGAGATGTGTTTAGTTTCCTTTATGCTTCTAAACAGAGACAGACAGAGTATACAGCTTCCTTACTTGAGTAAAAGTACAGATACCCCTTGCTAAATTTTACTGAAGTACAAGTAAAAGTACTACGGTCAGATGTCTACTGAAGTAAAAGTACTACGGTCAGATGTCTACTTGAGTAAAAGTACTACGGTCAGATGTCTACTGAAGTAAAAGTACTACGGTCAGATGTCTACTTAAGTAAAAGTACTGAAGTACTTGTTTTTAAAAGTACTTGAGTATCGAGTACAAGAGTACATTTTCTAAATATTGCATTACTACTGAAGGAAGGAAAGGAGGGAGTAAGGAAGGTGGAAGGGAAGGAAAGGAGGGAGTAAGGAAGGATGGTGGAAGGGAAGAAGGAAGGAAGGAAGGAAAGGAGGGAGGGAGAATGTAAAAGGAATTGAAAGTAAAATCAAGTCATTTTCATCCCGGGCCGAGATGGACCTGCTGCGTCTTCTTCCATTGTTTCCTCCATGGCTTCCTTCCTTCCTTCCACCCTTCCTTCTCTCCTTACTTTCCTCCATGGTTTCCTTCCTTCCTTCCACCCTTCCTTCTCACCTTACTTTCCTCCATGGTTTCCTTCCTTCCTTCCACCCTTCCTTCTCTCCTTAGTTTCCTCCATGGTTTCCTTCCTTCCTTCCACCCTTCCTTCTCTCCTTACTTTCCTCCATGGTTTCCTTCCTTCCTTCCACCCTTCCTTCTCTCCTTAGTTTCCTTCATGGTTTCCTTCCTTCCTTCCACCCTTCCTTCTCTCCTTAGTTTCCTCCATGGTTTCCTTCCTTCCTTCCACCCTTCCTTCTCTCCTTACTTTCCTCCATGGTTTCCTTCCTTCCTTCCACCCTTCCTTCTCTCCTTAGTTTCCTTCATGGTTTCCTTCCTTCCTTCCACCCTTCCTTCTCTCCTTAGTTTCCTCCATGGTTTCCTTCCTTCCTTCCACCCTTCCTTCTCTCCTTACTTTCCTCCATGGTTTCCTTCCTTCCTTCCACCCTTCCTTCTCTCCGGGTACTCACGGTTATGGATAGAAATGTCGTGGAGTAAAGAGTACAATATTTGCCTCTCAAATGTACTTGAGTAAAGTCATGAGTACTCCCCAAAAATGATACTCGAGTATATAAGTACAGATCCCTCAAAATTGTACTTAAGTACTCAAGTAAATGTACTCCATTACTGTCCGGCTCTGCTTCTAAATACACATCGAGTGCAGAGGATAACATCATTGAATGGGAGCGTCTGTTCTGCTGTATTCTTATTTTATGTGTAGTGTTTTTCTGCATGTGGAGCTGCTGTCTTGGCTTTCGACATGAATGCCACGGATGAAATAGAATAAAAATAAAAATACAAAAACTAAAAACAGAGGAGAAGATATATATATAAGTTGAAGTCTTGTCATAAGGCAAAGAGAAAAACATGTCCATGTGAAGAGAGGTTAATTTTTTTTTTTTTTTTTTTTACAATAGACATAAAACCATGTTAGAAGAGTTATTTTAATAGTACATTCTCCAGTATAACAATTTGCTCATAATAACCACTGCTCATCACGCTTCAAATCTGAAAATGCACGAGGATGATGAGGATGATGAGGAAGATTCAGATGACACAAGCCTCTCCTGCTGATGCCATCCGTTCCCCCTGAGCTTCACGACCGTCTCTATAAAAACGAAATAGGCTGTCATCAAAGGCTTTAGTGTGTAGCATGGAAATCGACAGTATTAACCTTTAGTGGTGCTTGACACTGTAATGCTCTCTCTTGTCAAGAGTAGATTCCCAATGCCTCTCACGTCCGTGCTGACCCCACCGGGATACTTTTTTTTGTTTATAAAGGGAAAGTGGAAAAAAAAAACGGGAGGAATATGAAAGGGAGAAATAAAGCCTAAGAGAATAGAGATGATGGGATGGGTGTGAAAGAGGAAGAGAGCAGCAGAGACAACAGAGACCCACTGTGAAAATGAATGCAGCCTCCAAGGATGGAGCAGCGTGCTCAAGGGAGGGAAATAATAAGACTTCCCTCGGTGTACTCTACCGCCAAATGCTATGATTGATCAAGTCAGGGCTCCTCTCTTTATTAACGCTGATTATACATCACCAGCAGCAGGGTTTTCTTACACGGATTTAAGGATGAGAGGGAAGAGCACTCTTCAATTTCATTTTAGATTTATTTCCATCTGTCAGGTTCAATTTGTCCATGATATTGCCAAGTATACCATGATACGTCTGTCAAAGTCTGCATGTCGAATGAACCGGTTTATTGTTCATCTGCCACCATGAAACATCCTTCAAAGACGCCATGATGGCCTTTTTGAGGCGGTACTGGTTTATACCAGTCGAGTTTGATCGTCTGGGATCTAAAATCTCGAATCAAGCAAAAGTAAATACAGCAACATCAGCTGATAGTATATGAGCAATAATAGTTCAAAGCCCAGTCTTCCTCTTATCTTTACAAGAAAATAGCTTTACTTTATGTTCTCTCCAAATCCTTTTATCAAAGCAGAAACTCACATCATCCAATCACTCCTTCAGACTTCCTTGCTCAGTCTCATTTCTGAGTGTAGGGGGGGGGGGGGGGTGTATTGAAGAGCTGTGTTTCATTCCCCTGAAAAACATGGTGTTTAAGATGATGGTCCAGAGCTGCTGTTGAGTTACTTTGATCCTCCACCTACTAGGGTGCCTTTGAAAGTGACTCTTTGGAGTTCAGAACGCTCTGTCAAGGGGTCTTGTCTACAAAATACAACTCTGCTGAGGAATTTGCTGGAAGCGTAACACACTGGTAGCCAAACCAAACTTTACCGAAATCCAAAAGAAACTCTCTTTCAACACAGTTTTTGTTTTTTTAACTTTTTCTCAAATGTGGAGGATTTTATGTGAGGGAGTAAAGCTGTTGCACCCAAAGCTAAATTTAATATGAAATGGATTTCTTGATTCGGCAAACATGCCCTACCTACTGACAGAGGATCAAGTCTCTTTCTTATTTTAGATTCAAAGCTAGCTGAGAGATCACTTTTTAAGATGCCTCACAACACATAATGGGGTCCACTAAAGAGGTACTGACCAGTCCACATCCCTGGTTTGTTACTATGGCAACATGAACAATGTCTTTTAACCTCAAGATTGTAACGATGGAGGATAAAATGATTGCTGCTGTCATGATAACTTTTATAGCCTTTGTGTGCTGTGTGCAGGGTTTTGATGTTTGATGATAAGCCTTCAGATTCATAAATGTAATATTCAAGCAAGAGTTGCAATTATTGATTAATCTGGCATTTATTTTAACTTTCCAATCGAGATGACAAAGAAAATGAGCAAATACTCACATCTGAGAAGCTATGATGGGCACATGTTTGGAGTTTTTCCACTTATTAAAGGACTGAAATGATTCATTGGCAATCATAATAGTTGCCAATTCATTTTCAAAGTCAATTCAATCCAATCTTGCATTTTTTATTGGCACATCTAACTCTACTGGCAACAAGGCTACAAGTCATTTTCAGTAGAAATAAGCTACAAATTGATGCCCGACACTTGTCGCTGCATTACGGGTTACAAATCAAAGTTGAGCTGGCCTCAACTGTTTTCAGGACTCCAAGTGAAGATGCAGTGAAGCATCAACCAACCTTAACCCTTCAATTCATCTGTGTAAAACCTATAAAATACACACTCTCTGCTCTCTGAAACATTACTCAAGGTTTAATTACTCATTTATTGATCAGTCAGATCGGCTATTGATAAATTATAAATAGATCTGTGGTTTAAAATTTGGTATCTGATACTTTTTATGATGGGATTCTTACTGCAAGGGTGTAGAATATGAACAGTGTGTAAGAGTTAAAGATAATTATAAATTTATATATATACGCTCATGATGCCATCACTGTGTCAACGAGTGTTTGAACAGTGACTTGGTGACAGTGTACCTTGGACACTTTGTACCTTTGTTGCTTGTGGTGTGAACGCTTTGTAACAACCTGCCAACACTAAACAGCCCCTGTTTCAGTGTCCACCAGGCGGGGAGTTCCTGTCCTCTGAAAAGAAGCCAATGTGGAAGTAACTTAGAGCTGCATTCTATCAAAAGGCCACCAGGGGGCGACCGTCTCTATACAAGTCAATGGAGAATTCACCAACTTCTCACTTGATTTCTAACCTCAGTAAACGTTTTCAAAATGTGTTTATGGTCTCAATCGCTAGTTTAAAGCCTTCTTCAATGCAGTATGATGTTCATTTGGGACATTTTGGCCTCCCTGATTTTATATGTGACGATAAAGCAGGGTATGCATTAGGGCGTGGCTACGTCCTGATTGACAGGTTGATTGACCGATGTCCTCCAGATCCAGCCCTCGCAACCAATCGCAGCCTCCCCGCACCACCCATGGTCCCGCCCATACGTCCGTCCATGCCTCCGCCTCATGCCCATATAAGTAGAATCCATGTTTTTATTTTTCCCAGCATGCACCTGAAATTTTCAAGATGGCGCTGCCTAGATTAGAAACTATTGGCTTCCGAGCAGCAGTCCACAAACCAATGGGTGACGTCACAGATGTAACGTCCATTTCTTATATACAGTCTGTGGTAACAACCTGCCAACACTAAACAGCCCCTATTTCAGTGTCCACTAGCAGTGAAAATCCCTTAGTACATGATTACCCCCCCCCCCCTGCCCCCCCCACCCCCCAAATCCTGAAAAAACCTCAAAAGATTTTCTTGTAACTTCATGTAAATCTATTCAGAGATTTTCAGATATTCTACTAACTATCAATATGTGGGAATCTGATCTAAATCTACATCAAAGACCTGCTTTGTAGCTCCGTGCTGCTGTTTTAATGTATTACTTGTTGAATTTAAAATGAACCATCACTCTGATCCAGTCACTGAACTACTTACTAGTCTTCTGATTTAAGAAGTAAAAAAAAAAAAATTACACATCAAGCAGTCAGTGTCAAAAATATGCAGCCGTTGTTTAGCCGCTCACTTTTTCAGCAACATCTGCACGCCGTCCAACATGTGACTGAGACACATCTGGTCCGCAGCATCATTAACCCACATTTATTCCCAGATTGCTCAGTGGTGTCGCAGCCAATGCCCTCCGTGGGTTTTACACCGTACAGACACAAACAAACAAATCTCAAACACCCACTCGTCACGGCTGCTGCTGCTGCTGCTGCTGCTATCGGCGCTCTGATGTTGCATTCATTCACATTTGCTGCTCCTACTTTGCTCCCTTGTTTGCTCGGGGGAACAGATGGAGCCATAAGTTAGCATATAGCCATCAACATGCTAACACTGAATCTGCATGTTTTGAGTACTACCACACCCATGCTGTCTCTCTCTCTCTCTCTCTCTCTCTCTTTCTTTTTCTCTCTCTCTCTCTCTCTCTCTCTCTTTTTCCCCCCCTGTTGTGGTTCATGTCACACCAGCTCGCCCACCTGGCAGTACTCCCACACTCCTCTGCCCTCCTGTCCCACTCTCCGGCGATTACCACTCTAATCCATATTTAATGGATTCAGCACACTCTCTCCTCCTGTCCCGATGCTTTGCCCCTGATTAAACCTCCACTGTGTTACAATCCAGATGTTACCAACTGGAATCGAGGAAGAGCGGGGAAGGTGTTTGGTCACATGAGTCGACGGCACATAGCCTTTTTTTTTTTTTTTTTCTCTTCCTCCCCGGTTTGAGTCGAGAGAATCGATTGGCTCCCCGGGGCGGCTTGTTCAATCACAGTTACAGAGAAGCTATTATCTCGTATGTGTTTAATCCGATTGTGTTGTCTCCGCTTTACACGGACTGAAGAAGGGAAACTGTTTGATCGTTCTGCTGTCGCCCCATCTGAGGATTGACGACAAACAGGCGCAGAAGAGATTTATGTGTTTATTGATGATGATGGTGTGTCAAGCTACAAATACACAACAGGTTCAAGTGTGTGTTTTCATCCCCTCGATTGTTTTCTCAAAGATTTGGATGCGTGTAAGGAAAATAAAATCTCAATGCAAACCAACTCATCTTTGGATAGATGTTGGAGTGTGTGCACACGAAAGAAAATATAAGATAATCCTTTATTAGTCCCACGATGGCTGAATTTACAATGTTACAGCAAGAAAAAATAGTAAAAAGCATCGGCTGTGGCTCAAGAGGAAGGGCAGTCGTCCACTAATTGGAAGATCGGAAGTTCGATTCCTGGCTCCTCCGGTACAGTCCATGTGTCGATGTGTACTTGGGCAAGAAACTCAAATTGCTCCCGATAGCTGAGCCAATGGTGTCTGAATGCGTTATGAATGGTTAGTTTTCCTCCTGATGAGCAGGTTGGCCCGTGTGTGAATGTGTGTGTGAATGGGTGAATGTGACATGTAGTGTAAATGTGCTTTGAGTGGTCAAAAGACTAGAAAAGCACTATATAAGTTCAGTCTGTTTACCTTAAAGAGAATAAAGAATAATAAATAATAAGTAAATAAGCAATGAGAACAATTGGACATTTAAAAAAAATAGAGTTTCAATAAAGAACAATAAACCTTTGTGTCGTCCTCCTGGGTCAAATTGACCCCCGTCTGTTTTGACTGTTCCTTCTTTCCTCCCTTCCTTCGATTCCGTCTGTCCTTCCTTCCTTCCTTCCGTCTGTCCTTCCTCCCTTCCTTCTTCTTTTCCTTCCTTCCTTCTTTCCTTCTTCCTCCCTTCCTTCCATCCTTCCTTTCTTCTTCCCTTCCTCCCTCCCTTCCATCCTTCCTTCCATCTTTCCTTCCTTCCTTGACTCGAGGACAACAGGAGGGTTAAGAATATCATACATAATAATTTATAATAATCTTGAGTGTGATACTGTACCGATTTTAAAGTGGAAAAAATGTAAAATAGTAGTGGAAGTAGTAGTATACTGAAATACTAATATTTCACTGTGTGTGTGTGTGTGTGTGTGTGTGTGATCACATGCTCAGTGGCATCATCTCTCCTCTCATGTTTACCTGGAGCGGCACAGCAGTGAAATCAAAGGTGCAGAAACAGAGAGAGTTGTGTGCTCATTTATCTCAGCGCCTTCAGATGGAGGGTGGCAGTTTTTTTTCCTTCTTCTTCTTCTTCTTCTTTTTTTCTTTTACAGCTCACACCTCCTAATGCGATCATAGCACTTGGCGTGTGTGTGTGTGTGTGTGTGTGTGTGTGTGTGTGTGTGTGTGTGTGTGTGTGTTTTCAGTCTCACCTTGGACCTCCTGCTCTACCTCATCTATCCGGCACAGTGATATTCTTCTCACGGCTCACTATGAAGCTGTCCATTAGCTCTCCTCCTCACTCACACTGCACCGCACCGAGTAGCAAAAAAGGATTTAAATATATCTTGTTGCTTGTTCCTTGAAAGCTTTGTTCTTTTTTTTTCGCTTGCTAATTTATGGAGGAAACCGAGGCGGCGGGTGTCTCATTTATACATAATGATATTCCTTGTGATGTCACTTCTTGTTATCTGACTGAGAAAACAGGGTGTAAAGTAAGGAAGGATCTGATGAGAGCTATACAGTATGATGAAATGCATGTACTGTAAAGGTATAGCTATTCCCAGTGAGTAAGATGGTTAATATATAGGTGCTTTTAAACAAATGTGTGGAGTTGAAGTACATGGCATCACATCTTGTCTCTTAAATTGCTCCGTAATAACAAGAATTGAGAGTGAAATGAACCACAGCAGCTCTGTAAAATGAACTTTTAACCTGTTTTCAGACTTGATTCATTTTTCCTCATTGTACTGTATTATTTTAGACTTTATTCTTTGACACATGGAATATAATTTTCAATATATTTGTTTTTTTTTTTTATTTGTGAGGTACTGTTTATCACTGTATTTTGAGATAAAGGGCAGAGCTGTGCACTTCAGTTGTTGTAGACACCAGATTTTAATGGACTCCTTTCTACCTGACGAGGAGCCGGTTTGAGCTTGAAATGTTTTTTTTTTTTTTTTGGGTGATAAAATCAAAAGTTTAAAGGGAGCAGAAAATAGTTTTGTGAGTCCCTTGAGAGATAGAAATCACATTCACAGTACAGTACTCTGATAGATGCAATCATGCCATAGTTATTTTCTTTTCTAAGGCCAAGTTGTGTTTAAAATACTTAATATCCAAAACATCATGTGACCTCTTCATGTTTGCAAATGATGATTTACACAAATAATATATTTAACTGTTTTGCAGCAGAGAGGAGAAACAGAACATTTTAACATGTTAACCCTTTATTGGGCAAGTAATTATATTTGGTAACTTCTGTATATATCCCAAAATATCCTTCCTTCCTTCCTTTCCTTCTTCCCTGCCTTCTTTCTTCCCTTCCCCTTTTCCTTTCTCCCTCCCTCGTTCCTTATTTCCTCCATCCTTCCTTCCTTTCCTTCCTTCCATCTGTTCTTCCTCCCTCCCTCCTTCTCTCCTCCCTTCCTTCTTTCCTTCCTCCATCCCCCTTTCTTCTTCCTTCCTTCCTTCTTTCTTCCCTTCCTCCCTCCCTCCTTCTCTCTGTCTTTCCTCCCCCTACCTTCCTTCCTTCCTTCTTTCCTCCGTCCTTCCTTCCTTTCCTTCCTTCTTCCTTCCTTCCTTCCTTCCTTTCAACGAGTGTCCTATAAAGGGTTAACCATGAAAAACACAGGTGTGAAAATAAAGTTCTTCTTTATTTGAATGACTTGTTTTGTATTTCTGGAGCCTTGTTCACAGCACCAAGCACCAAGCTCCAACAATGAACTGTTGGCAGTGTGAGCAGGGCTTTGAAAATGACTTACAGCTCCAATTTCTATGAGAAGCTCTTGCTCTAAAACACAGTATAGGCTGGAAAGTAAGTTTTGAAAAGCCAGAAATCTCAGTAACTTGGTAACAAAGATGTCATCTAGCAATCCTTATATATTACAGCAGGGGTGTCAAACTCATCTTCATTCAAGGGCCACATACAGCCCAATTTGATCTTATGTGGGCCGGAAGGAAGGAGGGAAGGAAGGAAGGAAGGAAGGAAGGAAGGAAGGAAGGAAGGAAGGAAGGAAGGAAGGAAAGATGGAAGGAAGGAAGGAAGGAAGGAAGGAAGACAGGAAGGAAGGAAGGAAGGAAGGAAGGAAGGAAAGATGCAAGGAAGGAAGGAAAGAAGGGAGGAAGGACAGATGGAAGAGGAGAGAAGACAGTATGGAAAGAAGGAAGAAAGGAAGGAAGGAAGGAAATATTGAAGGAAGGAAGGGAGGAAGGACAGATGGAAGGAAAGAAAGACAGGAAGGAAAGTGGGCCAGATTGGACTCCTCGGCGGGCCGGTTCTGGCCCACGGGCCGCATGTTTGACACCCCTGTATTACAGTCTATCAGTTTGTGGTATTGGGACAATGAAATCATACATATGGTACCTACCTTCCAACATATTAACAGATTTGAAGTTACTTGAATGCAAAAAAAAGTTTATAACTACACACATTAAGCACATAAATTAAGAAGGGAGCCAACTATCTGCAGAGCCTTTAATCTTAAAATATGTTGCATATTTGCATGTACCGCATAAATATTAGGCCTTTTTTAAAAATTTGTTTTCTCACTTATTTAAATGCTTCGAATCTGTTTATTTGTTGGAAGACCTTTTACACCTGTTTAAAAGGTAAAAGTTTCAGGTTTTTGTGCTCATAGTAAAAAATGAGTAAAAGATGAACATATTTACTGCCTCTCCTTTCTGCCGTAGCTTACAGAAAACATATGTGTCCGAGCATATGTCTGTATCGGCCATATGGAAGCGATGGCAGTCTCCCCACCGCTCATACAGTCGAGTAGCTCCGAAGGCTCACTAAATCTGCTGCTGTGTAACTGCGCATTGGCACTTCACGTTGTTGGACAGAGATTTATGCTTCTGCTGAAGTGTACAAACGTTCTCTTGCTGTTATTGATTTGCCCTCTGGTCAATCCGTTATCCGTAGTAAATTATGTCTTTGGGGAGCTTTTTAGAAAATCTCCTCTTTAGAGAAATATGATAATTCACGGTGGACTAAAAGTCAAAGCCTTTTTTTTTTCTTTTTTTTTTTGACTTTTATATTGAGGTTTTTCTGTTGATAAACTGCATTTATGTGCTTTATCAGTTACTTGTTACTATTGGTGTTTGACATATAAATGATATTTAACAATGTCTTGACACCTTTGACAAATTCAGAGCCGCTGAAGAGAATAATACAATGAAACACCCCATCAATGTCTTTCAGAAAATCTAATGGGAAAGACCTTTACACCAAAGAGATGCGAGAGAAATGTCCAGAGCCATGTCCATCCTGTGACTGCCATCAATATCCTAGCAACCGTCTCCCAGGGGCTCTATAATCTCCCCTATCTAGCCAATTAACAAGTGAGGAGGGGTGTGTGTGTGTGTGTGTGTGTGTGTGTGTGTGTGTGTGTGTGTGTGTGTGTGTGTGTGTGTGTGTGTGTGTGTGTGTGTGTGTGTGTGTGTGTGTGTGGACAGTGCAGAGGGCCAGAAGAGACTGGGATCTGGGCTTCATACTCCGGATGGAAGAGGCTTGAGAGTGAGATTACCGCTTCATCACTTCCACTCGACACCCTGACTATTTCTGTGGCGCCCAGGTGTCACCCCCCCCCCCCCCCCCCCCTGTGTTTATTTCTACCTCTTTGATTTGATTAGGTGCAACGCCACTTGTCAGTCCGGTGTCATGCGGAACTAACATCCATTGAGCTCTGGCCACCTGCCTGCCATTAAGCTGTTTTCAGCCTTAGTACATTGATGGGTAAAACAACAGAAATCACCTCACTATAGAAAGGTTAACAGCTACATACACCTGAAATGTAGTGAGCAAGGGCACAGCTCCTTAACTGAACTCAGAGAAGGCTTCCCTGCCGAACGCTAATATTCATCGAGGGGATTGTCAGATCCGCCTTCATCTGGCATAATCGTTTAGGTCCGTGGTGCAGGATCCGTCTCAGAGAAGAAGGCCTTCATCTGCCTCCACAGTTTGACAGTTACTCACCACTTCTGTGAGAGGGGAGACAATAACGTCAACGCTCCATACCCTGCGCTGCTTTTATCTCGTAGGGGATGCCACGGGTGGGAGTATCGCTCCTATTCCTTGGCACACACGATGCACACAGTAACTCCCATGAATTATTCAAAGTTTTCCTTCATTGTAGAGTTGACACTGTGTTGGTTGTGTGTCATTTCTTTATATATGTAAGAATGCACTATTGTATTCTTTGAGAGCGCCTTACACAAGTGTTTGCATGAATAAATGAGCATCCACAACAAAGGTTTCTATACTGAGCCCTGTGTTAAACATGATATATTGTACATCCATAGTAAACAGGGAAGTGTACGAACAGCAGCTGAAACCTATTCTTTTCACTCAATCAAGGCAGACTGACTGATTCTGACAAGTATGCCCAAACCGCTCTGGTATTATATGCTCACACCTCCACATGTGCGTAGGCATTGGCACAAATTAGCACAAGCAAGAGGCTGGTGTCCTATGGGAGAGGCAGCTGTCAGTCTTTAGATCTATTCATGGCTCAGGGAGTCTTCATACAACCCGGAGGAGGGGAGGCAGGGGCGAGGGTACCTGACAGGTTTCATAGTAATCAATCATTTGTCCCACAGATGTTTCATAATTTGATATGAGCTAAGACAAAGACAGATAAAAGGAAACTATTATTTAAAGGTATCAAAGGCAGGAGTTGGGTTTGCTTCTTTAACCCATACATACTGTTCATGGTCAAATTTGACCCATTTCTACATTTGAGAGCTGTAAAAACTCTCTATACATATTTATTTTATGCAGATTTTTCCTAATGTGACCCACAGTATACAAAACTGTTTTTAAAATATGAAACTGTACAAGTTTTGCCTGTTTTTATTAAGCATTCAAGCATGTTTCTGTATTCATCATATTCTGTTTTCAATGTTTTACTCAACCAAAGTAGTGACTGTGAATATCTTTTTTTTTCTCCTCATAAGATTAATTAAACATTTATTAATGACTGATGGGGCAATTTATGAATGTGAATTGGTGTAAACACTAATTATGAGTCAGAGTATGAACAGTATTTAAGGGTTAAAGCATTTAAATGTCCATAACATAACAAAATATAAATAGTCATATGTTTAGCCATTTGCAGACAGATAACAGATATACTGGAAACTCAGCCACAAGATGCTAAAATGTATCCTGTCTGCCCTTTCTCTTAATGTCCCCACTGCCAACATATTGTGCAATTATAGCTCAACATCCTAACAAGATCTCCCAGTGGACCACCAGTCAGTGACGCTGTCAATTTGGTAGCTGAGATGGCTGGAAATGTCTCATTACTCTGGCAAGCAAAAGCAGCAGAAAACTCCTCTCAACGAAGCACAGTTAACTCTGTATGAACCGTCCTGCCTGAGAAAAAAAAAAAAAAGTCATTATAAAAAGGAATAACCCAAGGGAGCAGCTACCTCTACCTGACCTTAGCCTCCTGAGTGAATTCATTACACAGATCAGGTGAGGAGAGGACAGGGTTTGTTCAGTTTCGAAGACATCTGTCATCCAGTTTGGTTAGTAAGTATATTTAAATGTTAAAATGTACAGGTGTGAGATTACAGAAATATTTCTATAATGCAAAATGGAGCATCTGCTTGCTGTCACATATGACCTGTTTTACTCATGTGAAGAAGCTAAGTGGAGTTAAATTTATTCCTACTCAGATTTGGCAAGATTTAAATGAACAAAAAAACAAAAACAAAGATGAAACAAAAGTATTATTTCATTGTAATTTATAGGGGTGATTATGAAATTCAAAAGGTTTCACCCTGATTTCACCTTCTTATTCTCTGTTTTCATCATACACTTCAGCGTGACATGAAATGAAGGCAAGCATGAAAAGAGCTAACAGGAGGCGGTGGGTCGATGTGGTGGTACGATCACAGTCTGTCTGCCATGGCCTCTTGTGTGTGTGTGTGTGTGTGTGTGTGTGTGTGTGTGTGTGTGTTTGTGTACATATGTGTGCATGGTTTGAATCGAGTTTGGCTCTGATATCCATGTTCTCTATCCAACACCTCCCACCTCCCTACTGCTGCTAAATCACAGTCCAAGAAGGATCTCAGTAGACCCCGAAAAGTGGGACTGCACCTCAATAACTTTAGTAAAAAAAAAAAAAAAAAAACCTGGCTTTCCTACAGTACATCCGGTAGGCTTAGCTGAGTGGTACAACACGGCACCCCGCTGTTAGTTAAATTAACCCTTAAACAGACCTTACTAGTTATGTCATTTGCACCTCAAGTAAGGAAGGAATGAAGTAAGGAAGGAATGAAGGAAAGAAGGAAGGAAGGAAAGGACGGAAGAAGGAAGGAAAGGAGGAAACAAGGGAGGAAGAAGGAAGGAAAGGAAGGAAGGAAGGAGGGAGGAAGGAAGGAAGGTAGGAAGGAAAGGAGGGAAGAAGTAAGGAAAGGAGGGAAGAAGGAAGGAAAGGAGGGAGGAAGGGAAGGAAGGGAGGAAGAAGGAAGGAAAGGAAGGAGGGAGGAAGGAAGGAAGGTAGGAAGGAAAGGAGGGAAGAAGGAAGGAAAGGAGGGAGGAAGGGAAGGAAGGGAGGAAGAATGAAGGAAAGGAGGGAGGAAGGAAGGAAGGACAGATGAAGGAAGGAAGAAAGGACAGAAGGAGGGAACAGCTGAACTTAGATCTCAGGAAAGAAGGAAGGAAGGAAGGAAGGAAGGAAGGAAGGAAGGAAGGAAGGACGGACAGATGAAGGAAGGAAGGAAGGAAGGACAGAGGAAGGACCCGGGAGGACAACAGGAAGGTTAAAGAGTCTGTATCTCCTGGTGCACGTTGTCTGTTTAAGGGTTAACAACTTGACAGGCAGTAATTTTCTATGAATGTTGCATCATCAGGGCTTTAATTAACTGAAACAAAAGAACGTAGCAGACTACATTTCATGAATTTTAATAAATTACCAACTTTCAAAAGCCTTTCTGTCATGCATAATACTGTAAATTTGGGTAAATTCAGTGTAAATTCATCAACAGTCTTAAACATGTAATTGCTACTCCCCCACTCTTTCGCCTCCATGATATTTAAAAAACAATAGACTGCAGCTGTGAGTAAAACTAAAATAGTTTGCTCCAAAGTTAAATGCATCTCTTCTTATGGGAGCAGAAGTGTCTATGTAGGTAAATTACAACACTAAAATTATCATGAAGGGATGACCTGCAATTTAGATTTAACCCTTAAACAGACCTTACTAGTTATGTAATTTGCACCTGAAGGAAGGAAGGAATGAAGGAAAGAAGGAAGGAAGGAAAGAAGGAAGGAAGGAAAGGACGGAAGAAGGAAGGAAAGGAGGAAGCAAGGGAGGAAGAAGGAAGGTAGGAAGGAAAGGAGGGAAGAAGGAAGGGAAGAAGGGAAGGAAGGGAGGAAGAAGGAAGGAAAGGAGGAAGCAAGGGAGGAAGAAGGAAGGTAGGAAGGAAAGGAGGGAAGAAGGAAGGGAAGAAGGGAAGGAAGGGAGGAAGAAGGAAGGAAAGCAGGGAGGGAGGAAGGAAGGAAGGGAGGGAGGAAGGGAGGGAGGGGGGGAAGGGGGAAGGAAGGAAGGAAGGAAGGAAGGAAGGAAGGAAGGAAGGAAGGAAGAAAGGAAGAAAGGACAGAAGGAGGGAACATTTACCCTAACAACTGAACTTAGATCTGAGGAAGGAAGGAAGGAAGGAAGGAAGGAAGGAAGGAAGGAAGGACCCGGGAGGACAACAGGAAGGTTAAAGAGTCTGTATCTCCTGGTGCACGTTGTCTGTTTAAGGGTTAAACCAGGGGGGGGGCAACTCATTTTAGCTCAAGGGCCATATGCAGCCCAGGATCATCTCAAGGGGGCCCGATCAGTACAACCATTGCCTGTTAATAATATATATTTTAGGTAGTATATATTATACCTTCACTTTAATAAACCATCTAGGGGTACTATGGTAAGAAATACGATGAAATGTGTCCAAACCCACCAAGGTAAAATGTGCCCTTCAAATCTGAATCACATTTCAGTTGGATGTCCATGGGCGGACCAGAAGCCTTGACTGTGAAAATAGGTGAGAGTAGTGGTGCATTTTATTGAAAAATTGGAATTGGGCCTACTTTTCTGCAATTTTCATACTTTGCAAAGTTATCCAGTGGGCTAGATTCAGGGCCACTGCTAAGCTTTTGGGGGCCCTAAGCATAAATGGTCAGGGAGGCCCCCTCCCCCAATTTATTTTAAAATTGACATGAAATATACATATAATTATGAAAATGTATATATAAAAAATATATATAAAACAAAATGTCAAAAACTTCCTTAACAGCAGCATTACAATATAATATGTAGCTGATAGTTATAATTTATCACTGTTTATACTATTATTGTCATTTTGTACATGTTTCAGGTGTCTTTGTGTGTCTGTGTTGCTTAAGAGGGCTGTCAACTTTTATTTTGAAAATACCGCTTTTATATTGACATTCTGTGTTTTTGCTGCGCTTGTGGCAGAGAGTGAGAAGTAAACAGGAGAAGGTAAAGACGCACATGTGCTGTAGTTAAGCTAAACTGTAAAGTTAAGGACCAGTTTCCATGGTTACGAGGTGTTTAAGTGTTCAAGAATCATCCGAAGACCAGAGATAATTCCTCCTTTACACGGCACGCAGCCAACGAGGTAATTCATGTGTTTTGAGTAATAGGGCACACAATTAAGAAAAACAACGGTGGGCCTGTTCATAACTAATTTATATCATTTCTTTAATGTAATAATATAATAACTATCATGACATTTTTTTAGCAAATTTAATTTAGTTAGCTGTGTTAGCCGCCGAGTTAGCAGATGAGTTAGCCGCCGAGCTAACAGCAGAGTTAGCCGCTGAGCTAGCAGCCGAGTTAACCGCGATCGGGGAACATAGGGATGATCCTGTCTACAGCTGGTCTACAGTTAGCCAGTTAGCTGTGTTAGCCGCCGAGTTAGCAGATGAGTTAGCCGCCGAGCTAGCAACCGAGCTAGCCGCCGAGCTAGCAGCCGAGTTAGCCGCCGAGCTAACAGCGGAATTAGCCGCTGAGCTAGCAACCGAGTTAGCCGCGATCAGGGAACATAGGACCCGGGGAACATAGCTACGCTCCCACATCTGTGTGTGTTAGCATTGTTATTGTGAGCATGTAGCTCAAATCCCTGTTAGAACTATTAGTGTGACTGTAGAGCTGTAAAGCAAAGGTGAAAGTACTTTATTTGTCACACATACAGTTGTACAGTGAGATTCAGTCTCTGCATTTAACCCATGCTAAATACTCGGAGCAGTGGGTGGGCACTGTGCAGCACTTGGGGACCAACTCCAGTTCTATGTCAATATCTCAGGAGGATTAAACTAACATGCATGTTTTTTGACAATGGGAGAAAACCAGAGCACCTGGAGGGAACCCATGAAAGCACAGGGAGAACATGCAGACTCAACACAGAAAAGCCCCAGCTGGGTATCAAACCTTCTTGCTGTGAGGCACCAGTGTTAACCACCAAGCCACCACACTACCACAATAACACTAAGTACTGTTAAGATATATATCTAGTTCAGCTATAACAATAATTTATTTCAACAAATCAATGTAATCAATGAATACCACACAACAGCAATGTGCAATGTCAAATTGAAACCTCAGATATTTTAATTCCCTCCTTACAAACAACATTATGAATAACATCATTAACCCTTTATTGGGCACAATAATTATATTTGGTAACTTCTGTAAATATCCCAAAATATCCTTCCTTCCTTCCTTTCCTTCCTCCCTGCCTTCTTTCTTCCCTTCCTCTTTTTCCTTTCTCCCTCCCTCGTTCCTTATTTCCTCCGTCCTTCCTTCCTTTCCTTCCCTCCATCTGTCCTTCCTCCCTCCCTCTCTCCTCCCTTCCTTCCATCTGTTCTTCCTCCCTCCCTCCTTCTCTCCTCCCTTCCTTCTTTCCTTCCTCCATCCCCCTTCTTCTTCCTTCCTTCCTTCTTTCTTCCCTTCCTCCCTCCCTCCTTCTCTCTTTCTTTCCTCCCCCCTACCTTCCTTCCTTCCTTCTTTCCTCCGTCCTTCCTTCCTTTCCTTCCTCCCTCCTTCCTTCCCTTCCTTCCTTCCTTCCTTCCATCCTTCCATCCTTCCTTCCTTCCTCCCTTCCTTTCAATGAGTGTCCTATAAAGGGTTAATGTTTTCCAGTACTTTCAGTCAAAAGGCAGAGCTAGTTTTTCTATGCTCTCATCCAGAACTAGGTTATGTTGAAGGCATTTTATTAGGACCTTCCTTTTTAATTTTTCACATGTCAATTTAAATGCCACTCTCTGACTTTTAAGAATCCCCCCCTTCTGGCGTCACTCCCGTTCACCCAAGCTGCCTTTTGTGGTATGGGTGATTGTTAAAGGATTATAACACGATTGTAATTGCATTGTTGTGTAATTCCAAGCTTTGTTGAAGCAGAAAAATGAAAACGTTCCAGTCCCAACACAAAGCTCGATATGAACTGCCTGTCTGGGAATACTTGAACCTCATTGTAGTTGAGCGTAACGTTAAAATAATGAAATTGCTGGTCAACTTTCTTAACCCTTGTGTCGTCCTACCGGGTCAAATTGACCCTGTTCTTTCTTTCCTCCCTCCCTCCCTCCCTCCCTCCCTCCCTCTGTCTCTTTCTTTCCTTCCTCTCTCTTTCCTCCCTTCCTTCTTTCCTTCCTCCTTCCCCTTTCTTCCTTGCTTCTGTCTTTCCTTTCTCCCTCCTTCTCTCTTTCTTTCCTCCCCCTACCATCCTCTCTTGCTTCTTTCCTCTGTCCTTTTTTCCTCCCTTTCTTCTTTCCTCTGTCCTTCTTTCCTCCCTTCCTCTTTTCCTTTCTCCCTTCTTTCCTTTCCTTTCCTTTCCTTTCCTTTCCTTTCCTTTCCTACCTCCTTTTCTTCCTTCTTCTTTCCTCCCTTACTTCTTTCACCCCTCCTTTCCTTCATTCTTCCTCCCTTCCTTCCTTCCTTCCTTCTTTCTCCCTTCCTTCCTTCCTTCCTTCTTTCTCCCTTCCATCCTTCCCTCTTCCTCCCTTCCTTCTTCCTCCTTTCCTTCCTTCTTTCACCCCTCCTTTCCTTCCTTCTTTCACCCTTCCTTCCTTGACTTAAGGACAACAGGAGGGTTAAATGCAGCTTGTGTAGGCTTTACTCTTAACAATCAGCGTTGAGTGAACAGTAATAATTACCATCGGTGTCATGTTACACTGCATATCCCATGCGAGATGGCTCTTATTGCCATATTTCATTACTTTCTTATCGTGTGCTTTATACACCGCTTTATACACCAGTCTGCCACAACAGATTTTATTGGTTATCAACAGAAATCTGGGTCTGATAGAGTCCACATCTGTCCAAATCAAAGCATAAAGCAGATAACAATCCAGTGCAACGCTTTTATATGCACAGTTGTTTGTTTATTAGCATTTGAGTTCATGAACAGCACTAATTTCACACTGATATATCGTCGAAGCACATCCTACATTCAGTATTTTTTAATGAGCTGATGTATAATAGTGTTATCGCCGTGACTCCCGTCGTCGTTGCTGTGATTTACTGTGCGACCCCGGAGCTAATTTTAAACCACCTCGTTTTAAGGAGGCAGAGCTACAGAGTATCCCCACTCTAATATTACTTTCCTGTTGGATTGTGATGTAAAACGTGATGCATTGTGGGAGGTGGTAATCTAATCCCTGACGCTGGCACTCCTGAGGGTGGGAGATCTCGCCATGTGATTGGAAAATTTATCTTAATAAAGTGACAGCTACATCATCAAACCAACGCCCCACCCCCCCCTTCCTCCCCTCCACTCCCCTCCCCTCCCCTGCCCGAAGCAACAACAGCACCTGCACAGAGCAACACATGCAGATACACTGCAGCACACGTGCACAGATTCACAGAAGAAGAATAAGAAGAAGAACCACACCTGTAACCTGTGAATCCCACACCGGGTAATTTTAAACCATACAGCCTTCGCTTTCATGCCGCTTTACACTTTCCTCTCACATTCATTCACAGATTGTCACTTCTCTCACATCCCCCCATCAAGAAAATCCACACAGCATGAGCTTAATCCACAAAATACAAAAGATTATCCAACTACTACATGCACATTTCTGGATATTACTGTCAGAAGGGGATTTGAAATAGCAGATGTGAAATTGTAGATACACATTGTCGGGGGTCTTAAACACAGCCGGTTGACACAATAACACCTGCAGAGTATGATTCAGTAACCCGGCAACCTGCTGTTAACTTAAGATTTATGTTAAAGGGTCAGTTCACCCTATATTAATAGAAATTTCTCACTTATGTCTTGTGGAATCCGTCCAGATATTTATAGCCTTGGTACTTTGGATTTGTCATCACCCCCGATAAAATAAAAAGAGGTAGGAGGGATTTTGACAATATTGAACATTTACTTTAAAAAAAAATTCAACAGCAGCATCATTTCCCAGAGTGTCCTTGTCCCAATTTTCAGAGGGACTCTCAAAGCAGTCCCAGTGAAATCTGTTGACAGTGAGGTCTGTGGATTATCCAGAGTAACGGGAACATTGTGTCTGGAAAGACACATTTCTGTTGAATTTTTCAAATGTGATTTTTCAAAGCTTCCTTCTACCTTTTACAGTATTCCAGTTCAGGCAGAAAACTCAGGGATGGATTGATTGATACCGCTATAGAGATAAGAGTAAGAAAATAAGTTTGTTCATTATACAGACATGTCTATAACATATTGGTATATTTCCATTTGATTAAAATAATGCACCTATCGCCCTGAACAGTGTTTTATTATCTCTGCCTGTCTATGTTTGGTTTTAAAAAAAGTAGTGGAAATGATCTTATTCATTTTAAAATACCCTGAGCTATATTATTGGTACCTTTTAGTTGTACTAATTAATTGATATGTACTGTAGTGATACTTTTAAGTGAGAAAATAACTTAGCAATATGCTTGAATTGTCACAAAATTGTCACAAAAAAGTGTTTCTCCCACCCCCTTCTCGGTATAACACATAGCTTTTTTAAAAGGACACTATAATGAAGTAAAAGGCGTCATTTCCCTCGATGTGTTGGAAGTGTGCTCAGTCCTACAATCCCCAGTAATAGCCCGTCATCTGCTACTCTTCATTAGACCGTCTCCCTAAGGCTGCTTCTTCTTCTAATCTTATTCGTTTTTAAAAAATCCACCCATCAAATAATGCTGAATATGCTGATTATGTTGTTAAGAACAATTGCTCTGCTAACAAATACATTGCATTACCTATAGCTGCTTCACAATGAAAGCCTTTCTACAGTCTAGCCATAGAAAACCAACAGCATGAAATTAGTGGTTTGCATCTCAACACACTCTCAAATAGAGCTCCACCACGGCCGTAGGAAGTGATCAGTGAACAATAAAGCTTCTTTTTGAGCGTACTCACAGAACCGAAGGAAGTGAAACTGAAATCCATATCTCAGAGATTCAGTTAGGAGCTACAAAAGTACTGAGGGAGACTCGTGTGTGTTCAGTGAAGCAATTTAGTGCAATACACTGCTTTGCTTTGAGGGAAGAGACCGTTTCAGGTTGGCTGCGGTTGGTCCTGCAGCCCAGCAGGGCCGCAGCAGCGTGGGTCGGCAGCGGGTTGGAAAACGCATGTAATCAAGGCTTGCAGCTTGGCAGCATTAAAGCGGGCTGCATCAGGCCCATGGAGAAAATGCTTTTGAGACCTTCTGCTACTTCATATACATAAAAGTGGGAGGTCAAGGGTTACAAAATTTCACACATTCAGTCCCACATCACGAACAAAGACTTCAGAAATAAGCATATAGTAAAATCAACACTTTTTTCTTGCATTGTTTCTATAAAAATCAAACAACCTCAGCTTCATATTGTTTTATATTCCATTACTTGGTGCAGGTGTTCTTGATATTGTGTCCTGCCCCTGCACACCAGGGGTGGACGAGGCATCATACATTACAGGAAAATGGATGTTAGATTGGAAGTCTGCTCTGGGGTTAGCCTGCCTCGCTGACACCTAGCTTGAGCTCAGTGCTACAATATGTCATCATTGCCTTTTGTGTTGTTGTGTCTGTCCTCAGATAGCTGAAACCAGTCCGCATGCATATTGTATAGCTCGTGAGGCTGAGAGGGAGATGAAATAGCACGCTCTGACTAGAAGAAAACCATCCACTGAGAAAACAAGCATCCCCGCTGTGTGTACTTCTCATTCTTTCGCTGGTTTTGTTGCTCGCAGTAAAACGACTTGAATAGTCTGTGTCACTGCTTGTAAAACCTGCCAGTGCGCCGTCTCGCAGACCACAGGCTTTTCATCCACAGGGCAGATTCACTGAGCCTCTGACACTTCTTGTGTGGCTCTGAAACTTCTCTCACCCCCTCAATTCCCTATCCACCCACTACCCTTTGCCAAACTATCACACTCCTTTAGGGGAGGCATCCATAGTTCCTGTCAGCTCAGATTTGAGTCAAGAAAACCAGAGAGATATGAAGCAGCTCTGTCCCCACTAGAGGAGGACTCAGGTTGTACTAGATGGCTCTCGGGTGTAAATGTGTTTGTATCAACTCGACGTAGAAAAAAAAGAGCATTTCCATTTCTTGGTAAATAAAGATAAAACAGTGTGCAGCAGTGTACACTCATATTTATTTTTACCTTGACAGCGACACGTAGGGACACTGTATTATGTGCTCTGTTATCTCTTTGGTGTCTCTACTTAAAATGCAGAGGATATTTTTCCCCCCTGACACAGCCTTTAGGAGTTTTCATGAGCTTTGTTTTTCTATATATATATATTTATATTATATCATTCTGTTAGGAGGATTTGTAGAATACTCTCTTCTGCATCAAAATGATTAATTGTGACACAAGCTATTTGTTTTCAATCCAGTGCACAGGCATATTTTCTGAGAAGAACAAGAAATCTCCAGTGCCAGTCATGACCTCTGTCATATCAGTAATCATTTCTTGTCTACCAGCGAGAGGGAAAAACCTTCTCCCTTAACAGTGAGACTGGCTACTATACTGTACTTTATGACAAACACCAGCACTGTTGCTATTGAGTGTGATTAGACCAGGCGGGGAGTTCCTGTCCTCTGAAATGAGGCCAACGCGGAAGTAACTTAGAGCTGCATTCTATCAAAAGGCCACCAGGGGGCGACCGTCTCTATACAAGTCAATGGAGAATTCACCAACTTCTCACTTGATTTCTAACCTCAGTAAACGTTTTCAAAATGTGTTTATGGTCTCAATCACTAGTTTAAAGCCTTCTTCAATGCAGTATGATGTTCATTTGGGACATTTTGGCCTCCCTGATTTTATATGTGACGATAAAGCAGGGTATGCATTAGGGCGTGGCTACGTCCTGATTGACAGGTTGATTGACCAATGTCCTTGAGATCCAGCCCTCGCAACCAATCGCAGCCTCCCCGCTCCGCCGTTGGTCCCGCCCATACGTCCGTCCATGACTCCGCCTCATGCCCATATAAGTAGAATCCGTGTTTTTATTTTACCCAGCATGCACCTGAAATTTTCAAGATGGCGCTGCCTAGATTCGATACTATTGGCTTCCGAGCAGCAGTCCACAAACCAATGGGTGACGCCACGGATGTTACGTCCATTTCTTATATACAGTCTGTGGATTAGACTCACTTTCTTTAAACACACTTGGCATGATGATTACAGAGACACAGCATGGGAAGCTCCCTCTCTTGTTTCTTTACTAAAGACCAGTGTTCACTTGATTTGCGTCCCCATTACCTTCCACATTAGCAGCTGTTAATCTTGCTGGGCTCCATACAGTGAATTATTTTATACACTGTTGGCTGTTGTAAGAGTTGTAAAATTGAAGAATAATAAAAAATAAAAAAGTCAGCTAATGACATACAACACACTGTGGTCTAAATAATATGAAATTGAACAGTGGCTGCACCTATAGACTGGGTAATGATGCAGTGTTGTTTAATGACTTGAAGAGGTATCACGCAGCCCAGCAGCATCCCAGGAATTACATCCATGTCGGATAATAATTGAAATGCCAATCTTCAATGCCAACGTGGGAAGTGTTGTGCCCTACTTCATGTTCCAACACAGTCCTGCAATTAATCTTCACCTTTTACTGACAGTAACCATTTTTCTCTAAACTTCACCAAGTGTTCAAAGTGTTTTAGCTTAACTAACCCCAATCATGTTTTAATTGTCGTAATCACAAAAGGCGACCATTGTGATATGCGTTGTGAGGGAGGGAGAAGAGAAGGAATGATCATCTTTACATAATCATTGTCATTTTCATTTACATACATATTACAGTGATTATGGTGTACCAGTAACAATCCAAGTACCCTTAAAGTGATGCCGATACCAACTGAGTACTTCATTCTATACCCATCATGTGAATAGAAGCCACCACTCCTCCACATTCATTTTGACAGTCTTCAAAGTTGGCCAATCACATGTCGCATTAACCCTCGTATGGTCCTCCAAATTGACCCTTTCTTCCTTCCTTCTGTCCTTCCTTCCCCTCACTCCTTCTTTCTTTCCCTGCCTCCTTCTTTCCTTCCTTCCTTCCCTTCCTCCTTTGCTTCCTCCTTTCCTTCATTCTTCCTTCCTTCCTTCCTTCCTTCTTCCTTCCTTCATTCCTCCATTCCCTCCTCCTTTCCTCCCTTCCCCCTTTGTTTCCTTCCTTCCTCTGTCCCTCCTTCCTTCTTTCCTTCCTTCCTCCATCCTTTCCGAATGCTTGCATTGATTGGCTGTGAGCAAGTCCGTACACATAGTCATATTTTTTTAGCTCTGGGTTGATTGCAGATATCGTTTGACGGGACACATCTCGATACTACTTGGTATCAATTTATCTTGGTTGATACCTTAAAGCAGGGGTGTCAAACATGCGGCCCGTGGGCCAGAACCAGCCAGCCAAGGGGTCCAATCCGGCCCACTTTACTTCCTTCCTTCCTTCCTTCCTTCCTTCCTTCATTCCTTCCCTCCTTCCTTCCTTCCTTCCTTCCTTCCTTCCTTCCTTCCTTCCTTCCTTTCCCCCCTTCCTTTTTTCCTCTGTCCGTCCTTCCTTCCTTCCTTCCTTCCTTTCTCCGTTCCTTCCTTCTGTCTGTCCGTCCTTCACTATCTCTCTTTCCTACCTTTCTTCCCTCCTTCCTTTTGCCTGTCTTTGCTTCCTTCCCTTCTTATTTCCTTATTTCCTTCCTTCCTTCTTTCCTTCCATCTTTTTAATGATCCGGCCCACATGAGATCAAATTGGTCTGTATGTGGCCCTTGAATGAAAATGAGTTTGACACCTCTGCTTAAAGGTATTAAGACCTATCCGCTAGTTACTATGAAGACCAACCAGTGAAGTTAGGAAGAGTCTTTTTCCTTTCTCTCCTCACTGTTTGAAGTTGGCCGGGGTTAATCATAAAAACAAGATGTTGCACTTCCATGCACCAATCATAATTTCACAGTATTTGAATCAAATCTGGTGGCACCCACACAAGCTCGATAAAGCAGATTATCAGTTTCAGAGTGTTAAATAGTTTTTTTTCTCTCTGTCAAACTTATACTTACTATTTGAAGTTTACTACTATTTGAGTTAATTGAGGGTTTTTTTGCTTGTAAATGACTGCATGTTTTTTACATTTAACCTCCTGTTGTCCTCGAGTGACGGAAGGAAAGGAGGAAGGAAGGGAGGAAGAAGGAAGGGAAAGGAGGGAGGGAGGAGGAAGGAGGAAGAAGAAGGAAAGGGGGAGGGAGGGAGAGTGGAAGAAGGAAGAGGAGGGAAAGGAGGGAGGAAGAAGGAAGGAAAGGAGGGAGGAAGAGAGGAAGGAAGGAAAGGAGGGAGGGAGGGAGGGAGGAAGAAGGAAGGAAAGGGGGAGGGAGGGAGAGTGGAAGAAGAAGAGAGGGAAAGGAGGAGGAAGAAAAGGAGGAGGGAGGGAGGAAGAAGGAAAGAAAGGAGGGAGGATGAAGGAAGTGAGGAAGAAGGAAGTAAAGGAGGGAGGAAAGAGAGGGAGAAAGGAAGAAGGAAGGAGGAAGGAAGCAAAGGATGGAGGAAATAAGGGAGGAAAGAAGGAAGGAGGGAGGGGGAGGGAGAAAGGAAAAGAGGAAGGTAGGGAGGAGGAAAGAAAGGGAGGAGGAAGGAAGGAAGGAAGGAGGAAAGAAGGAACGGTCAAAAAAGACGGGGTCAATTTGACCCGGGAGGACGACAGGAGGGTTAAGAAAAAAAAGAAAGTTACTTTGGGCTTATAGGAAGGAAAATGTTTACCCACATTTCAAGAGGAATATGAAACTGCATGTGTTAGGCGTGTATATCCCAAAGAAGCTGTCGTTAATACCTGAAAATATGCGGTAGGCCCTGCAATGAACACTAGCAAGCTAGAGTGGCGTTAAGCTTCAAGTGGGAGTCAGGATAGTCAGTCATGCATATTAATATCATTGGTAAAGCACAGATATTGAAGTGCAAGTGGTTGTTGGCTTCTTCTGAATCTTCTCTGAGTCTCAGGACATATTGAGTGTTTTATAAAATATGATTATTTTAGTGTTAATAGTCTTATTTGGTTGTTGTTGTTGCTCTCAGGAGTGAGAGGAGGTTATTGGGGTTTAGCTTCGGAGGGGAAATGAGATCTTTTTTACTGCTGGAGTGTGTTTGTGCACTTCCTTCCTTCCTTCCTTCCTTCCTTCCTTTCCTTCTTCCATCTGTCTTCCTCACTCCCTCCTTCTTTGCTTCCTTCATCTGTTCTTCCTCCCTCCTCCTTCTCTCCTCCCTTCCTTCTTTCCTTCCTTTCCTTCCTTCCATCTGTTCTTCCTCCCTCCCTCCTTCTCTCCTCCCTTCCTTCTTTCCTTCCTTCTCTTCCTTCATCTGTTCTTCCTTCCCCATCCCCCTTTCTTCTTCCTTCCTTCCTTCTTTCTTCCTTCCTCCCTCCCTCCTTTTCTCATTCTTTCCTCCCCCTACCTTCCTTCCTTCTTTCCTCCCTCCTTCCTTCCTTCCTTTCATCCATCCTTCCTTCCTTCCTTCCTTCTTCCTCCCTTCCTTTCAATGAGTGTCCTATAAAGGGTTAAGTCATTGTTAATTAATAATGACCAAACCTTTAAATATATTTAGTATTATTGATTGTAATATAGAAATGTAATTATAACCACTCATTACAGAATTATAAAGATTTTAGTCATATTGCATTCTTCTTCTTCTTCTTTTCCTTTTATAATGAGATGAACTGAACTGCTGGTTATACACGAGAGAGAGATTTTCTTTCTTTCTTTCTTTCAAAGCCAAGTGCTCAATCAGTTTTAGGGAACCTCGAGGTGTTAATGAAGATGAAAAAAAACCTGTCAAGTCACCAAAAAAAAAAAAGAAAAGAAAAGTTCTGCAGGCGCTTTTCGCAGGAACTAACCCACAATTATAATAAAATCTGCTTTTCTTTGTTTAACTTCCCCCAGAGCCCTAAACAGGTCCACTGGGATCCTCAGGACACATATTGGGATTTTTGCTTTTGAACAATATGTGGAGTTTAATATCCTGAGTGTCGGGGCGAGAGTGTGATCTCTGACTGGGCCTCAAGTGTCTATTTAATGAAGAGCGTCTTTGTCCCCCTGTAGGGTCAGCTTCACTAATGAATGGGTCACTTTGTCTTTCTCTCCCCCCGCTGCTGTTTGTTTGTTATTTCTAAAAATCCACAGCATCTCTTCTCCTGCCCCTAAAAAGACAGGATCGATCTCTCTCTCTCTCTGTCTCTCTCTCTCTCCCCCCCTGTCTCTCTCTCCCCCTGTCTCTCTCTCTCTCTCTCCCTCCTCTCTCTCTCTCATCTCTCTCTTCTCTCTCTCTCCTCCCTCTCTCTCTCTCTCTCTCCCCCCTGTCTCTCTCTCCCCCTGGTCTCTCTCTCTCTCTCTGCCCCCTGTCTCTCTCTCTCCCCCTGTCTCTCTCTCTCTCTCTCTCTCTCTCTCTGACTCTCTGTCTCTGACTCTCTCTGTCTCTCTGTCTCTCTCTCTCTCTCCCCTCTCTCCTCTCCCTCTCTCTCCTCTCTCTCTCTCTCTCTCTCTCTCTCTCTCTCTCTCTCTCTCTCTCCTCTCTCTCTCTCTCATCTCCTCTCTCTCTCTCTCTCCCCCTCTCTCTCTCTCCCTCTCTCTTCCTCTCTCTCTCTCTCTCTCTCTCTCCCTCTCCCTCTCTCTCCCTCTCCCTGTGTCTCTCTCTCCCTCTCCCTCTCTCCCTCTCTCTCTCCCTCCCTCCCCCCCTCCTCTCAGGGTTCATCTTAGGATCATGTCGGCTGTCTGGCTGGTGGTTAAAGAGAGGCAAGAGAAGATGTGTCTGGACTCGGATCAGTCAATCAGTCCGTCAGTTTTATTTATATGAAAGGAAGAAGGGAAGAAAGGGAGGTCAAATGAAATACAAGCTGGTTTCAATCATTGAAAAATCAAGATTCAAGACATTTTGCTTCAGCTGAACATTTTCAAAACTCTTCTAACATATTATCAAAATGTTTGTATTTGGTGTTTGATGAAGCAGCAGTGGCAGTCTGAAAAGGTAAAAGTGAGTTAATGTATATATTGTGTAAGCCTCAGGTCTCTAAGGATCATCTCTCCCACACACTTCTTGTAAATGAAAATGGGTTCAGTCAACTTGTCAGATTACATCAAGGCTCGGAAAGATGATTTTTTTTTACAGAGGTTTGATTTTAAACGGTTGACTATATTTATTTTATGATATGGTTGCTAACAAACAAACCTTCTTTAGCATTTTGATCATATTTTAAGGTTCTTAAAAAGCCTGAACGAATCTTCAAAATGCTCCAGAGTGAAGCTGGTTTTGTGATTCATAGAATTTGAATGGTGTTTAAAATATCATGTAAACAGGCCTGAAAACAGATCCATCAGTTTTACAGTAACATGGCAGAGTCTGATTAGTCTGATTATATAAATTTCTCCTTTGTTTAAAAACCCGTCTACACTGTTTAAAACACTCTCTTCCTGCTGTTTGGAGATGTTAAAAAAAAAAAAACGCAGCTTCAAAATTGAGTTTGTTAGTGTTCATCTCTCTGTCGAACTTCACAGCTCTGACAGAACAAACCATACGAACTACAGTGTGATAATTGCATGTTTGCGTAGCCTTTGGGAGAAATAAGTATTACCACATTGAGCTTGCCATGTTGAGTCACATTAAGCTCAGCAGAGCATTTGTTTGCCAAGAGCTACAAAACAAATCTGGTGTGCATGAGACGAGGGCCAACTGTGCATTGTTACTGTGTTTAAAGAGCACAGCAGCTATAAATACTATCCAAGACAGACAGAGAAATATTGCCATTCATATCATGCTATTCCTCACGGAGCTCAGTCAAAAGATTACTATTTAGCACCAGATGGACATTAGCCTTTTAGTTTAATGGGCGGTAGTGTACATGGAGGGGTTAGCGGGGAAAAGAGCAAAAGTTAAAGGAGAAAGGAAAAGGACCAGGGGCTAATTCTTAACATCTGAAGGAATACTTTGAGCAGCTTAGCATTCATGGATGATTGTTAACCCTGGCCTACATTTAGTGTGATCGGTGCCCTGGGCTGCGTGGCACTAAGCCACATTGACTACAGCTCTCCCCACACTCTTGATCTAAATTTCATTGGCTGTAATACCACGATTCTGCTTGCATGGATTGAAGAAGCCTCTTTGATGACTCTGTATTCATCACATCCAGTACAACATACCGTACGTCACTCCGAGGCAGGCGTTTCAACAAGTCGCACATTGTTAAATAGTCTCCTCCATTTTTCTTTGTGTACATCCGTGGACATCATTTTCTCTATATTACTATTTGATTATAGTAACTGTGTGCTGCAATCACTCTCTAACTAATCGTGGCAATTTTCTCGGGTTTTTAAAATGTTAATACTGACGATTGTAAATATGAAAATTATTTAAATGAAGTGACAATGTGAATTTGTATCACTCAAGCATCATTTAACCATCAGATTGATCTTCACACTGCATTCATATGAAATTAGTCACCACATCCATCCAGCTTTAGTTAAAAGATGCTGGTCTAATGGGCCAGAAGCATAACTCTGTGTGTGTGTGCACAAAGCCAGAAATATGGATTTGCATTATTTCTGTCGATTTATAGACCTGTGCACGTGCATGGTTCTGGTTTTTATACATTTCAGTCATTGTGGAAAAAGGTGCACGTGCATGAGCCTTAATTCAACTCCGACAATCAGCCATAAATCAATGAAGACACGCCATTAATCAGCCGCTTTCATACGCTGCCCTCTCCACCTGTCTTTACCCCCCATCAGTGAAACAAACGCTAACGACAGAGTGTGGCTATTTATAGCTTCAATAACATTAATTTCATCACATGTACCTTTCAATTGTTCTTAAAGTAAGCACTGACTTTACAGAGTGTCATAATGATAAGGGATACATTAAAATAATTTTCAAATGTATTTATTAGGATGAACCCCTTGAGTTGCATCATCTCATTTTCAAAGGGGGTCCCCAACACATAGCAGTAGTAGTATAACAATAGAGGGGGAGCGTACCTTGTTCCCCGATCGCGGCTACTCGGTTGCTAGCTCGGCTGCTAGCTCGGCTGCTAACTCAGGGGCTAACTCGGCGGCTAGCTCGGCGGCTAACTCAGCTAACTGGCTAACTGTAGACGGGGTCATCCCTATGTTCGGGGAACATAGGACCCGGGGAACATAGGGATGATCCCCAATAGAGGACAAGATACAGCTAGTGCCATCAAAGTAAGCAGTAGATTTGATCAATGACAGCTTCAATGATAGCAAGTACAGTTAATATAAAAGTAAGAAGTCTGCTTAAACAAATCCAAATGATGAAATGGATTTAATGTTAAGAGGTAAATTATTCCAATCTGATGGTGCTTTGAACTTGAATACTCTTTTGCTAATTGATTTCTTACTGTGAGGAACGAGAAGTAAAGCTGTAAGTTCATGCTGTTTTATCCTAATAAATACATTTAAAATAAATTGGATTGACAGATCTTTAGATGTGCTGTGCGGGTGTCTCGCAAGACCACACGGTATTTTAGTGATAAACTCCTGGTGTACTTACAAACTTTTAAATGCATGGATTTATGAGTAAAGAGCCTATTTGTACAACTGTAGAAGTTTGATAACAATCCAGGCTTTATTAGTGGGGTCATTTACCAGATACACTGGTGGTCCCATTAGCGCCTGTACTAAGACATTCGGTTGATGGCTCTAACCCTAACTCTAACTCCACTATTTTCCAACCAAATGAAAATAAATGGCTGAGGTGGTGTTTAGATAGACCTCATGGTGCATATGACGCTAGGTCAAAATTACGCCGAACCATTGCTTTAAGTTATAAATGTGCATTTGATTGTCATTTTAAATCTAATTGATGTGGTAGCTGTGGCTCAGGAGAGGTAGAGCGATCATCCATCATCAGAAGATCGGCCTTTTGAATCCCAGCTCCTCCAGTCCACATGTTGATGAGTCATTGGGAAAGATACTTAACCCCAGACTGCTCCGATGTGAAAGAATTAGGACACCCCGTTAAATATTTACTTCACAACTGATATGATACATCTGTGTGTGATTTTACAGAAAGTTTTAGGAAAGTCTTCAGTTTTAATTGTTTAGTTAGATTAATCAAATATCCATATGTCCAAATATGTCAAAAAACACACAGGCTCTCTCGTATGGGGTGTCCTGATTTTTTCACATGACTGTAAATGTGTGTGAATGGGTGAATGTGACATGATGGTCAAAAAGACTAGAAAAGTGCTATAAAAGTACAGTTCATTTACCATTTAAACATAAGCACTGTTTGTACATCTGGCCCCTGGTGCATCAGTAATAACTAGGGCTGTCAGCGTTAACGCGTTAATCGCGATTAGATTAATGCAATCCATAACGCGTTAATTTTTTTAAATCTCATTTTAATGTAGCAAGGCTTTTTGTCCCTTCTACTCCCCCGTAGACGGCTCCTCTAGCTGTAGCGCTATGCTTTGAAGTGGCCTCCTGCAGTAAACCTACCGCGCTGATGGAAAGTAAGAGAGCTATTGGACTTTTGAACGGCTTGTTTAACTTTAAAACACTTCCAGACGCTTCAGTTGACAAGTCAAAAGTAAAATGCAACCTGTGTCAAACGGAGTTTAACTACCACCGGAGTACGTGGAGTTTGAGTTAGCACCTCCACGCTAAACACCCAGGTGCAGCCAAGCCAGCCTCAGCTCCACCAAAGGACCATTTTGGAGTGTGGGAGTCGCAGCAGAGCCGTGATTGATTCCCAGTTAAGACACTCTGGTAAGAAATGCTTTACATTATGGGCTTAAAACTGCCTTCAAATGGAAAATAACAGGATTTTAAACATGCAATTCAAAACGCCATTAATCACGATTAACTATGGAAATTCTGCGATTAAAAAATTAATCGTTTGACAGCCCTAGTAAAAAAGTTATCATATTGACAAGTGAGGATGAGCCGCATCTTTATGTCTTTAAACACCTGCAATCCAACTGAAAAAGGAAAGACATAAGAGGCGGTGGAAGACGCCAGAAGTGAGAATCAGAAGTGGAGGACTAGCTCGCTGCTCTGTTGTTTACAGATAAGTAGGGCGGTTCTGTTTGCTCTTAAACGCCCTCAGAGGATGGAGAAGTGACAAGATACATTTCTCCACTCCTAACAACACCCACATGCTCAGTATAATGACGATATTCCTAATGGCAAGCATGAAAGAAGACTTCCAGATTGTTTTGAGTGGAAGGGGTCAGGACCAGGCAGGCACGGAGCCAGAGTGAAAGACCTGCCGCGTCTCCGTTTGTCAGCACACTAGAACGAGAGGGACGAGATAGTGTCTGAATCCAAATGAGCCGTTTCTTGCTACACAATTTAAACTGTCAGTGTTTTATACACACCGGCTCACACAAGTCAAAAGCAATGGTCTGTGTACAGGTCTGTCAGGAACTATGTCAAAGACTGTCACAATAAGTAGAATCCATTATTTCCCCTTCATTGTAGACTTTCATATTCCCCCCCTCCCCTCCCCTCCCCCTCCCTCCGTCAGCCTGATAAATGACAAACACCTGACTGTTAACCCTTTATAGGACACTCATTGAAAGGAAGGGAGGAAGGAAGGAAGGATGAAAGGAAGGAAGGAAGGAAGGGAAGCATGGAAAGGAAGGAAGGATGGAGGAAAGAAGGAAGGAAGGAAGGTAGGGAGAGGAAAGAAAGAGAGAAGGAGGGAGGGAGGAAGGGAAGAAAGAAGGAAGGAAGGAAGAAGAAAGGGGGATGGAGGAAGGAAGGAAGGAAGGGAGGAGAGAAGGAGGGAGGGAGGAAGAACAGATGGAAGGAAGGAAGGAAAGGAAGGAAGGAAGGGAGGAGAGATGGAGGGAGGGAGGGAGGAAGGACAGATGGAAGGAAGGACGGAGGAAATAAGGAACGAGGGACCACGGGACTGTATTGTGACAGCATGAACACACACTCCATGACCGAGGTCACCGTTCCAGACATGCATGAATTTATAATTTGCCGTTTGAAACACATTTAACACATTTTCCTAAACAGAAGACATTCGTTTGAGGTTAAACATTTGAATAAGTCTGACTCCAAACCTCTAATTATTTACTGTATTAACATTTTTCAGATACTCGCTTTCAGGTGGACTGTCTAGTTTTTAGATAAATTGTCGGAGGAGGTTTGTTCATAATAAAAACAAAGTACAGAAAAATAGAAAGAGAGAAATAAAATGCTAGAATAGAGCATTAAATATAAGATTGCAGCATAAAATAATAAATTAGCTTTAACCCTTGTGTCGTCCTCCCGGGTTAAATTGACCCCATCTCTTTCCTTCCTTCTTCCTCTTTCTTTGCTCCCTCCTCCTTCCATCCTTGCTTCCTTCCTTCCTTCCTCTGTCCTTCTTTCCTTTCCTCCCTCCCTTCCTCTTTTCCTTTCTCCCTCCTTCCTCTTTTTCTTTCTCCCTCCCTCCCTCCTCCTTTCCTTCCCTCCTTCCTTCCTTCCATCCTTTCTTTCCTCTGTCCTTCTTTCCTTCCTTCCTTCCTTCCTTCCTCCCTTCATCTTTTTCTTTCTCCCTCCGCCCTCCTTCTTTCCTTCCCTCCTTCCTTCCTTCCTTCCTTCCTTCCTTCTTTCCTCCATCCTTCCTCCTCATTTCCTTCCAACAGGAGGGTTAAGAGGCTAATAGACACGTTAGCTTCTAGCTGGTGAACATATAGTGGAGCATTTAGCAGCTAAAGAACAAGATACAGAGCTTAAAGTGAGTGAATGTTATACTTACATTCACCAGGTGCACAGAAATACGACTCAAAATGAATAATAACGTCGCTCCAGAACTGCTGGATGTTTAAATAAGAAACTGCTTCACCACATGTTGTGATGACAATCTGCTTCCATCGCCCCCAAAGTAACCCTCCGGTTTGATTGCACTTCGGATTTCCAGAGTGACAGAAATTGATATCTCTGTAAATACTCTCAGCTTAACATGTGATAAATGGAGGCGAAGCACAGTTTATTGTCAGAGTGTCAAATAGCGCTGTCAGTGCTGCATGCAATATTGAAAAGTTTAGCTGTAGGCTACGAGGGCAACGTGTTGATTTACATTTGGAGGAGGAAGTTTCAATTTTGTGTTCTTTATAGTGAGGCGAAACATGGAAGCAGCTGCAAAGATCTGACATATTAATATATCATATAGGATATGAGACACAGAATGAGATGTTTAAAGAGCAGAAGATACAGCAGAGAAAATAATACTGTGCTTTCTTAACCCTTAAACAGACAACGTGCACCAGGAGATACAGACTCATTAACCTTCCTGTTGTCCTCCCGGGTCCTTCCTCTGTCCTTCCTCTGTCCGTCCTTCCTTCCTTCCTTCCTCAGATCTAAGTTCAGCTGTTAGGGTAAATGTTCCCTCCTTCTGTCCTTTCTTCCTTCCTTCATCTGTCCTTCCTTTCTTCCTTCCTTCATCTGTTCTTCCTTCTTCCTTCCTCCCTCCCTCCCTCCTCCCTCCCTCCCTTCCTTCTCCCTCTCTCCGTCCCTCCTCCCTCCTTTCCTTCCTTCTTCCCTTCCACCTTCCTTCCTTCCATCCTTCCATCCTTCCTTACTCCCTCCTTTCCTTCCTTCCTTCCTAAATTCCTTCCTTCCTTCCATCCTTCCTTACTCCCTCCTTTCCTTCCTTCTCCCTCCCTCCGTCCATGGAAACATGGAAGCAGCTGCAAAGATCTGACATATTAATATATCATCTAGGATATGAGACACAGAATGAGGTGTTTAACCCTTAAACAGGCCTTACTAGTTATGTTATTTGCACCTTAAGTAAGGAAGGAAGGAAAGGAGGGAAGAAGGAAGGAAGAGGAGGAAGAAGGGAGGAAGAAGGAAGGAAAGGAAGGAGGGAGGAAGGAAGGAAGGTAGGAAGGAAAGGAGGGAAGAAGGAAGGAAAGGAGGGAGGAAGGGAAGCAAGGGAGGAAGAAGGAAGGAAAGGAGGGAGGAGGGAAGCAAGGGAGGAAGAAGGAAGGAAAGGAAGGAGGGAGGAAGAAGGAAGGAAGGAAGGAAGGAAGGAAGGAAGGAAGGAAGGACAGAGGAAGGAAGAAGAAAGAAAGGAAGGACAGATGAAGGAAGAAGAAAGGACAGAACATTTACCCTAACAGCTGAACTTAGATCTGAAGAAGGAAGGAAGGAAGGAAGAAGGACAGAGGAAGGACAGATGAAGGAAGGAAGGACAGAGGAGGACCCGGGAGGACAACAGGAAGGTTAAAGAGTCTGTATCTCCTGGTGCACGTTGTCTGTTTAAGGGTGCTTTCTTAAGACGAGGATATTTAGTGAAAGAAGCAGTTTTACTCCACTTTTCTGAGCTCGAGGAGTGTTGAATGTGAGGTCTGTGCCTGAAATTGTCTTAGAGAAGATAACTTCTATCTGGGATGGATTAGATTTTAGGTGGGAGGTGTTTTATTTGGTAGCGGGGAACCTGTCTGATTCTACTCTCCGATTTTAGATGAGTGTTTTTTTCTCCGCTGCATTTTCTTTCTCTGCCCTGAAAACTCAATATCAGCTCTCCAGATAACATTCACAGTCTTTATCAGTTCTTTTTTTTTGTTTTTTATTGTGAAGATAAACTTCCAAGTCGCCCTTTTTTCTATTATTGGAATAAAAATAAACATCAGATATATTTTATGGACTCAGACTAACAGCTAAGAGGATTTGTGTGGGGAATACTAAATACTTTTTGTTTTTTTTTCCACCTTTTGAATGTTTTATTTGCTTTATATCATCATTTCTTTAACCCATACTCTTCATATTCTGACTTATAATTAGTCTCTACACCAATTCACATTCATAAACTCCCCCATCAGTCATTAATAAATGTTTAATTAATCTTACGAAATAGAGATTATGCATTCACAATCACTATTTTCTGAATGCTGATTTTATTTTATTTTTTAAATAAGCACATAAAATAATAAACTTGTATATTTGCATATATAAAAATTTGTACAAGCTGCACAAACATTTTAAAAAGATGCATTTTATTTCCATTTTATATACTGTGGGTCACATTTGGAGAAGACCAACTAAAATAAATATGTATAGGGTGTTTTTACACCTCACAAGTGTGAAAAATGGGTCAAATTTCACCCTGAAATATATATAAGAGTTAAAAATCTACCTATCCTAAATATACAGAAACATGATGTAACCAGGCGGGGAGTTTCAGTCCTCTGAAATGAGGCCAACCAGGAAGTAACTTAGAGCTGCATTCTATCAAAAGGCCACCAGGGGCGACCGTCTCTATACAAGTCAATGGAGAATTCACCAACTTCTCACTTGATTTCTAACCTCAGTAAACGTTTTCAAATGTGTTTATGGTCTCAATCGCTAGTTTAAAGCCTTCTTCAATGCAGTATGATGTTCATTTGGGACATTTTGGCCTCCCTGATTTTATATGTGACGATAAAGCAGGGTATGCATTAGGGCGTGGCTACGTCCTGATTGACAGGTTGATTGACCAATGTCCTCGAGATCCAGCCCTCGCAAACCTATCGCAAACCTCCCCGCTCCGCCCATGGCTCCGCCTCATGCCCATATAAGTAGAATCTGTGGTTTTATTTTTCCAGCATGCACCTGAAATTTTCAAGATGACGCTGCCTAGATTCGAAACTATTGGCTTCCGAGCAGCAGTCCACAAACCAATGGGTGACGTCACGGATGTTACGTCCATTTCTTTTATACAGTCTGTGGATGTAACCTGTAGCTCTGGATGACCGTCAAACCAACACTTGATGATCAGATATGATCTAATGTGTTGATAGAGGTGGGGCGAGGGGGTAAACCATAAGCTTTGAAGCCCCTGAACGCATCATCGTGTGGACTGAAGATAGATCCTGTCCGCTGAGATCAAACACAAGGCAACAAGCCGCCTCATCAGAGACAATCATTGTTTGAAATGTGCTCCTGATTTTCTGCCAAGCAAGATTTTTAACTCCGCTGCTCATAACATGGGTCAAGATGAGTCGTCTTCATCCTGACTGCCTACCGCCCACTCACAGTCCAGCCAGCAAGCCCCTCGGACCACACATGCTTAAATAATCAATTACCTAAGAGGTTAGCAGGAGGTGAAAATGTGAAGCTGCCCAATTAGTTTGATTTCTTTTTTCCCCTTGTAATATCAATAGGCTTTGGATAACACCCTTAGAGTGCAGTCACCTTGTGTTAATTAAGGTTTTCAATTCACTTGGAGCTGAGTTTTGTTGACTGGGTTAAGATGGAGTTTTTTATGGTTTGGAGAAATATTAAATAGACTGTGCATTCATCTGTTTCATCACACACAGACTTTTAAGACTGAAGCTTCACAGAGAAAACCAGCAGAAGTCAAAGCTTACAGTACATGTGATAAAATAGTCTGTTTCTTTAAGGCTAAAAAGTTATTTTCTTAACCTCCTGTTGTCCTCGAGTCGAGGAAGGAAGGAAAGGAGGGAGGAAGGAAGGATGGAAGGAAGAAGGAAGGAAGGAAAGGAGGGTGGAAGGAAGGAGGGGAGGAACGAAAGGAGGGAGGAAGGAAGGGAATAAGGTAGGAGGGATGTAGGTAGAAAGGAAAAGAGGAAGAGAGGAAGGAAGGACAGAGGAAAGAAGGAAGAAAGGAAAGAAGGAGAAGAGAGAGAAGGAGGGAGGGAGGAAGGACAGATGGAAGGAAGGAAGGGAGGAAAGAAGGAACAGTCAAAACAGACAGCCATTCAAAATCACATGAATTAAAAAGAAAATATGATAATGTATTGTTATGTTTGATTTAATGATTAGCTCTCCACTGCTCTCACTCTGCTCCTGTTTGCTGATTTTTTACTGTCCGCTTAATCTGTCTTGTAATTAGTCAGAGGGGATAACGGAGGAGGAATGTGTGCCAGAGACTTGTGGAAAGAAAAATGCATTTTATTGATGTTTGTGGCGATTTCCTGCTGGTCGGCAATACAATTTGATAAATACCACAGATTACTCAAGGCCTCTGTAATTGGCTTTTCAAACATTCTCCTTTGATCACCTATAATCTGCTCTGTTGCACGTCGTATTTGCATTGCCTAATCGGTCCTCCCACCCGTGCGGCACTCAGACAGAATTTACTGTGTCATCCTTGAAGGTGCTTTATGTGCTTCTCCTCATTGACAACACGTATAAAGTAAACTGTCTCCATCTTGCTGAAGCATTGAATTGAATGCATACGTACTAATTAAAGCCTGCAAATAGATTTCAGTTTTAAGAGGCACGTAAGACTTTTCAAATGTGTCATTAATCCCCGTT
>JAJDFG010000458.1:0-7500 GCA_021039105.1 Scomber colias
TTTATCCACATTACTGATGATTATTGATCAGAAAGCACCGATAGCCATCACTACAATATTGTCAAAATATCGATATCGAGGTATTCGGTCAAAAATATTGTGATATTTAATTCTGCCCATGTTGGGAAAGTTACAAATATGCAGAGAGAAGTTTGTCGGAGGATTCATTTAACCCTCCTGTTGTGCTCAGGTCAAAGAAGGACAGAAGGAAGGACAGGAGTAAGGAGGAAGGAAGGAAGGTAGGAAGGAAGGAAGGGAAGAATGGAGGGAGGGATGGAGGGAGGGGAAGGAAGGAAAGGAGTAAGGAGGGAGGGAGGGAGGGAAGCAGTAAGGAAGGAAGGAAAGGAGTAAGGACAAAAGAGGAAGGAATTTAGGAGAGAAGGGAGGAAGGAAGGAAGGAAGGAAAGAAAGGAGTAAGGACGAAAAGAGGAAGGAAGGAAAGAAAGGAGTAAGGAGGGAGGAAAGGAGGAAGGAAGGAAGGATGGAAGGAGGAGGGAGCAAAGAAAGAGGGGAAGAGGGGAAGAAGGAAGGAACAGTCAAAAGAGATGGGTCAATTTGACCCGGGGAGGACGACACGAGGGTTAAATAACATTAAATTAATGAGAAGCTTCTTTGGTTTCGATGCAGATGCAGTAGATATTATCTGGTGTGTGTGTGTGTGTGTGTGTGTGTGTGTGTGTGAGAGAGTAACGAGGCCAGTCGTCTGCAGTCTGTCTCAGAGCGTTTAATCATCAGGACCAATCATATTCACCGCTTCATCAAAATCTCCACCAATAAAAACCTCAGGACATTTTTTTTTTCTACTATCAACACTAGACGCTAACATTCTGTACATGTCGTTCACTCCTTCATTCATTCATTCATTCATTCGCTCATTCAAGTATCCTTTTATCGTTCCTTTGTGTATCCATCTAACCGTTCAACGTCCATAAAATTGCTCAATCGTGCTGTTTTTTCACTCACTCGTTCACTCTCTCATCCATCCATTCTTTCATCCATTCATTCATTCACTCGTTCATTCATTCATGCACGCACTGACAACCAAGTGCAGTCAGGTTACATTTGGCTTGGCTTGTTAATCCATTCGTCCGTTCATCATCATCATCATCATCATCAGAGTTGCTATTTTATATAATCCATAAGAAGCATCAACCATAACCATTCATTAGATTGAGTATAGATCATACAGAGCTTTTTTTTTTTTTTTGTTCCTCCTCTTTTTCTTTTTTTTAAATATTAAAACAAACCAGATTTAGACCAGAGCCGTGCTGCTGCTGCTTCAGAGCAAAACCAGAGAGGGGGAGAGAGGGGGGGTGGGGGGGTGGTTATTTAAAAAATGGTAAAAAGATATTAATGCTAAAAAAAGAAGTTAATTTATTCTATCTGTAGCATATGATTTAAATTTAATGCTTAATTAAGGGGGCAGGTGGGTAGCTTATAATAGCATGTAGTAACAGATGAGGGGGAGGGGGGTAAGGAGGGGGGGTTGGGTGGGGGGGTAATGTGGAGCACGGCTCTGGTCTAGCTGGGTCCTTGTTCTAGATTAAAATGTTGACTCTGACCGCGAGGACGAGTCTTGACCATCGACCATCGACCATCGGATCCCAAACCAGTGATTTATAATCTGCTGTTAAAATCCTGCTGCTGATTAGAGCTGCAATTATAAGTCAATTAATCAATTAACGGCTTAGAGTCCAAATTATCTGGCTCCAGCTTCTTATAATTAAACATTTTCTAGTTTTTATGACAGTAAATTGAATTTATTTGAGCTGTGGATTGTTGTTTTCTCCAAATGATTAATTAACTATCACTATTTCTTATGATTATTTTCTCAATTAATTAATAAAATAATCATTAATTGCAGCTCTAAAGCTCATATTTCTGTTTTACTCTGTTAAACAACCGATGGTCTCGACTCATCATCAAGCAAATCAGATCGCTTCGCCTCTAATACTGACACACTGGAGGAGCCAATGGGATCCAAGCAGGTTAATTATTAATTAATAATAATAATAATTATAGTAACAATAATAATAATAAGTCTATTGCTTGTTGTATAAAAAGTTTGTGTAGTTCAATAATCATTTTTTTTTTGTTTGTGTTTCTGAGGGTAAACATTAAAATCACAATACTGTCATCTGGATAAACAAAAAAAAAACAAAAAACAAACAAAAAACAACAAAAAACACACAAAGAAATCTGATATGGCAACCACTATAATACTAGCCCGTTGCTATGGGAACAAATTGGAAGGTGGAGGCAGTCCTACTTAATTTGCTCACCAGCGAGGAGGCTGTGCTGTTTCTGTATGTTTCCCGTTATGAATTAGCTGAGTTATGACGATATGATGAATTAACAGTGCTTCAGGAAGTGTGGTTCTTCTATTTGGCTGCTTGAGATAAAAACGATACTTGGTGGGGGGAGCAAAAAACTGGGATGAATTGTTTTGGGGGCTTTGAGGCACAGGAGAGAGAGAGAGAGACTGCACCTGCAAACATGGGGCTAAAATTAAAGGAGCAGGTTGTTAAGAAAAACTGATTTCTTTTCTGACTTTCAGGATGTTAATAGTAATTGTTTGTCGTCCTGTGCCTTCAGAGTAAAATGTTATTAATGCTTAAAGTTTAAAATGTCTTATTTTGTAAGGGTGAAACCATAACGTGCAATGGTTGGGTTTTATTTATAAGGGAAGGAGGGGAAAAAAAGGCAAAAATGCAACTTTTTTTAAAAAAAAGAGAAAAAAAATCTTTTTTTTTGTGTTGTGCATAAAGTTTGGCGGCATTTTGACTTTTCTTTCTTTCTTTTTTTTTTCTATTAGAGGCGGAGTCACAGTTTTGGGAAATAATATCCAGAGGTAAAGCTCAAATTACAAGAATAAAACAACAACAATAAAAACAGACAAACAAACAAAAAAAAAATCACCAGTTTGTAAAACTGAGCCACAACTAAAAACACAACAAATGAGCTATTTTTTTTTAAAGGAATAGTTTTTAGACACTTTTAGGAAGCTTTTATTCTGAAAATCAGATGATATTGAGCTTCTCATTAAACTCCCTGCAGCTTATATCCCAAAGAACGTTTAATATTATAATATTAATGAAACTATTCCTTTAACTGGAATGATTCAAAGAGCTGACAACTTTTCTACCCTTCACGTTTCTTTTTTTTTTTTTAGTACCAAATCTGTCTGCGTGTGTGTGATGTCATCGCCCGCCCCGCCCATCCTGATCTAACCCCTCTGCAGTATGACAGCGTCTCATCATCATAGCAACAGACAAAACAATAAACATGTAAACCAAAAAAAAAAAAAAAAAAAACAACAACAACAAAAACCCCCAAAAATAAAAAACACAAGAAAATAAAACGGATCATTTTAAAAAAAGTTAATACATGAATGTTAAACTACAACGGATAAAAACATCATCAGTGTGTGTCTCTGAGTGTGTGTGTGTGTGTGTGTGTGTGTGTGTGTGTTTTAAATGTTGACGTGCATACCCCAAACTCTCTGTACCATTATGTTGTACTTGGTTTTGGTTAGCTGCTAATGCTAAGCTAATGCTAAGCTAAGCAGATAACAGCATGGCTTTTTTTTAAAATTCATTTTTAAGCCCTGAGCTACAGGCTGAGTCCCTCGTTCCCAAGATGCTCGCTCCCCTCCTCTTCCTCCTCACCTCCTCCTCTTCCTCCTCCTCCTCCTCCTCTTCCTCAAACCACAGGAGGGAAGCAGCATCCTGGGGTTGAAACTTAGCCTTTAACTGTTGTGGGACGTGTCTCAATATTGCCTCTTTTCCTCTCTTCTCCATTCCTTCATCTACTTTGGAGTAAAGGGGGAAGAGGAAGAGGAAGAAGAGGAGGAAAAGGAGGAAGGGGTGCAGGAGAGGAGCAGGAGAAGAGGAAGGAGTCTTTGGCTTTGAGGAGAGGAGAGGAGAAGAGAGGAGAGGAACATGGCTGGAGATTTTCTAGATTTTTCTTCTCATCATATAATCTAAAACTAACAATTAACTCATCTACTAACGAGTATTATGCATCCAAAGCCTGAAACATATCTCATTCCTCTTTTTCTGTTACCCCCCAAAAATATTAAAAACACATTAATGAGACACAATTCTGCAAAGTCATATTCCCTCCCCTTTAAGAGCTGGGTTAAAAAATTACCTTTTTTGTCCATTAGCCAATTTTACAAGCTGCTCGACAGATTAACGCTGGTTGTTTTTTGGATAGTTAGTGAAGCAAATCAAGCAGCCACTTGGATATTTTACCTGATGCATCTTATTCCTCTGTGCCATATTGTCTAAAAATACATTAATGAGCCAAATTACTGCAAAGACATGTTAAAAATTAGCTTTTCTGTCCACCAGCCGAGTGGATTTGTGCCTCTCAATAGATTACTACTGTATATTTGGACAGTGAGTAAAGCTAATCTAGCAGCCACTTGCATATTATACCTGATGCATCTGATTCCTCTGTGGCATATCTATTTCTAAAAACTATCAAAAATACATTAATGAGCCAAATTACTGCAAAGACATGTTAAAAATGAGCTTTTCTGTCCACCAGCCGAGTGGATTTATGCCTCTCAATAGATTACTACTGTATATTTGGATAGTGAGTAAAGCTAATCTAGCAGCCACTTGGATATTATACCCCATGAATTTTATTCTTCTGTGTTGTAAATCTCTGTTAGCGTCCGAAAATTAAAAAAAAAAACATGTCGAAGAGTCACACGGTTGCTATAGGTGACGTGTTCCTTCATTATAAAGAGTTTGAGCATGTTAGTTTATTTAAAAGCGGCTCCAAAGATTCAAAATTATAACGTTTTCAGTCTCTGGAGAGTAGTTCTGTGTAAGGCAGACGCTACTGAGCATGTGCTACGTAGCACTTGTGCTACCTACGTATCAAACAACCTCTTAGACTTTATACCGAAGTTCTTTAAAAAGGAATATATAATGTAGGATAAAGTCGAGAGAAGATGAAGACACAGAACTACTCTCTGGAGACTGAACACATGATCGCTGATGTCATTAGTCTTTTTTAACCCTTTACATGCTGTGTTTATATTATGACTCATAATTAGTCTCTGCACCATTTCACAGTCATAAATCCGCCATCAGCCATTAATACATGTTTGATTAAGCTTATAGAAAAAAGACTCTAATTTTGTAGAATATGATGAATTTAAATATTTAAATGTTTTCTTTCAAATAAACATGTCAAACTTGTATTTTTGCATATTTAAAAATGCTGAAAAGATGCATTTTATCTCCTTTTCTGTATACTGTGGGTCACATTAGTAAAAATGAACATATATATGGAGTTTTTACGGCTCTCATATGTTTAAAAAATGGGTCAAATTTGACCCTGAACTGCATGTAAGGGTTAAATAAACTAAGGTACAAACTATTTGAACCCAGTGCAGCTTTGTTGCTAAGGCAACCTCTTGAACTTTATTCTGACGTCTTTTAAAAAGGAATTTAAAATGTAGGATAAAGTCAAGAGGTTGTGATACGAAGCACAAGAAGGAGAAGAAATACAGAAAACACAGAACTACGCTCTGGAGACTGAACATGTGATCGCTGTTATTATATTTTTGGAGCCGCTTTTAAACAAAACTATTGTATCAAAACTTTATTTAACTTTTTAAATCAGCTTTTGCACGACAACTTATCAAACAACCTCTTTGACTTTATACTGACGTTCTTTAACCCTCCTGTTGTCCTCAAGGAGTAAGGAAGGACAGGAGCAAGGAAGGAAGGAAAGAAGGAAGGAAGGAAGGAAGGAAGGAAGGAAGGGGCTGAGTAAGGAGGTGGGAAGGGAGAAAGGAAAGGAGCAAGGAAGAAAGGAAAGGAGTATGGAAGAACGAAGGAAAATTTAAAAGGTAGAAAGGAAGGAAGGAAGGAAGGAAGGAGTAGGGAGTCAAAAGAGATGGGGTCAATTTGACCCGGGAGGACGACACAAGGGTTAAAAGGAATTTAAAATGTAGGATAAAGTCAAGAGGTTGTGATATGAGACACAGAACTACTCTTTTTATTAGACTTTTAACTAGCTTTCCGAGATCTACAGCACAGAATAAACTTTAGATAAACTCATAACACTCGTTAGTAGATCTGTTTTTTGTTGCTTCCTGTTGTTGCTTTTCACAATAAAAGCCAATAAAATAAATAAAAATATAGAAAAATTGCCAGCCTGATCCTTTAAACATTGAAACTTGTCCTCCAGCAGATAGTGGGTCTTTCTGTGAAGCTGTGGGAGGGGAGGGGGGGGGGGGGGGGGGGGGGGGGTTAGTGAGGAAAGGAAGGGAGGGGCGGGGGGAGGAGGGGTAATAGAGGGTGGAGCCCGTGCCTTTTTTGACTGACAGGTGAATGAAGCTGCTGCTGAACCAATGGGAGCGAGGTAAAAAAAAAAAAAATTATAAAAAAAAAAAAAAAAAAAAAAGAGAGAGAAGGGAGAGGATGAGCTGCGGCTACTAAATGACAGAATCTCCCATAAAGCCACAAAATGACCCACTATCCACTTTACCACGCTAGGATGCGGCTGTGTGTGTGTGTGTGTGTTAATGTGTGTGTGTGAGTGTGTGTGTGTGTGTGTGTGTGTACAGTCACTGTGATCCAATCAAAAAACGGGGGGTTATAAACGGGGGGGAAAGAAAGGAGCTCAATAGTCACAATCTCCTCCTCTCCTTTCCTCTCCTCTCTTCTCTTCTTCCCTCTTTAAAAAAAATCCACCTTCCTTTCAAAAATGGTAAAAAAGAGAAAGAAGGAGAAGAAGAAGAAGAAGAAACAGATGAAGGAAGAAGGAGGAGAAAAAGAGGAGGAAAAAGAGGAGTCCTGACTATTGATCTCCCTCCTTGTTGAGCAGTGCAGTTTGGAGCCAGAGAGTTTGAGCTTTTAAAAAAAACATTACACATCTATCTCTCTCTCTCTCTTTCTTTCTTTCTTTCTTTCTCTCTCTTTCTTTCTTTTCTTTCTCTCTGGCTTCTATTGGTGGAGAGTCGCGCCATTTCCAGAAGGGGGGGAAAGGTTGTCATGTCATGTGACCTCTCGCTGCTGTCCCATTGGTTGAGTGGCCTAGTGGGCGTGGCCTAGTGGGTCTCTTTGAGGGCTTTGAGGAAGAAGGGGGGTTTCTGGGTAATGATATGATCCTAGAGAGAGGACGACAACAACAACATCAACAAAAACAACTAAACAAAACAACAACAACAACAACCAAATCGAGGAGTGCTAGGTGGGTGGAGCGTGCAGCAAGACAGAGAGAGAGAGAGAGAGAGAGAGAGTGTGGAGGTGTGGTCTAAACCTAGCATAGAAATAGAGGATGTAGAGCGGGCAAGTGAGGCAGCCGAGAGTGTCAAAATAAAAGTCTATCTGCCCTCGGACGTCGTTTTTATGAGTCCAGAGTTGCATAAATTTGTGGTGGTGGACTGTTTCAGGATATTTGTGCATCTTTTAAAGTAGAAATTTAATGATATTTAAGTCCTTTTTATAATAATTTTAATGCAAGTCATTATTT
>JAJDFG010000458.1:12500-175536 GCA_021039105.1 Scomber colias
CCTTCCCACCTTCCTTCCATTTGTCCTTCCTTCCTTCCTTCCTTTTTTTTAATGATCCGGCCCACATGAGATCAAATTGGGCTGTTTGTGGCCCTTGAATGAAAATGAATTTGACACCTCTGGTTTAAAATAATTGATTATAATATTTCCCTACAATTCTGGTCCATCCTGCTTTGTCTCTAAACTCCGCCTCACCTCCGTGGACGAGTCTCGTGGTTTGACGTAATTGGACGGGAAGACTCCTGTCTTGCCTCCGACCATGCCCGTCCACCAATCCCCTTCTTTCCTGGTCACCGTGACGATATCTCCCTGCTGGAAACTCAGGTCGCCTTGTTCGCTGCTCTCGTAGGTGTACATGGCGATATACTCTGCATACACACACACACGGATATCAAGTGAGTGATCATTTCCCACCTGACTATTTAAAGGTGCGTCCATTGTCATGTTGTGTTACCTTCTCCGGAGTCTGAGGGTTTGGTTGGGGAAGGCGAGGGGCGTTTCCCATTGGGGGGGCTTTCCGACACTCCAGACTCACTAGAAGAGACAAAAGGAGGAAAACAAAGCACTTCATTTAAATGGTGAATGATTATTTTATCTTAATTTTTGCAGTTTTACAACATAAAATTAGCTCTGTGTTATTTTTAGAAATCACAGAAATGCTTTTTATGAAGAGATCCAGGTGTCATAATAAACTTGACTGAGCTATATTAAGATTCATTTAACAGGCTGGAGTCTCATTTTGAGGTGTCACAGTAGGAAATCAGACGTGTTACTAATAAAAGTAAATGACAGAACTTCCTATTTTGCTGTTTCAGTTGTTAACATCTGCACTAACGAAATTTCATGGCTGCAGTCGGAGCTTTTAAAATGTGATTTTATGCATCTTTTTAACATCCTAAAACTCTGTGAGAAGGAAGTTGTAATCATCCACAATGTCAGGATCCTGAAACTGATGCAGCTAAAAAGAATCACTTTTAAAAAAATCATTTATATCTGTGCAAAAAGGCCAATTAAGAGATTAAATCAAGTGAGATGCAACAAGAAAGAAGATTTAGCAAACTGTGAGAGTAAAATCTAAAAGTCAGTTAGTCCAGAAAGTAGCCAGAGTCTTAAAATTTAGTCAATAACCTGTCAGCCTGATTCTGATATTCATAAAGTTTATAAGACAGCTGCAGCGGCTCACTGGTTCCATCTTAGCGGACAGGTCTCACCCCCTGTATAGTGACTTCCTGCTCCTCCCATCTGGCCGCAGGTACATCGTACCTAGGACCAAAACTAAAAGCCACAGGTCTAGCTTTGTCCCTGCAGACATCATACATCTTAATAAGAACTAGTGATCCCTTGATGATGGTTGGGGAGTTGATGATGATGATGGTTGGGGAGTTGTGGAGTTGATGATGATGATGAACTGTGTAGCTATTTTACGGTTTTCATTTTATTGTATTGTTTTGTATGAATGTCTCTCACTGCAAGCCAACTTTACCTGCAGGTACAAATAAAGAAATCTAATCTAATCTAGTTTGTTAGTCAATTTAACTTAATTAATAAAACTAAGTAGAATGTGTCCTTTTTTACCCACCTTGGGTTTTTGCTCCGTGGTGCGGCTCCACCAGGTGGCGCCACAATCGAGGCAGAGATTAGCTTAACGTAACTTTTGGGGAACCAGCCTCTCTGTCCGGTCTGCAGTTCTCCTAACCACCACATGTCCTGCTGCTCCAACACTGTTATTATCTACATGAACAGAAACAATGATACAGGTAGTCAGTAAAAGACACAGATATAAAATATGAACTATTACAAGAAAGCAGGACAAATAAAATATGACAAATCTGAGTTGATCTCGACCTCGTTTTTGTTAAAGTTGAGATGGTTGTCCTTCTTGGCTCTCCATGGATACAAAGCCTGAGCTTGAAGACCCTCCACCTTCTCCCCCTGAAAAAAGAGTCAGAAAATAACAGCAAGTTATAACAATTAGGTCAGGTATTCATATCTACAAGTAATTAATAATCCAAGAATGAAACATACTTGATTTAATTTCTGAATCTGACACATTTGTCCACTTTAGGTTTGGACTGGCGGTCGTACGCTGCGCTCTACGATCTGACTATGACCATGTTACCTGTCCCAGCACAGGAGAAGGAGAGGAGCCTGTCGTCATGGTAGCGGGCGTGAAGGCGGAGCGTTGCCGTAGCTGCGCCGAGGGAACGCTGAGCGATGGGTTCTGACTGGTTGAAGAGGTCGGCCAGGCGTCCCATCCCTCGCTCTCGGACTGGCTGGCTGTATTTGAGGGCCAACTGGAAGCAGAAGTGACAGATGACACGTGAGTTAAGGAGTACTAGAGGTATTAAACATGAAATATATTAATTTAACCTTCGTGTCGGAAGAAGCCAGGTCATATTGACCCCTTCTGTTTTGACTGTTCCTTCTTTCCTTCCTTCCTCCCTTCCTCTTTTCCTTTCTCCATCGTCCCTTCCTCTTTTCCTTTCTGTCTCCCTCCTTCCGTCTTTCCTCCCTCCCTCCTCCCTTCCTCCCTCCTTCTTTCCTTCCTTCCTTCCTCTTTTCCTTTATCCCTCCCTTCCTCCCTCCTTCTGTCTTTCTTCCCTCCCTCCTCCCTTCCTTCCTCCCTCCCTCTTTTCCTTCCTTCTTCCTCCTTTCCTCCCTTCCTCTTTTCCTTTCTCCCTCCCTCCCTCCCTCCCTCCCTTCCTCTTTTCCTTTCTCCCTCCCTCCCTCCCTTCCTCTTTTCCTTTCTCCCTCCCTCCCTCCCTTCCTCTTTTCCTTTCTCTCTCCCTCCCTCCTCCCTTCCTTATTTCCTCCGTCCCCCCCCCTTTTTCCTTCCTTCCTTCCTCCTCCTTTCCTCCCTTCTTCCTTCCTTCCTCCCTCCCTCTTTTCCTTCCTTCTTCCTCCTTTCCTCCCTTCTTCTTTTCCTTTCTCCCTCCCTCCCTCCTTCCATCTTTCCTCCCTTCCTTCCTTATTTCCTCCGTCCTTCCTTCCTTTCCTTCCTCGACTCGAGGACAACAGGAGGGTTAAATCATATTCAGTCCTGAAATGAAGCAGTAAACCCAAACGAAGCTGGACTCACGTGGTGCTGAAGTCGGCCCAGTTACTGTTGGCGGAGGATGCGGAGGAGGAGGTGTGACCGGGCGCTGGAGGAGGCGTGCTCATTGGTTGCTGGGCTGAGGTCGGGGTCACCGAGGCCGTGGATCGCAGGGTGATCGGAGCTTCGCTGTCAGGTATCCGTTCTGCGTAATTGGCCGGAAACCAACCGGTCCGCCCTCTGAGCTCTCCTCCCAGCCAACCAGGCTCCCCCGTCTGAGACTCATCCACCTATCAGGGCAGGATATTAAGGTAAAGAAGACACATGTGAGCATCTAAAGAGACACAAACTGATACAGATGTGTGTGTTTAGACTCCAGCACCATGATGGGAGAGACCACAGGAGCAGCTGGCCGGTCAGGCGAGTGCTCCAGGAAGTACTATTACCAAATTAGTCCGATAATTGCAACAGAAGAGTCATATATACTTATAATACTTGTCGTGTACGGCTTCCTTTTGCTTGTCACAGTGTCTTAACGTGACAGAAAGGCTCTAATGATGAACATGACCCTTATTTTTTTCCATTAGCTAAATCCAGACCAACTAAGTAAACTAAATAATTCAACTTTCTCATGATTAAACATCTGGTTTGACTTTAAAATGTATTTTTAAATCATATAGTTTATGTTTGCAAACACCTTTTGGTTTTGGACTACTGTTGGATTCTTAACAATACTCTGGATAAGCATCAGCATCATAAAGGACGACAGTCAGGCGCCCAAATGAACACCTGTACAGTTTATGCTTGTTATAATAATTCCTGCTGTTCATACTGGCTGTTAGAAGATCTCTTTCTAATGTGGTCCTGGTAATATGAGGCTTCAGCAGGCTCCAGAGTTGGACAAATCAGTAAAATAATTCACTATTAGTGTGTTTAGTGTCTGTATTGAGCTGTGATGGAAGGAAAACCAAGCAGACTGTAACTTTGGACCTAATTTGTATAACTCAAACTGCTGAAACCTAAAATCTGATAAACTTTGAAATACATTTTTTATACAGAATGAGGACTGTAGATTTTGACTTCCACTGAAAGTATATGAAGTATGGATCTTAGTAGTTATTTTATACATGTTATGTTTATGCAGTATGTTGTATGCTGAGTTTCGTTGTCACACAATGACAATACAGTGATCTTGAATCTTAATGGCCAGTATGGAAAGAAGTAATAATTACAGCAAGATGTTTCAATCTACGTGCTGACACCCAACGCCTGTTTGTAGACAGACTTGGAAAAAATGTCTAAATGAAATAAAGTACCTACCAATAGGAAATGACTGGACTGAAGGATGAATAACATTATCAGTGTTTCCCACAGAATTTTGAGAGACTGTGGTGGATGGACCTCAGTACGACCCTCTAGGGGGGTATTTAAGTCAAATGCATCATTCTGGTGCACTCTCTAGAGTAGCTCGGGTGCAGGGTGAGATCCTTTGCCACAGTCTATATAATTAATGGGAAACACTGATTATGATTTTTTTACTTATGTATGTGGAAGTTTACTTATAGACAAGCTGCTGGTAATGAAAAATATATTGTGTGTATTTTTCATACAGCAGGTTGAATGAAGTGACATTAATTCATTCAAAGATGGACTGTGAAGTTTAACGTTGCACCGTTAATCACGTTTATAACAAACACATCTGATAAGGATGCATGAGACAAAGTGAAAGACATTTATATCCACTGGCACATGAATGAACGCGGAGAATGACGTGAGATGAACCGATAACAAGAGTTCAAATGACTGCCGGCTTGTGATTGGTGAAGGGCACAACACTGCGAGGGGGGGGGGCGGGGGAAAGAACTTACCCATTCCCCCTTCACCTTCAGTTTGCACAGCAGAGAAGAAGAGGAGACAGTTAATACACACACACACACACACACACACACACACAGTCAGACACACACACACAGACGAGACACAACACCTCAGAGAAGAGAGTGGAGAGCTACACAGAAATAAAACACACTTATATACACAGAAGAGACTTTTAACACACACACACACACACACACACACACACACACACACACACACACAGACGAGACACAACACCTCAGAGAAGAGAGTGGAGAGCTACACAGAAATAAAACACACACATATATACACAGAAGAGACTTTTCACACACACACACACACACACACACACACACACACACACACACACACACACACACACACACACACACACAGACGAGACACTCTATACACACACCTCAGAGAAGAGAGTGGAGAGCTATACAGAAATAAAACACACACACATATATACACACAGAAGAGACTTTTCTCACACACACACACACACACACACACACACCAAACTAAACAAGAGAGGCAATAAAGCATTTCTTCATTTTTAGACAAAATTCAAAACTCATCATAATCTTGTGTCTGACTGAAGGAAAACGAGTGTATGGATACTTTAGTTGGTGTGCACGCTCTCATACCATGATGACATCACCGGGTGTGATACTGATCTCATCGTGGCTGCGAGCGTCGAACGGGTAAAGAGCTCGGTAGTAGACCACCTTCACCGAGCCCTGCTGCTGGTCGAAGCTGCTGACTGGAGTCTTCTGGTCAAACAGGTTGGGCACCGGACCCTTTTCTACTGGACACAGAGAAGTTATTATAATACAGACTACAACTACTCCTTTCCTTTCCTTCCTTCCTTCCTTCCTCCCTCCCTCCATCCTTCCCTCCCTTCTTCCTCCCTTCCTTTCTCCCTCCTTCCATCTTTAAAAAAAATAAATAAAGTAATATAAAATAAAGTAAAATAAGAAAAAATTAAATAAAGTAAAATAGGATAAAATAAAATAAGACAAAGTAAAGGGAATAAAGTAAAATTAAATAAAGTAAAATAAGATAAATAAAATAAAAAGTAAAGTTAAATTAAATTAAATATAAAATGAAATGCTTCCATTTCATTAGCCCTGTCAGTCTATTCACCAACATCCCAGGAAATCAATAAACATCAACCATCACATTAAACTTTGAACAGTGATTCGGGACACAGCCTCATAATAATAATAATAATAATAATAATAATAATAATAGTACATTTTATCTATTTATATAGTTATTATATGTTATGTCAGTTCTTTATAGTTATGTGTTTAAGTCATTTAGAAACAGCCTGTCATGCCTAACAGTGAGGTTTGCATGTTTTTCAGCTACTAAATTTAAAATCAGATCATAGTTTATAGTTAGATCATAGTTTCACGTGCACATATGAGTCCTTAACCCACCTGATGAAGTCCACGGGTCGCTCGGCTGGCTGAACAGCTTGGTCAGTTTCTCCTGCATGTCCTTCTTCCCTTTCACCTCGTCCTCCTTCTCTTCTACTGACGCTGCTTCTTTGAGGCTCTCTTCTTCCTCCTCCATCGCTCTCCTCTTCCTCTCGTCCTCTTCTTGAGTCACTCTGTTCAGCCAGGCGTGAGGAGCGGAGAGGGGCGGGGGGCTCGGAGCTTTTGGGACAGCGCCTCCTGCTTCATCCCTCCAGGCGACGCTTTCCTCTGATGACAACCTGAGAGAGAAACAGAGCAAAACGATGACTCTAACTTTCATATTTTGTGTTTTTAATATCTTTTCATGGCACCTGCTGACTGTAAAATTCAAAACATTTGCAACTCTCATGTATATTTCATATTCTCACCTGCTTTCCTGAAGTTCGGCAGACTTTCTCTCGATCGGGGTGTGTATGTGAGAGTGTGTGTGTGTCAGTGTGTGTGTGTCTCCCTCCAGCTCCTTCTGTTTCTGCCTCTGCTGCCGGCTGTGGATTTCCCTCAGCTCCTGCAAGGCATCGTGGGATACAGGAAAGGAACAAGCAGTGAGGAGGAAGTGGGATCAGAGGGCTGGTTGCTATGGGTTACCATCGACGACGACAACAACGGCAGTAGCGGCAGCGGCAGCAACGACAACGACAGCAGCAATAGCGGCAATATGTATTAGTCGTGTGATCAAGGCAAGCTCCGCCCCCCGTCTACTGTGTGTTCCTGAGTGGTTGAAATACACCTGCTGGTTACCACGGCAACGATTTCAATAACAAATCTTCATTGACAAGGTTGGCGAGCGGCTCACTGCTTTTTTTGTGTTGGAAAAAGCAGCCTCCAAAAGTGCCTCAAAGCCTCCAAACTTGTCATTGAGAATAAAGAGGAAGTTAATTCAGTCGTTAAGAATCCTGCCCCGGTTTTTAGGAGGGGAGCAAAATTAAACTGATCAAATTTTCAAAATAAAAGTAGCTCAGGATTAAACTTTGATTGCACTAAGGTGTGTCTGCATGCAGCCTGGTTCACTGCCTGTTTAAAGGCTAATCATGTCATGTTTAGCAAATGAAAGTGAACTTAATTTTTGTGTTTGAGGATCGTTAGAGATCATATATTTAAAAAAACTAAACTAAACAAAAAGCCTTGGAGGGGACACGTGACTGGAGGTGGGTTTTATCTCACTACTGGAGCCTCCAACTCAGAGCTCTGGTCATGGTGGCGGGGCGAAGCTTGCACAAAGCACAGTATGTTTTTGGGAAGTGTTAGAAGTAAACAAAAACAAGGATGAAGGGGGGAGGAGGGGAGGGGGAATGGGAGAGGATGTGGTGGTGGTGGTGGGTGGGTGGTTGGGTGAAGGGGGGCAGTTCTGTGTAGTCATGACAACCAGCTGTGCCATTAGAAAACACTCTGTTACTATAACAACACAAGGGGGTCTGTCGTGTTTCAGCCAAACAACCAATGTGAGGAAACCTTCATGAACAAAGCAAACCAATCAAACCAAAAAACAATAAAAAGAAAAAAAAAGAAAAAAAAAAGAAAAAAAGAAAGACTGACGGAGGAGTAAAACTACAACTTTTGGAGAGACAGAGAACTCCTAATCACCTGAAACATGGAGTGGAGGACACATGAGAGACAACACGGCATGCCAAGCACACACACACTCCTGCACACACACACACACACACACACACACACACACACACACACACACACACACACACACACACACACACACACGAACAGTACCCAGATTCTAGCCGCTAACACCTACGAGCTCGTTCTTGTCTGGCTGAAACATTCAGGCAGCAGCGTTACAGCAGGGGAGTCAAACATGAGGCCCAGGGGCCAGAACCGGCCCACAGAGGGGTCTAATCCGGCCTGCTTTCCTTCCTGTGTTCTTTTCTTTCCTTCCCTTCCATTCATCTGTCCTTCTTTTTCACTTCTGTCGTTCCTACCTTTCTGCCTTCCTCCCCTTTTTCCATCCCTCCTACCTCCCTGTCTTCTTTTCTTTCCTTTTTTCCATCCTTCCATCCATCTGTCCTCCCTCCCTCCCTTCTTTCTACCTGTCTTCTTTTCTTTCCTTCCCTCCTTCCATACATCTATCTGTCCTCCCTGCCTTCCTTCTTTCCTTTGTGTCTTCTTTTCTTTCTTTCCATCCATCCATCCATCTGCCCTTCCTTCCTCACTTCCCTCTTTCTTCCCTGTCTTCTTTTCTTTCCCTTTTTCTCCTTCCATCTGTCCTCCCTCCTCCCCTCTTTTCTTCCTTTCTTCTTTTCTTTTCCTCCCTTCTTCCATACTACCCTCTTTTCTACCCTCCTTCCTCCCTGTCTCCTTTTGCTTCTTTCCTTACTTCCTGTCTTCTTTTCCTTCCTTCTGTCCTTCATTCCCTCCATCCTTCCTTCCTTCCTTCTTTTCTTCCCTCCATCTTCTTGCTGCTCTGTCCCACATTAGTCCAGATTGAGCAGAGTTTGACCCCCCTGCTCTACAGTAGTGTAGTGATCCAGTGAAGTAGCCTAGCGTAGCGATCTAGTACACCTGCTAACCAGCGCTACAGCTAGCTTAGCACGACGACTGTGTGCAGCATAAACTACGAAGGAGAGAATAGTTAAGTAGTGAGCTAACACCAGCTTAGCAGAGAAAAGATGGGGAGGGAAAAAAAGAGAGGAGGACAGGAAGACAGAGAGGGTAACATAACATAACAGAGGATAAGAAGGAGTGGAGAGAGAGAGAGATAGACGAGATAAAAAAGCTTGATTTGAGAAAGAAAAGATGAGAAGAGTCACAAGCAGAAAAACAGGAATGAAAGATACACAAAAGGTGAAAAGGTGAAGAAAGAGGGAGGAGAGAGAGAGATAGAGAGGGAGATAAAAAAGAATAAGAAAAGAGCAAAAGAGGTGAGTTGAGAAAGAAAGGATGAAGAGGTACAAGCAGAAAAACAGGAACAGAAGATACACAAGGTAAAAAAAAAGGAGACAGAGAGAGAGAGAGAGGGACAAAGACAGAGAGACAAAGACAGAGAGAGAGACAGAGAGACAGAGACAGAGAGCGAGAGACAAAGACAGAGAGACAAAGACAGAGAGACAAAGAGAGAGAGAAACAGAGAGAGAGAGTGAAAAGAGACAAAAAAGAGGAAGAAAAGAGGCAAAAGAAAGGATGAAGAGGCACAAGCAGAAAAACAGGAACACAAGATACACAAGGTAAAAAGGTGAAGAAAGAGGAGAGAGAGAGAGAGAGAGAGACAGAGAGAGAGAGAGAGAGAGGTGTTGGACTGCGAGGCGAGGCTGGCGTAGTTGTGTGAACCTGTATAACGTAGTCTAGCCGAGCCAGACACACCCTGACGGCTGACACACACTCCTGTAGCTGTCCCTGCTCCTGGCACTGAAACACACACACGCCATTAACACAAATACACACACACACACACACACACACACACACACACACACTCATAGACACACTCATAGACAGTCCATATTTACACATTAATGTATTCAAAGGAACTCATTAGTCAGCACTCTTTCCTACATGTAAAAGCTTTAAATAAGTGAAGAGTGTCCTTAAAAGATTGAATCTGAGGCTTTTGTTCGTAACATTTTGGTTCATTTTGTGAGCTCTATGTGCAGAGCGGGTATTTAAATATAAAAGAAATGCAATAATTGATTGTTACTTTTCTATACCTCGGTGCTAATTCAAATAATTTCACATCTAAATGCAGGATTAATATCTATAATCTATAAAACCACACCATGGATTAGGTGTTTGCTTGCAGAGGCTTGGACCTGGATAATGTTTTAAATCCATCCAAGTCTGCTGGTTTTTATTTCAGTTAACATTAAACAAACAAAAAAAAAAAAGAGCCTTGGCTTGACTCAGGCAAGGAGAGGCCCTTTGTGACTCACTGTGATGAGTAATGTGCTGTTAAAACTGTGAGTGTAGCCAGTGTTACAAAACCAGCCTCAAGTTGGCAACAGCCCAGAGATGTCAGATAATTTAGTGCAGTAAGCCTGAGCTCAGTCTTCACCTCGTTTATCTGAACTGGATTTATGTTAAAATCTGTTTTCAGACTATGATGAAACTGCTTTGGAAGCAACGTACGTGCTTCCTGGTAAAGAATCATGCAGATGTTCACACACAAAGAAGTTTTCATCCCTCCCCTCACAAAAAAAAGAAGACAGTATACATCTAAAACCCAGACGCACTCTTAAAAACCATAATGCTGTGGTGTCGGTGTGCTGTCGCCATGACGACGACAGCTGTGTAATTTTAAGGAAGTATAGAGATCATTTCAACCCAAACCACAATTGTGTGTTTCCTCTAAGTGGTTTTTGTGCCTAAACCCAAACCCACACTACTTTAACCGCAGTGTCACACAACAGTGATTGTTAATGCAGTACATCACTTCGGCCACTAGATGGCGGAAATGTGACCAAAGGTTGTTTTATTAGCTGGACTGAATTTTAAAAGTAGAGTAGAGGTTTTAGACACAATCTCACCTACTTCAAAAAAAGGTCAAAGCTCCAGCAACACTTGTAATATACAGATTAAACACATTTAACACATTACTATCTGTTATATCATTATAAAGGCCATGAGCTGAAACATGTTAGTCTAATAATAAAGTTTTGTCTGTATACTTCAAGTGTTACTGGAGCTTTAATCTACTCAGCCTGAATTTTAGACCCATACTGTCATTTTTTAATGAAGATGTGTTGCTGTGTTTATATGTAAAGATGCTTAAATTATCCTTAAATTATTAATTTCTGTACATCTGAATCTAGAGAGACACCACATAAAATTAACAATAAAATAACAATAATTGATAATTGATTGATTGATAAAGTAACAAACATAATTTATTCGCTTATTCGATTAATCTTATCATATTCTTTTTTCTAGGACTAGCAAGATTATAATCTCATCTGATGACCTCTGCATCTGCATCAAAACAGGAAATGTATTGAGTAATATTGTTGAATATCTAAAGCTGTAACCATTAGACGATAAACCAATTAGTGAATCAACAGAATATTACATAAAATTAACCACAATGCTGAAGTAATAGACAGATTATTTGCTAAATAAAAATCTAAATAAAAAGCTTTTTTTTCTCTCTGTCGCCACTTAATATGAGTATTGCGTGCTTTATTATCAGAGGTGTTACCCAACACACACAACAAACCAGGATCAGTATATGAGTAAGTGTGTCAGTGTCCACTCACAGCTTGACGAGTACAGTCAAGCATGTAGCTGCCTGGTAGAGGTAACGCAGAGGTGCAAGTATCAGCCCAAACCAGGCTTTTTTTTAAAAAAAAAAGTCTGGCTTGTTTGTTTTTATTTGGTTAAAGACAGCAAAACTTTCTACTAAAGGGACTAAAAAATACTTGCAGCTTGCAGGTTAGTAGTAGTGTGACAAGAGGGGTGTTTCTCCATTTCTCCAAATAAATCTTGCTAAAATCAGCAAATCCAAAAAGCAAAAAACAACAAAACTCCTCTATACTCTAAAGGCCTGCCATTAGAAGCACTGTGTTTCGACATGTGGGTTGTTTTTTTAATTTTTTTTTAATATATATTTATATATTAGAGAGAGATTATTCCATCCCAGCTGCAGTACCACCCCCAGTCCAGCAGTGGCAGTGTGCTCTACCTGTCTCCCTCTCTGTTCGTCCTGAAGCTGGCGTCGCAGGGCCTCTATCCTGGCACAGTGGTTGGCATAGAACTCACACAGAGACTGGCATTGGCAAGGGAGCACAAAAGGCCAGTGTGGGAGAGATATAAATAAAACAAAAGAAAAAAAAAAAAAAGGGTAGAAAAAGAAAATATAGAAAAAAAAGGAAGGGTTTATTATGTGTATTAAACAAAGAATATAAAAAACAGGGAAGGTTGAAAAGTACAGGTTGAAGAATAAGAAGCGGCGGCGGGAGAGGGGATTGGGGAATTGGGGAATTGGGGAATTGGGGAGGAGGGGGGGGGGGGGGGTGAAAACATGAAGGAGGAGGACAGCAAGTAGAGAAGCAGAAAAGAGGAGGAGTATTTTGGAAAGGAAGAGTCCCACAGAAAGGTTAGGAGGACAGAGGAGGAGACACAGCAGTGTAATGAGAGAGGATTTTGGGGAGAAGAAGTGGTGTGGAAATTAAGGCGGAGGGCAGTATAGTCAAACATGGTTAACATCTCAGTGGTCTATATGCTAACACTTACACCACTGACGCGTGGCTGCACTGGTACTGAAACTGGTATCCATTTTGTGCCCCCCCCCCCCCCCCCCCCCCCCCCAAAAAAAAAAATCAAGAGTGTAAATGTCATCTAAGGCTGAATACAACTGAGAGGCCAACTTCATTAGATTTAGCTAATTAGCAAAATCAAATTTATTGTGAGTCTGTGTTGTCTCTTGTTTTTTTCCCCCCCTCCCTTCTTCCTTCTCATCATCCTCGTTTTTGGGGGGGGAGAGTGAACCACATGGAGGACTAATTCTCCTCCTTGCTTCGACCTGACTGAGGAATACCAAAAAAAATATGTAAAAATAAATAAAAATGGGAGGAAGGGAAAGGGACAAAAGTTGGTCTGTGAAACATGAACCCCTGAGGAATAATACACACTGCAACCCCGAGGAATAATAAAAGAATAATAAAAAATAAAATCCCTCCATCTTTCCATCTTCCTCTCTCAGTAGGCGAAAGCTAACACTGTGTGAAGCCGTGCGGTCTGAGAAACCAGTGAGTGCTCCTATGAACGGCTAACACAGCGGTGACCATTAATACACAGTTATAACACACCGACTGAAGCACTAACACAGACACAGATACACTGAAATATAAAAAACACTGTGACTGTGTTAAACTGGTGTTGAAGAAGAAGAAGAAGAAGAAGAAGGAGGTATGAAAGACAGGATGTGACAGGGCATTATTTAAAAGCTATGGCAGCAGTTTGAACATTGATGTTGTTTCTATTAGCAGGTTAGAAAGCTGTTAGCTGATTAATTATATAGATTTATGTGAATTAACCTTCCTGTCGTCCTCCCGGGTCAAATTGACCCGTCTGTTTTGACTGTTCCTTCTTTCTTTCCTTCCTTCCTTCCTTCCTTCCATCTGTCCTTCCTCCATCCCCCTTTCTTCCTTCCTTCTGTCCTTCCTCCCCCTACCTTCCTTCTTTCCTTACTTCTTTCCTTCATCCTTCCTTCTTCCCTTCCTTATTTCCTTTCCTCCCTTCCTTCTTTCCTCCCTCCCTCCTACCTTCCTTCCTTCCTCCATCCCCCTTTCTTCCTTCCTTCTGTCCTTCCTCCCCCTACCTTCCTTCCTTCCTTACTTCTTTCCTTCATCCTTCCTTCCTCCCTTCCTTATTTCCTTTCCTCCCTTCCTCCCTCCCTCCATCCCCCTTTCTTCCTACTGTCGTTCCTTCCTCTCTCTCTCTACTTCCTCCCTGCCTTATTTCCTTTCCTCCCTTCTTTCCTTCCTCCATCCCTCTTTCTTCCTTCTGTCGTTCCTTCCTCTCTCTCTCTCCTTCCTCCCTGCCTTATTTCCTTTACTCACTTCCTTCCCTCCTTTCCTTCCTTCTTCCTCCCTTCCTTCCTTGACTCGAACACAACAGGAGGGTTAATAAAATACTACAGTGACGATATCAGTGTTATTAAAGCTGCCTCTTTCTTTTTTCCCCACATTCAGGCAGTGCTGCATCATTTAGGAGCGTTATAAAAGTTATTGCATATATTTTTAAAAACATTTTCCAACAAATATCACATATCAGATCATTTTCAATTAATGTCAGATGATCTTAAGAAGAAAGAAAAACCCCTGAGTGGAATTAATTTTATAGTCTGAGTTATGAAGATTTAGAAGCAGGTTTATTATGTGAGGATATCATGAATGCAGCTTTATGGTGATTTCCTAATGAAAACAAACAAATGACATAAAATACAAATATTTAGTTAATAAATAGTTTTATATCCATGTCTGATATTTTTGGCTAATTCTGTTAAAGTGTGAATGTATCAGTGTTATTTAATTGCGTCTTTAGGTCAATTACTTCATTTTAATTCATTCATTCTTCTCTTATAAGCCAAATTAAGGCAGTGTTATAAGTGTTATTACATATTACTTTTTTAACCTTAATATCAGATGTTACATTACAAATATCAGATCATTTCAATTAATGTCAGATGATTTCAGGAAGAAGAAGAAAAAACCCCTGAGTGGAATTAATTTTATAATAAGAGTTGATTTATGATGATTTAGAAGAAGCAGGTTAATGTTTTTTTTATGTGGAAATATCATGAATGCAGCTTCAATGTGACATAAAATATTAATATTACTATATAGCACAGACATTGGTGCTAAATAGCTTCCCACCTTTCAAGGTCATTTTGTTTTTTGTGAGTTTTTTTTCCTTTTCTTTGTTTCCTTGTTCATTGTTTAAGGTGGTATTGTTTTGTGGTATTGAAAATGTTCAATAAAAGTTTAAGTCATAAAAAAAAAGGATAATTTTCCTTTTTTTCCTTTAGTTTTTTTGAAGTCATTTTCAGACATCAAGTTTCACATAATCTTTGTTTTTATATACATGTCTGATATTTTTTGGCTAATTCTATTTAAAGGATAATTACCGTTTTTTTACAACCTGGACCTTATTTCTAGCATAAAATACGATCATTTACTCACCCAGATAACTTTGGTGTCATTTGGAGTTGTTTGGACGAAATTAGCTCCAGTGTTGCGCCGTGTATATCCGTATAATGAGAGTACACGGGGCACCGAAGCGCAGCCTCTATATAACACATTATCTGCCACCAAACTAGTTCATTTCACCAATATTTAGTTATGATACGTTAGTGCTATTCCCCTCCGAGACCGTGGTGGCATGTGAGGCCAGGAGATACGTGTCTGGGTGTGTCAATAAACGTCTATAACACTGGAGGATTTCTCTTTTTTTTTTTAAAGTATATTTTTTGGGCTTTTTGCCTTTATTGTATAGATTAGTGGAGAGAGACAGGAAACTGGAGGCAGAGAGGGGGGAATGACATGCAGGATAGGACTGCAGCGAGGACTGTAGCCTCAACACATGGGGCAGGTGCTCTACCCACTGAGCTATGTTCTACCCCCAACACTGGAGGATTTCAGCTCAATGATAAACTGGGCTGTGGTAGAGACGTTCGGAAATGACATCATCCAGATCAGAGGTTAGTAGGTCGACCTACAGACCCCGGATGTTGATAACATGATGATCGTATTTCAAGCTAGAAATGAGGTCCAGGTTGTAAAAAAACGGTAATTATCCTTTAAGTGCAGCTGTTTTTTGTTCTTGTGTCATGACAGTATGAAGTTAGTTAGTTTATTACCCTGACATTTACCTCCTATCTTAATATGTGGGGGGGTCATTTAACTGTTTACCTTCAGCTGGGTGTTGAAAGCGTCTATCTCCAGCAGTTTGGCCCTGGTTTCTCTCTCTACGGCATCCAGCTGTTCTCGGAGCTGCTGTCTGCTCGTCTCCTTCTGCTCCACAGCCTTCTGCAGGGATGACAGACTGTCACCTAAACACACAGAGACACACAGCGAGATCACGTTAGGTCAATTAGACAGATAAGCTTGTGTCAGATATATTGAATGAAACAGTCACAGAGAGTAAACAGAGCGGGTGTAATCCTGCCTCTTCAGGATGTATTAGTATGTAAACACGCTAGTTAAAATCTTTTATCTTTAAAACCATCGGCAGACGTGCTTTTATCTTTTTATCTTGACAGCCGTGCTTCTCTAATCTTTTAATTGAACTTCAAATATGAAAAACCACCAAAAAATTAGAGCAGGAGTTAACAGGAAGAACTAGAACATTTTTATCAGATGTATGAAGTTAATCACACTCTATATTTTTTAATTATTGCCATGGAAACGTGTCAAACATTCAGTATAGAGGCACAAGCAGCCTGAATGAGTGTGTCTTTAGTATGTAGCGATGCAAAAATGAAGAAGTTGTAGGTTGCATTTAATGATGCATTCAGGTCAAATTGACCCTGTCTGTTTTGACTGTTCCTTCCTTCATTCCTTTCCTTCCTTCCTCTCTTCCTTCTTTTCTTTCCTCCCTCCCTCCTTTCCTTCCTTCCTTCCTTCCTTTCCTTCCTTCCTTCCTTCCCTCTTTCCTTCCATGTTCCTCCCTTCCATACTTCCATCCATACTTCCCTCTTTCCTTCCATGTTCCTCCCTTCCATCCTTCCTTCCTCCTTTCCTTCTTTCTTCCTCCCTTCCATCCTTCCTCCTTTCCTTTCATCTTCCTCCCTTCCATCCATACTTCCTTCCTTCCTTCTTCCCCCCCTATCCTTCCATCCATACTTCCTTCCTTCCTTGCTGTTTTGTCCTTGTATTGTAATTTAAGGTTGATTTCTCTATTATGTCTATTATGTGTTTTTTATTGATATGGAGCTGCAGACGTGTCCTAAACAGGCATGGGCCGGTATGAGATTCTGACGGTATGATAACCATAAGAAAAAATATTATGGTTTCACGGTATGGCGGTATTGTGATTACAGCTCTAAAATGTTCCTAAAAGGAAGAAAAATAAAGCCAGACATGTTAATTTAACCTGAATATACACTGTAATGACAGAGTGAGGGGTCGTGATACTCTACGCTGCAGCTGCACCACCTGAGGGGTTACTGACCAGCACTTCCTGTCTTTGACCAGACTAAAAACAGCTCATACCTTATATTAGGAACGGTATGACGGAACATCTGGTGGTTTCGGTTATCATGGCTTTTTCAAATCGCAGTATACCTTGAACACGGTTATCATCTCATGCCTAGTCCTAAATAAACTGTGTTATACTCACGTTGCAGGCTGTTCTGTTGAACCTGTTTCAGCTGATCATTGAGACTCTGTTTATCAGGAATTAGCCTCCCCAACCACTGCTGGGAGTCCTACAAAGAAAGAAAGAAAGAAAAACACCATCAGAATGTATTATTATTATTTCTCTTTAGTGATTCCCTTTTTTCACTACATTTAAAATTAATATATTCTCGCAATTCTACAGCTTGAACAAGTTTTACAGTTTCCAAATGAGTTCCTGTTGTCATGAGTTGTTTCTGTGATCAAAGAGGTAGAGTTTATGTTTTAGTGTACCTGTAGCTGCTGTTGTAAAAGTGTGATTTCAGCAATGCGTGTTTCTCTGGTCTGATTGGTCTGCTCCACTTCTTTCCGCTGAGCTGACAAACGATATCGGACGTCTTTCAGTTTCCCCTCCAGCTGGCTTTTCTTGTCATTCTGGAGAGAAAGGGAGAAAGGGATGGAGAGAGATGGAAAGAGAATATATATATTACATTTCTTTTTGTAGTTGTAATTTTTTTATGTTTTGTCTACCATACAAACATATTAACAGTTACTAAAGTGAATTAATGCAAAGAAAACAAACAAAATACATGTGGACAAACAAAAATAGCTGCAAATATAGTAAAAAACAAGAAAACTGTAAACTGTGGAGACAAGTGAAAAATAAAAGATGATGGGAAACCATGCATCAATTTTTAGGATTAATTTAACCTTCGTGTCGTCCTCCCAGGTCAAATTGACCCTGTCTGTTTTGACTCTTCCTTCCTTCCTTTCCTTCCTTCCTTCCTTTCCTCCCTTCCTTCCTTCCTCCCTCCTTTCCTTCCTCCCTTCCTTCTTTCCTTTCCTCCCTTTCTTCCTCATTCCTTCTTTCCTCCCTCCCTCCTACCTTTCTTCCTTCTTTCCTCCATTCTTCCTTCCTTTCCTTCCTCCCTTGCTTCTATGCTTTCCTCCCTTCATTCCTTCCTCCCTCCCTTTCTTTCTTCCTTCCTTCCCTCCTTCTTTCCCTTCCTTCCTTCCCCCCTCCTTTCTTCCTTCCCCCCGTCCTTCCACCTTCCCTTCCTTCCTTGACTCGAGGACAACAGGAGGGTTAAATAAACAATAAGTGGTTCAGTTCTTCATGTTGGTATGGGATGATCACAGGTATCTCTCACACACACACACACACACACACACACACACAGACACACACAGACAGACACACACAGACACACACACACACACACACACACACACACAGACAGACACAGACACACACACACACACACACAGACACACAGACACACACAGACACACAGACACACACACACACACTCCCTTTGTTAACAGTAAAGTTTAACTCTTTTACAACAGGGCGATGTGGTTCAGCTAACATCTGCACCATCAGCACTACGGATCATTTACGCTATCTCCAGTTTGTTCTTTTTTTTTATTACACATTTATTACGTCTCTCTCAGCATTTATTTCACTCTGTAAAGACTCTGACAGCACGTCATCCTGCATGTACACTGAGAACTTAATAATAACTCGTCCAAAATTAGACCCTCTGATTGACCGCAGCTATAATCTTTAGTCTTCTGTGTGTATTAAGTATGTATGATTATGTGACGTTATGTTTGATTACCAGAGCCTCCAGTTCAAACTCCAGGGTCTTCTTCCTGGCTTTGAGCAGCACGATACTCTCTTGCTCTCTGTTTCTTTGAGTCAGAAGCTCCTGACGACGCTGACGCTCCCACTCCAACTGCCTCTGCCGCTCCAGCTCCCGCTTTGCTGCCTAATTAGACAAAACACACACACACACACACACACACACACACACACACACACACACACACACACACACGTTAAACACCATGTTTTTTTTCTCCCTTCCTCATCGAGACAACATTACGGCTCAAAAGCCTACATGAGATTACATATTACATCACATCGTGTAATATTCATGCAGTGTATTATACGCGACGAGCCATCTGCTGTGGGAGTGTAAATTAGGCTCTTTAACGTAAGAGTTGAGATTTCAAGAGGGCGGTGTTGCAAGTGAGAGGCCTCGAAGTTGTCTGCAGCAGATGTAATTACACATCTGTTGCAGTTCAACGTCAAGTCAACCATAACTCTTAAATTAAAATGCAGACACATGGTAATCATTTTATCTCCTCCTCCTCCTCCTCCTCCTCTTCTTCTTCTTTTCTCTCTTTCATACCTCTCTCCTCTCTATCTCTTTGCGTCTCTCCTCTTCTCTCTGCCTCTCCAGCTCTCTCTGTTTCTCCAGCTGTCGTTCTAACTCCTGTTGTCGCCTCCTCTCTTGCTCCATTCGTTCACGCTCCTGAAAACACAAAAATACAAAAAAAAGGATCAACTCGTAGAATGAACCAAAACTACTATTATTTTGCTTTGGGTCACTACAGTGCATTTTTATCCCCCCCCTCCCCCAACACTCATCTTAAAGAAATGGGAGATGACCGTTACAGGGAGAGCACAGTGGCTATCATAAATGCAAATGTTTTATGAGCTTTTATATGAGACATAAATTCAAATTTTGACACATTACACATTATGGAAAAGAGGAATGAATATAGTTAGGATGAGGTAGAGACCTTTCTCTCCAGCTCCTCTCTCTCCAGTGCAGCCAGCCTCTCCTGTTCTTTCCTCTGCTGCTCCTGCAGAGCCTGGCGTCTCTTCTCCAACTCCAGGTTTCCTCGCTCGAAGTTCTCCCTCTTCTTGTCCTCAAACGTCACTGAGGCGAGACCAGCACACACGAAAAACAACAAAAAGGTATAAAAATAATGAAACTAAAACTACAATATTTAAGCAACGGGCTATTTTATTTCGGTAAAGGCAAATATATAAACTCTCTCTATCCTCATCCTCAGTTTAATGTCACTCCTAATGTCATGGATGTGACCTTTGGACGATTCATGGTCTTTCATTGCTTCCAATTTGAGGTTTTCCAATAATGAAACTATTAGTTCTCTTACTGGCGTCCGAAGTTTGTTTATGACATACCAAACATAACACTGTCTGGCTTTTCTCCTCATAACCAATCACGGGAAGCTCCACTGTTGGATTTCTTCACTTCTCATTTAAAAAAATGGTTTTATGACCTTTCCCTCTTTGCCTGAGTGTCCTTATGGGAGGTTTTCTCTGCAGATTTCTTCACCCCTTTGTGATGTAACGCCACATTGTTTTTTATGTGTTAGCGTGAAACAAGCAGTTATATTTTTTTCCTACCCACACTCTGCTTCTCATTGGCTTTCCAAATGCATTTTTCTGTTTTCCTGTTCTAGTGGAAAGAGTCTAGCGCCTGAACTAAATTGCTAAGGGCAGGTTTTTGTCCCAGTTTGATCAGTAACATGTCTCGGATCACTCACCTGCTAGTTTCTTGTCCTGGCTTTCCAGCTCTTCCTCAACCTCCTCCTGGACGCTCTTCTGGTCCGACTGAACACTGTCACTACGCACACGCCTTTAACACACAAAATCATATTCACACATCTACATTTTAACCATGTTTCTGATGTTTTCTTAGCAAATCATATAAAGGTTTAATCCTAGTTTCAACTGAAACTCTTTAACAATTCATACATGAGTACATACAGCCAGTTTCCCCTATCTGTCCACATGTCAGTTAAGGAGATACTAGGACTGGTCAATATGGTAAAAATCAAATATCACAATATTTTTGATCAAATACATCAATATTGATATTTTGACAATATAGTAGGGATGACTATCGGCACTTTCACAAAATATTTAAGCATGAGATTTTTGATAAATAATCATCAGTAATGTGGATATAATGAGTAAGTGGATAAAGGCAGATAATAGAAGAGTCTGTTAAGCTCAGAAAGTTACATTTTTACTGTAATGCAGCCTTTAAGAAGAAGGAAAAGACACTTATTCCATATCATGATATTACGATATTCAAAATCTGAGACAATATCTATGAAACACTAGTAGATACTTCATCATAGTATTTACCTGAATGTAGGTGGGAGGTAATCTGGGGGTAATACAGGGGGCAGCGGTAGACCGGACATAGCCATATCTATGAGGTGCATGGCCAAAATAAACTCCTCAGCTGTTAGCTTTCCATCCTGGTCGATATCTGATAAACTCCTAAAAAGAAGATAAAGATAGAACCATTTTCATTTTATAATTGCTTTATGTCTGAAGAGAGCGCTCACCCATTCTGATAAAGATTAAATGGTTGTGTTTCGAATTACTGACCATATCGTGGCCAGCTGGCCCTGAGGAAGACTAGACTGCATCAGGATAGTGCGAGCTTGGGGACCTGGAACACACACACACACACACACACACACACACACACACACATACATACACACACACACACACACACACACACACACACACACACACACACACACACACACACACACACACACACACACACACACACACACACACACACACACACACACACACACACACACACACACACACAGAAACACATTTAAACACTGCGGCAAACATTAAAGACGAATGATAAGAGATAATGACATGTGAGTGTGTGTGTGTGTGAGTGTGTGTGCGGGTGTGTGTGTGTGCGTGTGTGTGAGTGTGTGTGTGGGTGTGTGTACCAGTGAGGTGTCCACTCATCATCTTGTCGTGGGAGTTAAAAAGCTGCCGGTACTTCAGCCTGGAGGACTGAGGAACAGCCCAGTCAACCGGAACCGCGGGGGGCTGACTACTAGGAGGAGGAACAGAGAAGAAGAACGAGGGTAAAGTGATGATGATGATGATGATGAAGAGGCACAGCAAAGGATTATCATGGTGAAGGTTAACAGGAAACATAACAACACATATTAAAGTAGGATGCACATTTAAAAATGCTCTCAGATGAGAAGGAACTGAGCCTTGATTAAGGTATGAGGAGTAACTATTGAAACAATTTTGGATTTTTAAAAGGTTTAAATGGTTTAAAACATTAATTCTGATTATCAATCGATCTTTATTTATGTAGCACCTTTCATACAGACTAGCATCGTTCAAAGTGCTGATTTGCATTTAGCTGATTGACAAGCTGATAATAAGACAGAACAAGTGACAACATTTAAAAGATAATAATAAATACGCATTTAAAAAAAGGAATAAAAGTAAAGAATAATTTAAAGACAAATATTGAGACCAATGCATAAGAGAAAATAAAAATATAAAAAATGTAATTAAAATAAGGATAAAGGATAATAAAGGATAGATAAAAATAATTAAATAAATAAGTAAAATAAGTGATAAGGTTTATTAAAAGTTAGAGTTAAAAAAAACTGGGTTAAAATAGAAGAAAAATAAAATAAAATCAGAAGTCATATAAGATAATGCGACGTACCTAGTGGCATCAAAGGACGGCCCTTTCTGCAGCTTGATACTGGAGCGATTAAATGATGCAGCCTTGTTGACAGAGGAAGCTGTAGGTGACAGGAAAGAGTGAAATGTAGTCTGTGGTTATGGTAACAGACTGCCAACTTCAAAGCGATAAAAACACCTTACAAAGCATTTCATTTCATGCTGTGTTTATGCTGTGACATTCAGTCAGTCAGCGGCACATTTAACCGTATACTGGCAGTTTTAAAGCTCCTACATAACATGACTTATTCCCTCTAAGCTACACACTTCCACCGAGACTTATAACCATCTCCTGACTGTCTAAAATGTAAATATAATGTGTATTTTATGTGTAAACAGGAGCTGAGAGCTGCAGATATCACACACACACACAGCTCAGCATGGCACGTTACCTGGGTGGGAGAAGCCTGAGATGGGCTGCATCATGCCTGTAGGAGGAGCTCCGTTGGCAATGGGCTGGGGGAGGGGTGGAGGGGCGGATGAGACGAGCGGGGGAGAAACTCCGACGGGGAGAGGAGGCAGGGGGAGAGGGGGCACGCCTGGAAGAGGAGCAGCGATGGGACCCATGGGGGGCATGGGAGGCATGCCTGGAAAAGAAGAAGAGATGATACAGAGTGAAGACAAAGATGATTATGCAGAATATTACTCTAGTGATAGTGACATTATAACCATGTTTTATACAAATATAGACCAAATATACACCAAAAGTAGTGTTTTAATTATAGTAAGGGTGTGAGAGCACTAGTGGAAGCCTGAATGAGAGGAGACCATGTTTGAATTATAGCTTTATTGATCTAACAGCAACAGGCAGAGCTGAGAAAGCAAGAGAGAGAGAGAGAGCAAACATTTTCTATATGAGCTTTGTTGTCCTCGAGTCAAGGAAGGGAGGAAGAAGGAAGGAAAGGAGAAAGGAAGGGAGAAAGAAGGAAGGGAGAAAAAAGGAAGGAAGAAGGAAGGAAAGGAGGGAGGAAGGAAGGAAGGAAGGAAAGGAGGAAGGGAGGAAGAAGGAAGGGAGGAAGAAGGAAGGAGGGAGGAAGGAAGGAAGGAAGGAAAGAGGGTAGAAGGAAAGAAGGAAGGAAGGAGGGAGGGAGGAAAGAAGGAAGGTAGGAGGGAGGGAAGGAAGGAAAGGAGGGAGAGAGGAAGGAGGGAAGGAAGGGAGGAGGGAGGGAAGGAGGGAAGGAAGGAAGGAAGGAAGAAGGAAGGAAGGAAGGGAGGAAGGAAGGGAGGAGGGAGGGAGGGAGGGAGGGAGGGAGGGAGGGAGGGAGGGAGGAAAGGAAGGAAGGGAGGGAGGGAGGGAGCAAGGAGGGAGGGAAGGAAAGGAAGAAAGGGAGGAAAGGAAGGGAGGGAGCAAGGAGGGAGGAAGGGAAGGAAGGAAGGAAGGACAGGAGGAACAGTCAAAACAGCCGGGGTCAATTTGACCCGTGAGGACGACACAACGGTTAGAAAAAAGAGAGAGAGGAGAAGATGACATCATGCTTAAAAGATGTCAGGCAACTCTGAAGAAACGCAGTTATCAGATGATTCAGAGGATCAGAAGATTACGTCAGTGTTATTACATTAAACTGTGCAGCGTGTCCTGACTGTACTGACTTAGCAGCAGCGGAACGGAAACCAGCGTTGCGCAAGTTGCTATCCTCTGAATTTACAGGAAGGACAAATAATTCAGAAGAAATGAGACTTGAGAGGTTGAGAGAGGTTGAGAGATTCTTCTGCATTAAACATCAAATAAAACCTTCCACAGTGAAGCCTGCAGTGTGTGTGTGTGTGTGTGTGTGTGTGTGTGTGTGTGTGTGTCTCAGTGTGAGTCCTCACCAAAGCCTGACGCTGGGGGTAAAGGCAGCGGGGGTTGTTTCATACTTGGGGGTAGCGTGGAGGGCAGAGGGTGACCCTGGAGTTTTAGCTTGATGAGTTTCATGGCGATGGAGAACTCGTGGATGTCCATACGGCCATCGCCGTTCATGTCAGCCAGAGCCCTGAAAGCACACACACACACACACACACACACACACACACGCACACACACACACACAGACACAATTTATTTTTTATTCTTTTATCAATATTTAGAAATTAAAACTGTAGCAATCATTGGTTTGAGCAGTGTGTAACATCTGTATCTGTAACATCTGTCCTTTTTTTTTTGTGGCCAGTGAGTGTGTGTTCGTCTGTTAGCAGGTCGTTACATCTCGGCCGTGTGACTCACCAGATTTGGGCCAGGATGGGCGGCGGCAGTCCTGACTGAAGGAAGAAGTTTCTGGCCTGGTCGCCTGATAGACAAACAAGAAACAGGATGTGGAATCAAACCCACATTAAAAATAAATAGACTATTGTATGATATTGTTAAACAGTCAATAAAGTATTATATCAGGGTAAGAAATATCCAAAATACTAATGATGCCGAGCAGTCTGAGTGACTTCTTCCACTTTAGAAATGATTTGAGAAGATGTGGACATTAAAACCTAAACCTTTATACCTTTACTGTAAAGCTTTTAGTCCAGATGTTTTTTATATTGTGTTTTAAACTTTAAACTTTTTTTCCTTGTATCCCCCCCCCCCATCTATGCTGTTAAATGTTACTTGCTGTATTTCAGATTATGTGGACTGTAAAAAACCAAACTTAAAACACACTGTTACCACAATGATTTTAGTTATTCTGTTTTTTATCTTTTTTATTTTTATTTAGCTTAATTTCCTAAATCGTATCTTTTATTTTTTCCTCTTTATTTTAACGTTTCTTTTTTTTCTCCATCTATGCTGTTGAATTTTTACTTGCTGTACTTTCCTGCTTTTATTTTATTGCTTCAAATGTAAAGCACATTGAATGATTTCTTCCACTATGATGTGGACTTCTACCGCAAAACTTTTAGCTAATCAGTTTTTTTTTTAAATCTTGTTTTTAAACTTATCTGTAATCTAGTTTTATCTTTTTCTATTTCTAATCTACACAGTTGAATTTTACTCGCTGTACTTGTCCGCTTTTATTTTACTACTAAAACATGTAAAGGCCTTTGAGCTGCATTTTATGTATGAGAGGTTTTATTATTAACTTAGCTTCACTTATTTAGAAAGCACCTCAGACTGTAATCTAATGGCATTAATATTAAATGCTCTTGTGTGGCTACAACGCACTAAGGCATTTGAAATGAAGCTATATTCTTATCCAATCACATTTTTGACTGTAATTTTAGATGTATTTTATTTTACTATTCAGATTCAGTTCCTTGTAAGAACACACTGTAAGAGCACCGAGGACCTTTACTGACATTGGCCTCGTTCATGCCCTCATCTCACCATATCATACCCATATACTGTTATGGTAGGTGTGGCCCGGAGAGTAGATAAGAGAGAGAGAGAGAGAGGGAGAGAGGGAGAGAGGGAGAGAGAGAGAGAAAGAGACCGAAAGTAAGAGAGAGAGAAAAAAGGGATAGGGAGGGAGAGAGAGACAGAGAGAGCGAGGGAGAGAGGCAGAGAGAGAAAGAGACAGAAAGTGAGAGAGAAAAAAAGGAAGAGAGAGAGAGAAACAAAGATGGAGAGAGAGGGAGACCGAAAGTAAGAGAGAGAAAAAAGGGATGGGGGGAGAGAGAGAGAGAGAGAGACAGAGAGAGAGAGGGAGAAAGAGAGAGAAGGATATAGAGAGTGAGAAAGACAGAGAAGGACAGAGAGAGAGAGAAAGAGAGAGAGGACAGAGAGAGAGAGAGAGAGAGAGAGAGAGAGAGAGAGAGAGAGAGAGAGAGAGAGAGGGAGGGAGAGAGGCAGAGAGAGAGAAAAAAAAGGAAGAAGAGAGAGAGAGAAACAAAGATGGAGAGAGAGGGAGACCGAAAGTAAGAGAGAGAAAAAAGGGATGGGGAGAGAGAGAGAGAGAGAGAGAGACAGAGAGAGAGGGAGAAAGAGAGAGAAGGATATAGAGAGTGAGAAAGACAGAGAAGGACAGAGAGAGAGAGAAAGAGAGAGAGGACAGAGAGAGAGAGAGAGAGAGAGAGAGAGAGAGAGAGAGAGAGAGAGAAAGACAGAACGAGAGAGAGAGAGAGAGAGAGAGAGAGAGAGACTATTACCTGTGATGTAACCCCGGGCCGTTGGAGAGAGGCTGTGAAACTGCTGATCATGTTTGGCTCTCTCATCCACCGAGATCAGAAACACATCTGGACCTAACACACACACACACACATGAACACGCACACACACACACACACGCACACACACACACACGCACGCACACGCACACACACACACACACACACACACACACACACACACACACACACACACACACACACACACACACACACACACACACAGAGAGAGAGAGAAGTACAGATTAGACAATAAAACCCCCCAAAAAAAGCTGAGAAGAAGCCAAACAACGGGAGAAAANACACACACACACACACACACGCACACGCACACACACAGAAAGAAGTACAGATTAGACAATAAAACCCCCCCAAAAAAGCTGAGACGAAGCCAAACAACAGAGAGAAAAAAGAGGGAGGTATGAGAAGAATGTGTTAGTCACGAGTTTCAGTTCCTGTTAGAAGATTCCTATTAAGTGACAGTTTGGAGTGGAGTAAGAATCGGAGAGAAGAGATGAAGCGATGAGGGACTGAGAGCTGAAACACTTGACTATTGTTCCCTAGAAAGCTCAGTGAGTACGTGATGAATCAGCTTCTGAACAGATTCATTGATTACTGACAAGAGATTCATTAATAGTCTTCTGGGGAGGCATCGGAGGGGGGTCGGAAATGAAAAAAAGTTGAATATTTCCACATTTAAGATCAGGTTTTGACACATTGGGGACAGCTGTGTCAGTAAAAAACAGTAGTAAGTGTGACAGTAACCACTTCCTTTTACTGTAACTCCAGCTGCATGTGGCGCAATTTCCAAGTATGATGAATCAGGCTGAGTCAGCTTTAAAATGTAACGCTGTCAGAAAAATGATTCCTCCTTTTCATTTTGTGTTTGACTTCTATTAACTACAGTTGAAAAGAGTTGGTCATGTGACTTTATTCTCTGGGCAAGTCTATGTGCCTGATAATAAAAATGTATTAAATAATCCTGGAGGAGGAGGGGGGGGGGGGTTAAGATGGAAATGAAAGTGGAATTATGAGAAGCGGTAGGTCGTTTTCTAATGGACTGGTAAAATATGACGATGGGTTAATAGTTAATAATGTGCCGCCATCACAAGACTCTTACGGCCTTTTTTTGGCGTGATTTATTAAAATATATCATATCAACTTCTTTAAATTTATTGCATGGTCCATCTACCTGTCCTGACCTAAATCTTGGTGCAATGCATCTCTCCTTGTTTTATACAAGGTTCATGTTTTACTGCATACTATCCAGGCGGGGAGTTCCTGTCCTCTGAAATGAGGCCAACATGGAAGTAACTTAGAGCTGCATTCTATACAATGTCCGTCTCTATACAAGTCTCTATACAAGTCAATGGAGAATTCACCAACTTCTCACTTGATTTCTAACCTCAGTAAACGTTTTCAAAATGTGTTTATGGTCTCAATCGCTAGTTTAAAGCCTTCTTCAATGCAGTATGATGTTCATTTGGGACATTTTGGCCTCCCTGATTTTATATTTGACGATAAAGCAGGGTATGCATTAGAGCGTGGCTACGTCCTGATTGACAGGTTGATTGCCCAATGTCCTCGAGATCCAGCCCTCGCAACCATAGCAACCTCCCCGCTTCGCCTCATGCCCATATAAGTAGAATCCGTGTTTTTATTTTTCCCAGCATGCACCTGAAATTTTCAAGATGGCGCTGCCCAGATTCGAAACTATTGGCTTCCGAGCAGCAGTCCACAAACCAATGGGTGACGTCACGGATGTTACGTCCATTTCTTTTATACAGTCTATGGTACTATCTCTGTTTAAATAAATTAAATAAAAATGACAAATTACACATTTTTACCGAGTTATGAACACATACAGACCTGTGAATGTGGTGGGGAACTGTGCCATGGTTCACTCAGTCTTCTGTCACTACACAACACCTGAAAGGACACACACAGAGGAGAAGAGCAGATGTTAATTCACCTCATTCAGTAACATAACTGTATAATAATGCAGTAACATAACCTCATATTCATAGTTTAATAGCCTGTGAAGGTGGATTTGTCGTGAAGGTCAGCAGTAAGAAAAAAAAAAAAAGAAAAGGACCAAGTACTGGCTGCTGGTGTCCTGACAAAGTGCTGATACAGTAGACAAACTGATTCACAGCACAAGTCTGGAGTTCATTTTCCACCCTGCTGTCCTTCACTGCTGCTGTTGGAGATTTTTAAAGCAGTCTGCAGCTCGGAGATTCACAGATGACTTGTTTCTGAGCTTTTAAGGTTTGTTTAAATTCAATGAAAAGGACCAGAGTGTAAGACTTAGGAGGATTCATTGGAAAGAAATGGAGTATAATAATCATAAGGATGTTTTAATTAGTGTATAATTCTACTTCTTTTACTACGGAGGCCATAATGGACAAACCAAACTGTGGCTCTAGAGAGGGAGGCATATTTTGGGAGTTACACATCCACCATAGGAAGGGCAGAGTGAAGCGTTATCAGCTGGTTGGAATCTGCAACCTCGTTGCTAGATGCCTTTAAATTGTACGCACTGTTCCTTTAAGGATGAACACAAAGAAACACAAATCCCAACCTTTTCAATAAGTTTATATTAAAACTATAAAAACTCTGCTGTCATTTGGTATTCAGACTAGACCGCATGTGTGTGTGAATCGTGCTCGTGCATGTCAACAGGGCAGCAGACCTTTATATATGCAGGGCAGACTGCCTGAGCACACTCTTACACACTTTCTCACCCGGGAGTCGACCACAGCGAACTGTTTTACATAGTCGGCTGGAAAAAAGCTGCAGTGGAGTTTTTAGAGTCAACGTTTCTCTCAGGAAATAAAAACGTGGGAGTAACTCACTAGAAAAGACACGAAAAAAGAGGAAATGTGTGTTTTTAACATGACTGATTTGTCTGAAAATGTGAAATATGACATATAAAAGGTATAGTTTTATATCACCTTATACCAGCCAGGGGTTGGTTTTAATTGTGATAAAATGATACAAAAGCTTAAATCAGCAACTCTAGGCTGTGATAATGGGAAAGAGTTGTAATGATTAGTTGATTAACAGGAACATTAATTGGCAACTCAGCTATTTTCCTCAATCGATAGTCGTTTTTAGATATAAATGCATCCTAAAATATGAGGATCTGAAGCTTTTCTGTGTAATAAATGATAGTAAACTGTTTATCTTTGCATTTTAAACTGCTGAAGTGACAAGAAGTGATAACAAATATTTTTCACTATTTTCTGACATTTTATGGACAAAAATATGAAAAGAGAAAATGACAAATCAACTGATAATTTAAAAAAAAATCCAATAATAATATAAAATATAATAAAATATAAAATAAATAATATAAAATATAATAAATAAAAAATATAAAATATAATAAATTAATAATAAAATAAAATATAAAAAAATATATCATAAATAAAAAACACTGTAATCATAATAATATAATAACAGAAATAATAAAAAGTAAGCTGCAGCCCTCGACAGAATAAATGACACGAGCAGTTTGTGTAAAAAGAAAAAAAAAGAACATAATGGTGACCCACACCTTAACAAGTTAGTAACACATCTATGTATATATATCTATATATATACATATATATATGTGTGTGTGCGAGAGAGAGAGACACCCTTGCACTAGTGGAGGTATGTTAATCTGATCCAGACGTGCCTCCCCTGCATCACTGAGACTGGCAGACATCCCATAATAATCATAACAATAATAATAGTCTGACACACACTGCAACAGACAAGGACTTAGCGAGGGTGTGTGTGTGTGTGTGTGTGTGTGTGTGTGTGTGTGTCTTTCTCTCTCTCTCTGTGTGTGTGTGTGTGTGTGTGTGTGTGTGTGTGTGTGTGTGTGTGTGTGTGTGTTGCTGACTATTTCTTCAATGTCATGTCAATATAAAAATGCAGATTCCTCGCTCACAGGCTGAAGGATAAAAAGGAGAAAGCTAAAGTTAAAGGGTCATTTCACTTAAATTTTTAATCACATTTTCTCTTTTTTTATTTATTTTTTTGCCCTCGTGGTCTCATGAGGTTTATAAGACCACAAAATACTGGAGGTGGAAGGAAAAAAAAAACACCTCTTTATTTTCCAGTAACAGTTACTGAGACTATTTCTTCAGTAGAAAATCGTCCTTGGCCTTTTGAATGGTGTGTGTGTGTGTGTGTGTGTGTGTGTGTGTGTGTGTGTGTGTGTGTGTGTGTGTTTGTCCCATTATCTTCAGAGTGGGAGGACAAAGTAACCAGCTTAACTAGGTCAGAGGAACAAAGCCCACCCTACACAAACAGAGACTTCTCACACTCACACACACTCACACACACTCACACACACACACACACACACTCACACTCACACACACTCACACACACACACACACACACACACACACACACACACTAAAAGAAGCGGTTGGGTAGCTACAGTAAAATCTGCTGTGAACTCAGGATGACAGCAGAGAAACAAACTGCTCTTTAAATGCCTCTAACTTTTTTATATTTCAAAGCTTTTAACTCTGATAATGAAATTCAAACACCAGCGACATCAAATAATGGAGAAAAACTGTTTGTGTGTGTGTGGGGGGTAAAAAAAAAAAAAGTTTAGTGTGGGCAACGTCACTGTATCACAGAAGAAGAGGGAGTTCATCTGTGGGACAATTGAAATTGATATTTCTATATATAGAAGTTTAACCCTTTATTTACTGTTCATATTCTGACTCATCATTAGTTTCTATACTTATTTACATTCAAAAATGCTCCATCGCTCATTAATACATGTTTGATTAATCCTACAGACAGAAAAAAGATCAATTAATCATTATTTTATGGTCCAGATTCACATTTTTATAGACTATGAAGAATAAAATAGCAGGTCAAACTTGTATCAGCTGCACATTTTTGTTATTTTTGTTATATTGTGGGTCACATTGGAAACTAAATCTGGCTAAAAGAAATGTGCATATGGTGTTTTTAAAGCTCTTAAATGTAAAAATGAGGCGATTTTAACCCTTAAAAGTATGTAAAGGGTTAAAAATGACTTTTTTTAAACATTGCTTTATGCCAGGGGTGTCAAACTAATTTTCATTCAAGGGCCACATACAGGCCAATTTGATCTCATGTGGGCCAGAACAATAAAAAGATGGAAGGAGCAATGGAAGGAAAGAAGGAAAGAAGGAAAAAAGAAAGAAAGGGAGGAAGGAAGGAAGGAAAACAAGACAGAGAGGAAAGATGGAAGGAATGAACGAAGGAAAGAAGGAAAAAAGAAAGAAAGAAAGACAGGGCGGAAGGAAGGACAGAAGGAAGGAAGGAAGGAAGGACAGATGGAAGGGAGGAAGGAAGGCAGGAAGGAAAGAAAAGAAGATGGGAAGGAAAGATGGAAGGAAAGATGGAAGGAAGGAAAGAAGGCAAAAAGAAAGAAAGGGAAGAAGGACAGATGGAAGAAAGGGAGGAAGGAAGGAAGGCAGGAAGGAAAGAAAAGAAGATGGGAAGGAAAGATGGAAGGAAGGAAGGAAAGAATGAAAAAAGAAAGAAAGGGAAGAAGGACAGATGGAAGAAAGGGAGGAAGGAAGGAAGGAAGGCAGGAAGGAAAGAAAAGAAGATGGGATGGAAAGATGGAAGGAAGGAAGGAAGGAAGGAAAGAAGGAAAAAAGAAAGAAAGGGAAGAAGGACAGATGGAAGAAAGGGAGGAAGGAAGGAAGGCAGGAAGGAAAGAAAAGAAGATGGGAAGCAAAGATGGAAGGAAGGAAGGAAGGAAGGAAAGAAGGCAAAAAGAAAGAAAGGGAAGAAGGACAGATGGAAGAAAGGGAGGAAGGAAGGAAGGCAGGAAGGAAAGAAAAGAAGATGGGATGGAAAGATGGAAGGAAGGAAGGAAGGAAAGAAGGCAAAAAGAAAGAAAGGGAAGAAGGACAGATGGAAGAAAGGGAGGAAGGAAGGAAAGCAGGAAGGAAAGAAAAGAAGATGGGAAGGAAAGATGGAAGGAAGGAAGGCAAAAAGAAAGAAAGGGAAGAAGTACAGTTGGAAGAAAGGGAGGAAGGAAGGCAGGAAGGAAGGAAGGACGGACGGACAGATGGAAGGAAGGAAAACAGACAGGAAGGAAAGTGGGCCGGATTGGATACCTCCGTGGGCCAGCATGTTTGACACCCCTGCTTTATGCTGTTTTTAATAAGAAGCACTTGTATGTAATTTATTTAGTTGTAAATCACTCTGAGCAGCTTCTCTTGTATGAAGTCAAGTTATTACTCTTATTAGTGACACGTACTGTATTAACCCTTTATAGGACACTCATTGAAAGGAAGGGAGGAAGGGAGGAAGGATGGAAGGATGGAAGGAAGGAAGGAAGGAAGGAACGGAAGGAAGGAGGGAGGATGGAAAGGAAGGAAGGACGGAGGAAAGAAGGAAGGAAGGAAGGTAAGGGGAGGAAAGAAAGAGAGAAGGAGGGAGGGAGGAAGGGAAGAAAGAAGGAAGGGAGGAGAGAAGGAGGGAGGGAGGAAGAACAGATGGAAGGAAGGAAAGGAAGGAAGGAAGGACGGAGGAAGGAAAGATGGAAGGGAGGAGAGAAGGAGGGAGGGAGGAAGGACAGATGGAAGGAAGGAAGGAAGGAAGGAAGGAAGGAAGGAAGGAAGGAAGGATATTTTGAGATATTTACAGAAGTTACCAAATATAATTATTTGCCCAATAAAGGGTTAAACCAGCAGCTGAAATTAAAGGTTTAAATATTAATAAAGGCTCATTCTCTCATTTTCTGAATGGACTCACGAGGAGGTAAATTACAGGCAAGAGTACGTCCCTGTGTTACCCCCTTTTGTTCAAATCCAAAAGGAACTGGAGCAAGGTTTATTTTAACTTCTGACGCTGGCAGACTCCACAGAGATATCCGCTTGCCAAAAAATTCGGTCCTGACAAATAAGCTGCTTTTGTTTTTTTACGAGCTCCGGCTTTCCACTTTATCTTGGACCGAAGACAACGAACCGCAAACAGGATTACATCCTTTGTGACGGTGACGGCGACGACAACAACAACAACAACAACAACGGGACACAGAAACCAGGACAAAAAAATGTAAGTATTAAAGAGATTATTTAAAATTCATGTGACTAATAGAGGAACATTTAACTCAGAGGTCAATAAATGGATCACAGTTATTGATTTTAAAGAATTAAAGTCTAATAAACTCTATTGTTTCTATTGTGTGTGTCTCTGTGAACATGTTGTAATGTATTTGTTGGATTAGTCTGAACAATTAGAGGGTTGGTCTGTTATCAAGGCTTGTGGCAGATGCCTGTCTAAGCCTCACACACACACACACACACACACACACACACACACACACACACAGATATTCAGATTAGGGTTCAGTCTCTTCTGTTTCTCCCCTCCTCCGTCCCTCCCCCTCATTTTCCCGCTGACCTCCACCTCCCTCTCCTCTCACATTCCTCTTTTCTCGTCCATCATGAATGAATGAGTGAATGAGTGAATTCAGGACGACTGCAGATGCTCAGTCTGCTGCTGATCATCATCGTATGAAGCCTCGTAATATTCTTATAATTTCAGATTTCTTATTCAGAGTCTTATTCTGTTTTAGCTTAACTTTATTCCCAATTTAGAGATTTTTGGATACTTTATTCATCTCCTTAACACTCTTAAGACCCATCCACACCAAGAACTATCATTTTAACTATAACTCCAGTCGATGGCGGAGTCCGCACCACAACTATAACAACATTGACAATGGTGAAAGATATCGTTACATCACTTTCAGAGCGATTTGATGAATGATAACGATAAAAACGCTGACAGCCAATTAAAATCCTTCCTCTAAGCATCCAGCCTGATATCTACAGTAAAACTTAAAAACCTGCAAATATCATCTGAATTATGACTTTATTTATTTATTTTAATGCAGCTTTGCCCCTCTCTCATTGCGGACTGACGTGCTGTAAATTGGACCACAGTTGATTTCTTTAGACAGGTTTGTCTCTCTTTATTATACACAGCTTTGTTCTCTATTATAATGTAAAAAAAAAAACAAAGTTAGTGAATCTTTTAGGCTTCAGATCTGTGCTCATACTGTGTGTTACTGCCACATCACGCTTCAACATGTGCTGCTGTGGGTCGGCTCAGTTCGCTCTCTAAAGACTGAAACATCAAAGCAACAACCCAGAGGTGATTTCTTTAGATATGTTTTGGCGCTTTTCCACTACACAGATCCAGCACGACTTGACTCAACTCGGTTTTTTTGGTGTTTCCACCAGGGATAGTACCTGGTACCTGGTGCTTTTTTAGTACCTGCTCTGCTGATACTAAATGTGACATCATCAGACTGCCGGCCACTGATTTGTCAGAAGAGTTGTCGCTGGAAGAGTCATGAGCCGTCCCACACAAGAATCAAACCCGCCATTTTTAAATACCGGCAACATCGTTACAGCCATACGGCTCAATGTTCTTGCTTTGTGTGTGACAGAAAGCCTCATACAGCAGCAAGTACACCATCGCCTCCATTGTTTATGTGTTTGTGTCGCATATAAAATGAAGTCAAGGCAGTATCGCTGAGCCGTGCTATGACGACCCCGCCCACGTTGAGTAGGTACTTCTTTGTAATGGAAAAGTCGTTCAAGGAACTGTGTCGAGCCGAGTCGAGCAGTGCTGGAGCTGTGTAGTGGAAAAGCACCATTTGTCTTTCTTTATTATACAAAGATGCTGGTACTTTGTGAAAAAGCAGCAAAGTTAGAGGATCTTTCCCTCACAACGCACTTCATCATCAGTTTGGTTTGTAAATACTGAAACATCACAGCAACTAGTGTCTGAAATACTTCTGATCAACACACTGAATCAGCACCCGCCTGTGAACCCTTCTGCTTTTCTTTTTCCTGTCTCTGTGCAACATACTACAGCAGTAACAGCTCATCTATATCAGTTTTCATTGGTTGCAGACACAGCTGGAAACAGTCAACGGGCAACGCAAATAACTGGACAACATGCAATATGTTTCTTCCTGTTAACTGTTTCACATCGTCATTTTCTTACATATCTACTGAGTTCTTAAGGTTGCTTTTCAATCTGCTCTTTCCTTCGTTTTGAACGTCTCTATACAAGTCAATGGAGAATTCACCAACTTCTCACTTGATTTCTAACCTCAGTAAACGTTTTCAAAATGTGTTTATGGTCTCAATCGCTAGTTTCAAGCCTTCTTCAATGCAGTATGATGTTCATTTGTAACATTTTGGCCTCCCTGATTTTATATTAGACGATAAAGCAGGGTATGCATTAGGGCGTGGCTACGTCCTGATTGACAGGTTGATTGACCAATGTCCTCGAGATCCAGCCCTCGCAACCATAGCAACCTCCCCGCTCCGCCCATGGCCCCACCTCATGGCCATATAATTAGAAACCATGTTTTTATTTTTCCCAGCATGCACCTGAAATTTTCAAGATGGCGCTGCCGAGATTCGAAACTATTGGCTTCCGAGCAGCAGTCCACAAACCAATGGGTGACGTCACGGATGTTACGTCCATTTCTTTCTTTCTTTTTTTCTTTCTTTCTATCTATCTATCTATCTATCTAGTGTGGACAGCCTTTTAACCGTGTTTAAATGTCTTTTTATTTTGCATGTATAACTTTTCTATCCTTCTACCTTTTCTATCTCGATGCATTTTATGTTTTTTTGAATTGCCTTATTGTTGAAATGTGCTGCACAAATAAATGTGACTTAGAGTGAACTCCAGATATGACTATGGTAATAATTTACTCTTTCCTGGTTGTTCCCACTTCCACTCAAACAGTCGCGTCAACCTCTGATTTATTTAGTGATTTCTTCTGAATGTAAAAATAAAAGCTGAGCTGTTCATAAACGCTGCAGCATGTTTACGATCTTGAACACGCTCCTTTATGCTCTGTTTAATATGAGCAGAGACATCAGGATGTTTCCGTTTCTGGCGGAGGAAATATCAAATTAAGCAGATGCTTGAGTCATAATAAATCACATTATTTCATCCTCAGATGGACGCGAGTCGCTCCTCAAACATTCAGCGTAAAACCTCTGCATTTTAAAATCATGTTTTATATATAAGAAACATCCTTAATGAACTAAAAAGGAGAAAAATGGAGCTGACCTTAGAGTTTACACAACACTCAGTATCAGGCTAAAGATATTATTAATATTTTAGTGATGCAACAAAATTGGATTATGTTGTTGATGCCAAACTATTGAGCCTGAAGCAGGAGACGACAAACTGCTACAGAGACACTAACGCTCTGTAATTACTACAGAACAATAATAATAATAATAATAATGATAATAATAATGGGAGTAAATGTGACAGTTTGACTTTTAATATTACATAATAATAAAAAACAGAGATTTGTTTTGTCATCTTTTATTTGGACATGCTTCATTTTTACATTTGTATTTTACCTCATGGGACTAATGATAGTGTTATGATAGTGTCCTCAGCTACTGTTTTTTAAAATGTATTTAAGTTATTTAAATATCATTATATAAGAGCTATATAAATAAAGTGTGACTGATTAATTTCATGCTGAATCAAACTTGAATCCAGGGCTCGATGATATGGACAAAAATCTAATTTACTGCAACACTATTGTAGGTTTGACTTTTGGTAGTTTCACAAAATCTATATAATAATTATGATTAATGTGAATAATATAATGACCAAGTGGGTAAAAGATGCATAATACAGCAGCTAGAAGTGTCTCGTTAGTTATTGTTGTTATCACATATATTTGGTTTGTTCTCATATTTATGTGGTTATATTATTTTCTGTCATATTGTGAACTTTTTTATTAACATTACGTCATTTTTCATTTTAAATTTGGCCGCACTGAAAATCAACGTGGGCCCAGAAATGCTGGATCTTCAGACACCTGGTTCCCCGACATTGTTCTAGTTTGCAGCAGCAGAGACGATGAATGATGAATGATGAATGAGTGATTAGTGAATACAAATGTTTGATAGACAGGAAATTAATTAGCGACTCATTCATCGAGCAAGTGTAAAGACATGCTCGATTAGATTCGTTTAATATTAACGTCAATCAAACTTATTATGAGAAAGTTGAAGACGTTAAATATTTCACTCGTGACTTTGGTGAATTCTGATGGGTGTTTTTCATTATTAACTATTATTAATTATTATTAATTAAATATTTTAATACTTTATTTTATTGTTTCTTTAATATATTTTATTGACTTTTTTATTTCATTTGGGTATTTTTTTATTTTTACTTTTTTATTCCATTATATTTTCTTAATATTTTATTACATTTTATTATTTTATCTAGGTATTCATAATTATTTACATTTTAATATTATTATATTTGTATAAATATTTAACATTTTATCTGGGTATACTTTATTTTTAAATTTTTATTTTATTATTTCTTTATTATATTTCTCTTTTCTTTTCTTTTATTGGGGTATTCTTACTTTTTTACATTTTTAACCTTCCTCTGGTGCTTCCTCACTGCGGATTCATGAGAGTTATGACGATGTTTCCTCAGTTTAGCACTTTGTGTTACATTACAATGCATGAAAAGTGCTATAAAATAAAGTCTGATTGATTAATTGACTATAAATTATCTGACTAAAAGAAAAAAAATCAATATACTTAATAGAAGGAAGAGAAAAAAGGATCAAAAGTTCAACTGATAATCAATTTTTAAGGACGTGGATTTAATCTGTTGACTGTAACTATGAGTCTGTGTTGTTGGTATTAATAACTGCAGCCTCTTCACATCTGCATTATCTCACTCTACATACTCCCACACACACACACACACACACACTTTCTCATCCACACGTTAACGACACGCTCCGGCACTGACCCTCTGCTCTCCGTCCCAAAATGAACACGCAATAATACAACACGTTCTTATCACGCTGCTGTCAAACGGTGAGGCTCGAAAAATGACAGGACCCTATAACACACACACATACACATACACACACACACACACACACACACACACACGCACACACACATAGATAATTATTACCACTGCAGCAGTCTCTCTCTCTCTCTCTCTCTCTCCCTGTATCACCCCTCATCCTCCCCTCAGGCTCCTCTCCCTCCTCCCATCTCTGCACTGGCCTCTGCTGCAGCTAGCTAATGTTAGCATGTTAGCACGATTACAACTGTATCTACTGTAGCTGAAGCACAATGTACTATTTCAGGTATATGACTTTGGGGTCCAACGTGCAATGTATATATATTTTTTTCCACTTTAAATCTGTTAAATACCAATATTGGACTCATTCTCATACTACCGACTATTACATAATGTTACTTTTTTAAAATTTCCAATCATTTTTATTGCTTGTGTATACTTATTATTGACAGCCCTAACCCTACCTACCTATCTATTAAAACCACCTGCCTAACGTTATATAGGTCCTCCTCATACCCCGGTAAAGGATGCACACACACACACACACCTGACCGTCCACCTCATTTAAAAGAAAACAGGATTCATCAGACCAGGACCCGTTTTTTTGCACTGCTCCACGGTCCAGTTCTGACGCTCTAGTGCCCATCAGAGGTGATTTGGGCGATGAAAAGTGGTCAGTATGGGACTCTGACTGCTCTGCCTGCAAGAACCTTTTCAGTAATTTCCTCACAAGACTTCACAAGACACAAGACCTGTCTTTTTGGAGACGCTCTGATCTAGCCATCATCATTTGGACTCCTGTCAAAGTCTCTCAGATTCTTACACTGGCTCATTTCTCCTGCTTCCAACACAGTGACTGTTCACTTGCTGCCTTATATATTTAATCTTTATCTTTATATATCCTACCTTCTAATAGGCGCCATTTGAAAGAGATAATCAATGTTACCCACTTCGCCTGTCAGTGGGGGTTTTAATGTTTTTGGCTGATCGATGTAAGTATTTAAAATCTGTCTGATCCATCAAGTTAATTTGAGCCCATTTGAAATGTTCTACCTCCCTCTTTTTAATTGATGGATTATATTGTGAATTGTGGCTCGAGGCTGCTGGGTGTGAATATAATAAAGAATGAAGTTTTAGGGGACATGTTGGAGCAGATTGTGTTATTGTTATTGTACGTGGTTCTGGTTTATAGGGCGTTTGAGGTAGGATCACAAAGTCACACGCCCCTGAACTTTTGAACTTTGTGGGAAAACAGTGGTGATATAAATCTCTCAGAAACACCATCTGAGTGTTTAATATACACCTTGTCCACTTGTTATGACTAACTCAGACTGCTGAAGCTGAATATAAGCTTCACATCTACCTTTAAATTATGGATTTTGGGCCTCTCATCACATTTAAAGATCTTTTAATAGTCAGTATGAACAGGAGGAAAAACTCTTTCAATGTTCATATGTTTGCCCTGACTGCTGTTTAAACACAGACTTGAAAACAATTGTGAACCTTTCCTTTAAAACCAGAGGTGTGGCCATGTATTGCATTTTGAGTATTATGTAATAGTATTATTTTATTCATACTGGTATTAACATATCATCGGGATAGGGGCTGTTATTATTGGCCGATATTGAACTATCACAGATATATCGGTATTGGTGAATACGGTGAACATGCTGTCCGATATGTGCTGATATTTTTCTTATTATTCATAGATATTTATAACAAAGTGTTTATGAAAGTATTCTGTACATATCAGAATCATTTGACTAATATCGTTATCTGCCCCATAAACCCAGTATTGGTCTGGCCTTAATAGATATGGATGTACTTTAACTGACTGGCAACAATATTGTTTTGTTTTTTTTAGCTGAAAGTCTTTCCAATTCTTCCTGTTAGCATCTGCCGTTACCATAGAAACCGCTCTTCACTGATCAGTAAAGAAAGTCTTTTCAATAAAACACAAAACCTGACGTCACCCCCCCCCCCCCTCCGAAAGCAGGCTAAGTTTTTGACCAGTGTTTTTTGTTTTGGTTTAACTAGTGACCCTGGTAACTGGCGACTGTGACCGCGTCCGTGGTTGCCATAGTGACGGCAGCGGTTAAAAAGAAGACCAGAGCACAGTGGTTGGTGTCCTCCTAAAAGAAACTTAAATTATCTTCAGTTATGATAATTCAACTTTATGTTAATCATTAAGGTCATATAGTGGGGTGATGGTGGTGGATTACGGTTCATTATATTGAATGGTGTTCCTAATATTTTGTCCACTACATTAACAAACATGAGAGGGGGCAAAATATTAGGAACGTCAGTCAGTATAATACACCTCAGTACGCCACCATCACTTAGTACGACCTCAGTGATAAACAGGAAGTTGAATGATCACAACTGAAAATGTATAAACTTCAAAAAAAGTATTATATATCTATATAATTGTATATCTATGTATATACGTGTGTGTGTGTGTGTGTGTGTGTGTGTGGTCCTTATTTGTTTTACAGTGTGTAAACTAAGTAGTGTTTCCAACAAGAAGCATTTACATTTCTTCACTCATTCTTCTAATATTAACCTTTTTTTTTAAAATATCAAATAGTTTGAGAGTAAAGACCGAGTGTGATTACAGTATAGCAGTCATAACAATAATAATAGCAATACATGTGATAACAACATATTGAATTTGTACCACACTTTTCATTCATTGTGAAACTCAAAAGTGCAAAATAGAGCATTAATAACATAGAAAACATTGAAAAGAAGGTAGGCTGATCACACAGCTTAAAAACACAATATCTGGTCACAAACTTTACTTTTAGTATGTATACAGTGGCAAACAGCTTTATTGACTGAATATGAGCCACTTTCCTTTTTAAGTGTAACTGTATAACATCCCAAAATGGGTTACAGCCACAGTGACACATTATAGGAAGCGGTTAGAGGTGAATGCTGCATGCTGAGCCCAATTCAAATTAAATTGCAAGTGTAGATAATAAACAAAGCAGTGTCCTCCTAAACGACTTAAATTCTCTTATGTTGAATGTTCAACACAGTATATATATAGTCATACGGCCCTTTTATGTTTTACAGTATGTAAATTAAATAGTCTTTCCAACAAGAAGCATTCACATTTCTTCACTCATTGCTCTGAAATCTTATTTAAATGTTAGCTTGTTTGAGAGGAGACACTGAATCTTGACATAATAGAATAATACTAATACTAAGAATAATATATTTAATTTTCATACTTTTCATTCATAGTGAAACTCAAAGTGCATATTATAGGAAACATTAGAGGTCAATGCTTCTTGCTGAGCACAATTTAACCTTTGTAAAATGTTACTGTAGATAATAAACACAGTTAAGTATTGAGTCAAGAATATGTCATTGTCTCAGTACCCACACATAAACCCATAAAATAAAAGTTACCAACTAAAACTCTAACACTCCTAAAAATACACGTCAAGAAAGTTTCAGAAACACAAATAAAGGAAGTGTATAAAGCCACACAACTGCACACTTAAAATAGCGGCAAAGGTAACATGAGGTTGTGCAATGAGTCTGCAGAACAGACATTTTACTATAAAGTCAGACACAGTTTGTGGAGAGATTAAAGTGATACATTTGATAAAGCTTTTTAGGAGGGGCATCTACTGTAGGTGTGGTGTTTGTGTTTCAAAGAGCTGCAACACAAGCTATACCGGTAATGTGTAATTCACTCTTTACTACATATGCAGTAATCATAATAACCTATCCTACTACTGAGCCTGGCATCATTGCTATATTGTGATTTTTTTGTATTTAAATGCACCTCTGGGCAAAGCAAGGCAAATTTATTTGTATAGCACATTTCAGCAAGAGGGTAACTCAAAGTGCTTTACATATAGTGTAAGAGCAGAACATAAATAAGCAAATTCATACTTTTTTTTAAAAGAACAATTGAAGAATTAAAATTGCTAAAATATAAAAAGAAATAAAAGCAGAAAGGGGGATGAAGCAGTTGAAACAAGAGCTAAAACAGACTGAATAGATATAATAAAAGGCAGCAGCAAACATGAAAGTCTTCAATGTTGATTTAAAGCCAGACCTGATGTTTTCTGGGAGTTTGTTCCAGATAGTGGGGGTGCCACAATAACAATAAAGTGTTTGGTTTCTTGCAGTCACTCAGGCTGAAAGTCACCAAGTAACACGGTCACACTTTAACCCGAAACACCAGCAGCCACAGGATTACAGCTGCTGCACATATATGACCAGCTGTGAAGTAAAAACATCAGGTTTCGGGCTAACTAGAGACAAACCCTACACACTACTGCAAGAACTGGACGTCTACTATTGTAGGTGAAGTGTTGGTGTATTTAAACAGCTGCAACACAAGCTAAACTAGTTATGTGTAATTCACTCTTTACTACATTATGCAAAAATAATGACCCACCGCTGTCAGACTCTACAACACCTGCACAACCTGAACCTTTTCACAATTACACCACTACTCATCATATATATTTATATTTAACAAACTGTTTATCATGTGCAATATTATTTATATTCAGGTCACTTTACTTTCAGGCATTGTTTTACATTTAGCACCCGTTTAGCTCGGTTAGCACTCGTTTTTGATTGTGTGTTTGTCTATTGTATATATGTTTAAGGGTTTCTATTAGTTATGGATGCCCACTTTCTTTCCTGTAGTGTATATTACACATCTATTTGATCTTTTTGCCTCTGTCTTGCTACTGTTACAAGTGAATTCCCCTTTGAGGGATTAATGAAGTACAATCTAATCTAATCTAATAATAACCTATGCTACTACTGAGCCTGGCATCATTGCTATATTGTGATTTTTTTTACATGATTAATCCGCTTTATTCTTTATGTAAACTGTATCAATGTATATGTATTGGGTTTTAAATGCACCTCTGGAAGTAATTTCGTTGTGCTATACAATGACAATAAAGTGATTGGTTTCTTGCAGTCACTCAGGCTGAAAGTCACCAGTAACACGGTCACACTTTAACCTGAAACACCGGTCACAGGATTACAGCTGCTGCATATATATGACCAGCTGTGCACTAAAAACATCAGGATTCGGGCTCCACACTGCTGCAAGTATCCCTGCCTTTACCCGAGCATTATCAGTATCAATACCACAAAATAAAATTTAAAACCCTCCAAAAAACCTTAGAGTCACAGACAGATGCAGTGATTTAACATTAGCAACACCAGCTAACTAGTTACTAAGTGACTGCACTGCAATATCACCTCATATATTTTATCCTATAAGTCGTGTTGCATTGTAATAATAATACCACACCCCTTACTAGGTTGGCTGCTGTTACAGTTAAGGTCAGACAGTTGTTGCCAGGGGTTACACATTAAAAAAGATAAACCTTGCCGTGCTAGCAGTTAGCATGCAGGCTAACCAGTGAGAAGCTAACGTCATTCTTCCACATCACACACACATTCAACTAAAACACACGGCTCTTACCTCATAGTTCGCATCCCATAGTCAAATGTCAGGTTAAGTATCTCCCTCTGTGTTCAAGCAGCCAATATAATGGTGTAAATCCCCGTTTTTTTTTTTTATCACCGTAAACCGTCTTTCCGGTGGTGGTGGTGGTGCTCCTCTGACCGACTGAGGGACAGTTGGAAAATGGGGGTAACGCTACCGCCTGAAGTATCGCGAGATGTCTAAGGGAGATATAATGATATAAGGAGGTTTTGGTGTAATCTCGCGATGACTTGGGTAGGGTGAGCTTGCAGGGACTTTGTGATGGATTAACAGCGCTCCTGTCGGTGGTGATATGTAAACACACCAGGGTTAGTGACTAATAAGGGATGGAAAGATGAAGTCAAACATATCTTTAAAAAATATAGTTTTAAAAACATGCATCAAGTTTGTTAAAATGTTCATTTGCACCATTTTTTTAAAAACCCAAAGTAAGACTAAATGTGAAAATGTCAAATGGTGTAACCATAAAAGAATGATGAATATTAAACATTTTATCCACCAGAACATACTGTAAAAACAACTATTTTTTTCGAGATATGTTTTGACAAATTATGTAAAATTGGTTAAAAATCATAGTTTGTCATTGCAAAAGTGGATTATATTTATTCAAAAAATGTTGTTCACATTTATTTTCCTTTTTTTTTGGTACCCACCTACATTTTAAATGCAATATGATGTGAAAAATGAAAGGTCGTCCGGTTAATCTATTTAAAATGTATTAAGTAATGTAACTATTTCAATTACTTCATCAAAGCAATGTAACTCATTACATTTGATGACTTTTCTAATTTTCTAAACCTTCCTAAGATCTAAGATCAGCTGTTAGGGTAAATGTTCCCATTAAGCACCAAAATCTAAGTCCAGCTGTTTTTCATGGATATTGACATGGTTTATAAGGGAGATCATTTCTTATAAAGCAGCATTTATCTCTCATTGTAAAATGTGTTCATTAGTTCATGTAGATTTAGGAATATAAAATAAAGATATTTGATGAATAAAGTGAGTTTAATTGGTACTGTGACTCCATTTAAGCCCATGTGTGCTCCAAATAAGCCCACATCACGATTTATTTACTAAATATAAATGAAAATATTGATTTAAAATAATTAAAAACAGCAATATATGTATTCAGCAACATGTTAAATATTAAAAAATGAGGAAAAAACCCTCCTGAGTAAAATCTTAAAGGTCAGGTAACAGTATATTACACATACTGAGGGAAGAGGAGTAAATATGATTGATAGATATGAGAGAGATGTCAGCCAGGAAGTTTGACAGCTGAATTTAGATATCTATTTTATATAACAGATATCTAGATATTTGTGTAGTATGTATAGTTTCTGTTTGTATTATAGTTGCATGATGTAGTAACCCATATCATCCAATAGTTGGCGGTGTCGCGCTTGTTTAACAGCAAAAAAATGTAAACAAGAGAAGAAGAAGAAGAGGCGGTCAGCTGACTGTCATCTCCATGAACGAAGACCACACAGCTCCTCTATGAACTGGATTTATTCTATTTTATATCTCAGATCTTCTAACTGTCTCTACAGAAACTTACAGCATGAAAGGTTTATATTGCAAAGCAGGTGTGAGTGATGCTGAGGCCAAGTTCATTATTCAGGAAACGGTGAGTTTGCATGTTGTTTACTGTTTATTATATGTCCATAATTAACAGTATTATGAATTAAAACCAGTGTGTGAAGGATGCACGTGTGTGTTATTACAGCCAGGACACTACTGCTAATAATGTCACTGCTTTCTCTCTTTAATTAGATTTATTTAATTAGTGCAGCTCCACAGCTTAAAAAATATGCCTTTCAGCCCTCTACTTTAGACATAGGAAATATGATAACACCTCAGTACTTCTATACAGTATACAAACATTTATTAAATAGTTAAAATACAGTATAATGTGGCTGTGAACAAGTATAACTCATATATGTGGAGGAATGAATGACAATATAGCAAAACACAGTTGTAATACCAGCTATAACATATCTTCACCAGAGAAGTTATAAGTTCTGATAAATACTTTACATTAATAAACACTTCAAATATGCCTTTATATCTTCTTACAACCACATTAAAGTGCCTTATAGTTAATATTCTTTATATGCTTATTTGCTAAATAGAGGGACTTAAAATAAATATAGTGTGACTGGAAAGCTTTGGAAATTGTCTCATGTAGTTTCATCTGTTTTATATCTGTTATGTGTCTTTTTGCATGCACATCTATTCTATTAGTTATGGTAATTGATTGAGAATTGACTCCTCAGCTGAAGTTAGCCTGTGTGTTTTCCTCTCCAGACTCTCCCTGAGGTTTTAGAGAGTCATCAGGTCAGAGTTCAGGTGAAGGCGTGTGGACTCAGCGCTCTGGACCTCAAGGTAACAACAATAGTTTAATCAAATGTTATGTCTTTTTGAAATATGAACAAAAATAAATGTATATGAAAATCATGTTGTTCAATTTACTGACTGTCAAAGTAAAAAAAAAAAAAAAAAAAAAAAAAGTATCATACTGCGAATCGGCTGCCTTCTGAACTCAATGTTTAAATTATTTTGTAAGTAGTTGTGTTGTAGTAGGTAACAAAAACAGTACAATCAAATGTTATGTGTTAGATGGGTTTGAAATACAAACTGAAATCATGTTGTTCAATTTACTGACTGTCACGGTAAAAAAAGAAAAAGAACAAAAGTGTTTACATCCCTTTGTTTTTTATTGATACAAATAATAACAGTCAATATATAACTCAAATAATAATCACACACCTATAATCTAATCTAATAACAAAATCTAATAAAAATCTAATGAAAATTAGCTGCCTCTTGAACTCCATGTTTAAATGAATTAGTTATGTTGTAGTTATCAGTGCAAACATATGAAGACTGACACTAAATCAGATACACACAATAATATGCAGCAAGAGCCTAAAATAAACCCAAAACATTCACATTTACTTAAAATTAACCATTGCACATACATATATGATTAATGTCTGTATCGTAGTATTTTTAAATATAAAAATATATTATTCAATATTAATATTTATCAAACATCAAATACATAAATAAACTTTTTTTTTTGTTTACCTTTGATCCATTATCAGCCATTAGAGTTTTATTCATTGTTTCTCTATTTGTTTGATTGCATTGAATTTATTCTATTTAGTAATTACACTGTATATAAATAAAGGTTATTACATAGCTCACACTGTTACATCCTCCCTCCTCCCTTCCTTCCTTCCTTTCTTGACCTGAGGACAAAAGGAGGGTTAAATAACTCTGAAATGCTCCTCTGTCTTTGTCTCCAGCTGCTCGATGATTTGGGGATCCAGAGAGACTTCATTCCTGTCGGCAGAGAGGTGGCCGGCGTCGTCCTGCAAGGTTGTAAACACACAAGTACAGTTAACACTCGTGGTCCGTGATGCTTGATGAGGATTAGTAGTGATTGAGTAGTGAGTAGTGAGTAGTTTACCTGGTTTGTATTTTTTCCCTCAGTGGGTCCAGATGTCGCCTTCTTCCAGCCGGAGGACGAGGTTGTAGGTAGGAAATATTTAATTATCTGAACTTCTGAATTATGTGATAAAACATGATGAATGATTAAAGTCTAATATCTGTAATTACAGCTGGGTGATTACTCATTACTGTCATTTATTGCCAATTATTGAATTATTCTGTTCTAACACAAATTTCAGATCGATATATCGTGATTCGCCTTTCCTATGTTTTAATTAATGAGGTTAATTTCACCCAAATCTGTTACATTGTTAACTCTAACTCTAAAAATAAAATACTTGAGTCAATAAAACAGGATTAAGTTCAGTTTTTGTGGAGATGGATCAATTAGTCAGTTAGTAGAAAAAATCATCTGCAACTATTTTGATAATAATAATCAAATATTCTCCAACTTTGTGAGGATTTGCTGCTTTTCTTCGTCTCGTGATAATAAATTAAATTTAGATTGTTGGTTGAATTAAAAAAAAAGCAATTTGATGACATCATCTTGGTTTTAGGAAACTGTGACGGACATTTATCTCCAGTTTTGGGGAATTGTATTAACTGTGTGATTAATTAATTGATATATAATAATCAGCAGATGAATCCTTAATAAAATAATAAAAAGAATAATAACGCTCATTATACTTAATATTGTAACATATGTGTTATGTAGGGTTGCAACTAAGGATTATTTTCATTGCCAATTAATCTGTAGAATATTTTCTCCATTAATGAGTCATTTGATCCATAAAATGTAAGAAAGTGTTAAAAAAAATAATCAACCACTGCTTCCCAAAACTCAAGCTGACTTCCTCAAATGATTTCCTTGGCCCACAACCCAAAGAAATTCAGTTTCAATATATCAGTTTACTGTCATAGAGGACTAAAAAAATCATATCAATATCACATTTTAGAAGCTGGTATCAGACAATTTGGATATTTTTTCCTTAAAAAAAAAGACACAAATGATTATGAGACTATTTTTTGTTGTTGTTGATTGATTGATTATTGCATTTCTAGTGTAATTGCCTTTTAAATAGTGTTCATATCACCACCAAAAATCGCCAAATGTATGAAATTAGGCTTCAAAGTTGTGTAAAAATCAGTCTCTTTCTCTGCTACCAAACGCTGTGGGCATGGCCGCCGAGTTCGCTGAAACCCCGCCCCCTACCAAGTGTCACCTGTCAATCAAAGTCACCACCTCTACCAGAAACATGGACGCTACGTCTGAGAGCTTTCTGCTGCTAGCTCAGCGGCTAACTCGGCGGCTAACTCAGCTGCTAGCACCACTAATGCATTATACATTGCAGGTATTCTTCCTTTGGATTCTCCCTGCTCTGGACTCTGTGATACCATTGATGTGGATGAACACTATATAGGTAAAATACACACACACACACACACACACACACACAGGCACAGATGCGCGCACACACACACACACACAAACACGCACTCACACACAGACACAGATGCACACACACATGCGCACACACACACACACACACACACACACACACACACACACACACACACACACACACACACACACACACACACACACACACACACACAGACCTGGGATTACATTATAAGCACTTGATTCCTATAATGAACAGTTTCCTTTATCATCAAACACAAAGTCTCACAACCCAGTCCAACAACACGCAGGAACTCTTCACTAATGATCAAAGTCACACTCCTGAGAGTCACAGCTTGACGCCTTTATGACTTTTTTTTACAAAATCCCACTTTCGCTTCAGAGTGATAACGTCAGCTCACGAAGAAGAAGAAAAAGAAGAAAAAAAAAGAAAAGGCAGTTCAGGTCAAATCCCTCTCATCTCTCTCTGCCCCCCGAAGAAGTGAGGCAAAGTGTTTCTCTTTAAGTGAAAGCTCTCCCACCACCTTTCATCTGCACCTCATACACTTCAAAGTTCAAATCAAACGGTCTGACGGCGTGAAAGAATCGAATAAAAGCACCGAAATTGCCGCGACTCCCCTCCCCTCCCCCCTCCTCCCCCCCATCCCTCCGACTCTTTCACCTGGAGTTTCTGGCTGATTTCATTCTGAAGCCGACGGGAAAGGAGAGGAATTGATTACAGCGTGCGTTATGTGGTCGGCAGGTTAATAAAGGGGATTTCATCATGAAGAGTAACTTATCATCAAGGCATCAGTGACAGTCGCTTCCTCTTTTCCTCCCTCCTTCCTTCCTTCCTTCCTTCCTCATTCCTCCTTTCCTTCCTCCCTCGTGTCCTTCCTTCATTCCCCCTGTCCTTCCTTCCTTCCTTCCTCTCTGCCTTCTCTTCTTCCTTCCTTCCTTCCTCCCTTCCTGCTCATCTTACTTCCTTCCTCTTTTCCTCCCTCCTTCCTTCTTTCCTTCCTTCCTTCCTCCCTCCCTCCTTACTCCTTTCCTTCTTCCCTTCCTTCATTCCTCCTGTCCTTCCTTCCTTCTCAATTTCGTTGTGCTTTGTACAATGACAATAGACTTTCTATTCTATTCTATTCTATTCCTCCGTTCCTTCTATCTTCACTTCCTTCCTTCCTCCCTTCCTCATTCCTTCCTTCATTCCTTCTGTCCTTCCTTCCTTCCTCCTTTCCTCACTTCCTTCCTTCAAACAACAGCTAAAAAATCAAATCAAAGATAAAAAAGAATAAAAAAGAAAGCAATAATATATATTCTGTGTGTGTTTCTGTGTCTGTTCTCCAGTTCAGAAGCCAGAGAAGCTCAGCTCAGTGAGTGTTGCCGGAGCGCTGCGTGACGGACTCTGTGCTTACACCGCTCTACACACACACGCTCGCATGGCAGCCGGACACACACTCCTGGTTCTGGACGGCGCCAGTGTACGTTAAAAAAACCCAACAAGCTTAAATATCATCCATGACTGTATCAGGGGATATTCTGCTGCATGTTTTCTTTCTTTCATAACGATTTAATACAATAAATACCCCAAAAAACTGCATCTCTTCTCCTCTCCTCAGTCTTTTGGCCTGATGTGCATCCAGCTGGCTTGTTACCATGGAGTCAAGGTTTTGACGACGTCACACTCACAACAACAACACACATTCCTGGAGCAGCTTCGGCCGAGTGTAGGTCTGTACTGATGGTGTCAACTCACTTTCACTTAAAAAAATCCATAACAGCATCTGTAATATAATGCTTTAAACCCAATCTCAATGCCCTTAAAGTCTGTGTAAAGTAAGAATAAATATGTGTTCTGAGTTTGACATACCACAGAAAAGTGTGTTGTTAACCACCCTGCCAAATTTGAATGATTAAAAAAAATCGCCAAATATATGAAATTAGGCTTCAAAGTTGTGTAAAAATCAGCCTCTTTCTCTGCTCCCAAACGCTGAAGCCCCGCCCCCTACCAAGTGTCACCTGTCAATCAAAGTCAGCACCTCTACCAGAAACATGGACGCTAGGTCTGAGAGCTTTCTGCTGCTAACTCTGCTGCTAGCTTGACGGCTAGCTCAGCGGCTAGCTCGGCGGCTAGCTCAGCTAACTGGCTAACTGCAGACTGTAGTAGTAGTAGTGTGTGCTGAATGTATTTATACCTCTACAGCAGCAGGGGCGAGTTTATGTTAATCACTAAATCCTGAACACAGAAATGTTGAAACACAGTTTGTGAAGCCTAGCTCCACAATTCAAATCTATAATGGTCAAAATGCTTTTTACACCTTTTTTAGAAACACATTTATGACCTATTTAATGTGATTAGAAGAAAATGTCTGAATTCACTTTACACAGTCTTTAAATCCATTCTCTAAGAAATCACACAATTTATTCTTCTTTTAAATCTTTACTACTTTTCCTTCCTTCCTTCTTCAATATTCCCTCTCCCTTCCTCTTCGTATGTTCCTCAGGTGTTCAGGATCCTCTAGTCGGTGAGATCTCCTCTGTCTTTCTGACTGTCTTGCATGCTTGCTTTCTTCCCTCCTGAAGCACATTGTACTTGTTTAACTACTGTATGATTATTGATATGCGTCGTCCTTGTGTTGCAGCCCTCCGCCTTCAGCTCAACTCATTTTTTGCACTTGATCTTGAACTGCATATTAACTTAACTTATTAATGGAGTGTGTGACAGCTGTATTTGTCTGTTTGGTTTATGTTTACTGCTGTAATAATGTTTTTGGTCAGAATCTCTTATTTACTATTTTATTTATTTAATCATTTAATTTTATGCATCTTGTGAATGTAATATGGGCTACAGAGTGATGACATTTGTTTATTTTACATAAGTAATCTGATTAAGAGTGTTACCCAGTGATACAACAAAATAACAATTAACCTTCCTGTCGTCCTCCCGGGTCAAATTGACCCCGTCTGTTTTGACTGTTCCTTCCTTCCTTGCTTTTGTCTGTCTGTCCTCCCTCCCTCCTTTCCTTCATCCCTCGTTTCCTTCCTTCCTCCCTTCCTTCCATCCTTCCTCCCTCGTTTCCTTCCTTCCTTCTACCTCCCTTCCTTCCTCCCTTCCATCCATCCTCCCTCCTTTCCTTCCTTCTCCCTTCCTTCCTTCCTCCCTCCCTTCCTTCCTTCCTCCCTCGTTTCCTTCCTTCTTCCTCCCTTCTTTCCTCCTTTCCTTCCTTCCTGTCCCTTCCATCCTTCCTCCCTCGTTTCCTTCCTTCCTTGTACCTCCCTTCCTTCCTCCTTTCCTTCCTCCCTTCCATCCATCCTCCCTCCTTTCCTTCCTTCTTCCTCCCTTCCTTCCTCCTTTCCTTCCTTCTTCCTCCCTTCCTTCCTTCTTCCGAGGACAACAGGAGGGTTAATATAGAAATTAGTGAAAGTAAATATTTATAGTACAGATTTAAATTATTACAGTATATTTTAGTCATTTTAAATTAATAGAAAATTCAAAGAAAAAGAGGGAAAAGTGAAGCGAATGGTTAAATTAAAGCAGTGTAACCCCATAATACAACTTATTTTTAATATTGGAAAAGGAAAAATTTAACTTTAAATGTTAAACTTTTTTTAAAATGAAAAATGATCGAAACCACACTGCTACCATGTGGATAGTATAAAAACTGCCAATTTAATGAGTTTATAATGAGATTATTTGGTGTTATGAGAATGTATATTATCATTTAACACCAATATTACTTATAATGTTAATTTTTTTTATTATATTATTTTTGCTACTATTGTATTTTATTTCTTATTATTTATTATTCTTATTCTTTTTTATTCTATTTTTACTCTCCACTTGCTGCTGCAATACTGTAAATTTCCCCACGGTGGGATTAATAGAGAAATATCTTATTTTATAGATTTGCAAACATGATATATAGTCATTTTTTTCAACTTTTAACTACATTATAAATCAGAATGACTCATGCTAGTATGTGGTTGTGTGTTTGTGTGAGCAGCGAGGGTGATCCCGGTCTACAAGGACCCATCAGACCTGCTGCCGCTGGTTTTAGAGGAGACAGGAGGACTGGGGATCGATATAGTGATAGACTCAGGAGGTAAAAAGCTTTATATTCACTTCAACTCGTTAAGATTTCAACTTTACTGCTGAACAGGAAGTCAAACATGTCTGCGTGTTTGTGTGCAGCGCGTCTGCAAGAGGACGAGGGAGGGGACGAGATGAAGCTCCTCCCACACAAGCATGACATCATCAGCGTGTTGGGAGTGGGGGGGCACTGGGTCACATCGCACCAAGGCCTGCAGGTGAGTCAGCATCAAATATGAAAATCACTCTGCCAGTTATAAAATAAATCCGATACGATAACGATTGTATTGTTGTTTTTTGAAAGTGTCTCATAATTGAATTAGTATGTATAATTTTTACTTATTAAATCAAATTTTAAACTTACTGAATCATTATTTTGACTTGTCCGAACATGTGTATTCCCTTTTACATTGCCCTAATAACCGGCCCGCCGAGAGGTCCAATCCAGCCAATCTGTCTTCTTTTCCTTCCTTCCTTCCATCTACCCTTTTTCACTTCCGTCCTTCCTTCCTTCCTTCCCATCCTGTCTTCTTTTCCTTCCTTCCTTCCATCTACCCTTCTTCCCTTCCTTCCTTCCTTCCTTCCATCTACTCTTCTTTTCCTTCCTTCCTCCCTTCATTCTTTTCCTTCTCCTCCTTCTTTTCTTTCCTTCCTTCCTTCCTTCCTTCCTTCCTTCCTTCCTTCCTTCCTTCCTTCCTATGATCCAGCCCACATGAGATCAAATTGTGCTGTATGGGGCCCTTGAATGAAAATGAGTTTGACTCCTCTAGTCTAAATGGTCAGAATTAAACAGAAAAAAGTATAAATATAGATCAGTTTATCATCTCTCTGTGTCTCTTGATGTTATTTTACAGTTGGATCCTCCAGACTGCAGATTACTCTACTTAAAATCAGCGTCCGTGTCTTTCCTCAACCCTGAAGTGTGGACGGCTTCGTCGGCCCAGCAAGGACGATATCTCCGTATCCTCTGCTAACGGCTGTTAATCTTAACTTTTACCCCTCCCTCTTTTCCTTCCTTACCTCCTTCTCTTTCTTTCCTCCCTCCCTCCCTCCTTCTTCCTTCCCCCATTTCCTTCCTTCTTCCTTCCTCCCTCCTTCCTTCCTTCTAACTTCCTCCCTCCTTTCCTTCCCTTCCTTCTTCCTTCCTTCCTCCTTACCTCCTTCTCTTTCTTTCCTCCCTCCCTCCTTCCTTCCCACCTTCTCTCTTTCTTTCCTCCCTCCTTCTCTTTCCTTCCTTCCTCCTTCCACTCCTTCTTCCTTCCCTCCTTCCTTCATCCTCCCTTCCTTCCTTCCTTGACTCGAGGACAACAGGAGGGTTAAAAAAGTCTTTGTGTGGTCTTTAACATCCTTGTGTCAGATATTCTGAAGGATATCGTGGAGAAGATGTCAACAGGAGTGCTCAGGTAATTCAAACGCAGATCTGTGCTACTTAGAATGAGTTATAATGTTTTTAGACTTGCTATAAATTTCTATCTTGTGTTGTTTTATCATTAATTTGAAGCTCCTATAGTTTCTCATTGCTTTTAAAACTCATACAAAACCTTCTATATAATCAAGACAAATTAATTTATACATTTAAGTCGTTTTTAAGTGTTCATATTTTCTCTTTTCCTTGCTCTTAGTCATCAGTTTAAAGGTGCACGTCCTTGTTTTAATGCCCTACAGTGCCCCCAAATCCTACAATTTGATGATGTGATGTTTTTAAAACTTACAGGATAGGTTCAGTCAAGTGTCCATATGAGCAGTGAAAGAGGTTTTCCCCACTGTAATCACTCCTCCTGTTCATACTGACTATTAAAAGATCTTCAAATGTGCTTTCAATGTTAAAGTGATGGAGGACAAAATCCACACAGTCATTTAAAAGAAGATGTGAAGCTTATATTCAGCTTCAGCAGTCTGAGTTAGTCATATCAAATGATATCTGACACATTTACAGTCTTTATAGCATCAAATTCCCTCTTTGTGTTTCCTGTTGAGCTGTGGTGGAGGTATAGTAACAAAAAAAGGGACTTTGGTACTAAAAACACTGTAACGTTGAAACATAGAAGACTTGATTTGACTCATTTGGACAAAGCTGAAGCTTGATTTGACTCATTTTGGATGGCTGAAGCCTCATATTAGCTTCAGATAAACTTTTAAATACATTTTTGCACAGAATAAAGCTTGAAAAATTGTGAACTAGTCCTTTTAAAAAAGCTCACAGTCGTTTATAGACCTTAAAGTATCATTTTAACTTGTCATAGTCAAACTGTAGATTAAATTGTTACAACAATTGTTAAAAATGTTACAATCTGTTTACAAAATGTCTCTCCAGACCTCAACCCGAGGAGGCCGTCCCTCTCTATGAAGCCACAGTTACCATGGAGACCGTGCAGCGTAACCAGAAGAAAAAGGCTGTCATTCAACTGTGACCAAAAATACAGAAACTCTGCAGGGACGCTGGCTGCAGATAACAAGTCAATGGGGTCAGTCCTGTCTGCAGATAACATGTTCTTTTTGTTTTTTTTAGTCTTTTGGGAAGGAGTAAGGCTGTGAAATGTGTCCCAGCATGCATTGCAGGGATCACAAGAAGATGTCATGGTGATGTTTCCAGTCTCTAGTTTACTGCAGAGGAATACTGTAGATTTTCTTTCTGTGTTATTTTTTTAATTACACCTTATTAGCCTTTACATATGTCTGAATTCATGTGGCTTTTTCAAATTTAAAAAACATTCACAATTGAAGGTTTTGCATCCAAATTACAGTAAAAACAGCAGCTATGATTTATGTTATTGTCTCTGAGTGTATCAGATTGTATGTTGCAGATTTTTTTTTACTTGTAATAAATACTGAATAAAAATAATCATAAAATGTTTCTCTCTGTTTTTATTGTATAACATTTTGTGAAAGTACATTATTGACATTTCATTAATCATCTTTTTAAGAGAAATATGATGGGCCAAATCTTTCTGTTTTCCTCTTTTCTGTTATACTCACACATATACACACTTTTAAGGCAAGTCCAAAAGGCTAAAATAGTTAACAGTTATATTTTGTGCACCATTGTTTTCCTTTTCCATCCATTGATAAACTGCTAGTGGTGAAGAGCTCTGTACTGTCTTAGTTATGTCCATTTTAAACACAGTGCTGATGCTCTTTCTGTATATCTAGAGTCTCCTAAGAAACATTATCTCATTTAAAAAAGGAGAATAAATATCATAAAATTACATAAAAATACATTAAAAATCAGAAAAATATAAAACTTGACTATTTAAAACAACATGAAACATGTTTTTCGTGATGCTGGAAAGCTTGACGAGAAGGCAGAGTTACCAGATGATGTGAGAATTCAGTCCAGGTAACGTCATAGTCATCTCCCCTCTCTGTTTCCTGTCTACATCATCCTCTCCTTCCTCCCAAAAAAAAGGCTGGTTGGCGAGCAAGACAGCCAAAAACGTGGCTTATTACAGGGAAGGACAGACCTGAGCACCAATCACGTGTCGGCTCACAGCGTCGATGTCCAGTTGGCATGGCAACGTGTCATCTGACTGTCTCTGCGAGCCTTGCAGTGTCTCTAGACAGCTTCCCAGGATGCATTTCTCCTCCTGTCGCAATGACCTCACCACCTCCAGCTGCTCCCTGACTGACTGGTCGCACCGCTGGAGAAGATGGGAAATCTACACACACACACACACACACACACACACACACACACACACACACACACACACACACACACACACACACACACACACACACACACACACACACACACACACACACACACACACACACACACACACACACACACACAAAAGTCTTACTAAGTGTGGGTTTCTTCAGGAGAAAACAGATACTTGGTGAAGTGTGTGTGTGTGTGTGTGTGTGTGTGTGTGTGTGTGTGTGTGTGTGTGTGTGTGTGTGTGTGTGTGTGTGTGTACCTTGTCCAGAGCTCTGTGTGTGTCTTGTAACAGTCGCTGACACAGAGTCTGAGCTGTCTGAACGCTCCACCGCTCCCTCTCTTCACACAGCGCCTGGCCGAGCAACACCGCCTTCCACTGCTGACTACGAAAAATCAACACACACACACACACACACACACACACACACACACATCCCATGACTCAGTTATAAAACACACACACCGCTAAGACTCACAAACTGATCAATCTGAAGGAGTTAAATAAAAAAGTTGATCTTCCCTTTAACACAGTGTGATTGAACCTCTGTGTGTGTGTGTGTGTGTCTGTGTGTCTTTTGGTCTTACTACAGTGTTTGTGGCAGGGACAGCAGTCTGAGAGCCGTCATCAGCCTCCAGCTCGGGCCGTCAACGGACAGAGTGAGGTTACTGTGAGGGAGGAAAGAGAGAGGAGAGGGAGTGGAAGTTTATACATCACATTTTAATCTCTGTGTGACATATGGAAGCAGCTGCAGTACATGTTAGGGTTAACAGAAAGACTGGAACAAGGGTGGAACTGCAAGTATAGAGAGAAAATCAGCCAAAAAAAGATTCCTGTTGAGCGTCCTGGGTCAAAACTGACTGACTTTAGCCAACTTTTCATTCCACCTTATTATCGCTGCTTTTACACATATTTTTGGAAATGATTGTCAATAGTAATACTTCATTTTTGAGTTAACGCCAGTTGTTGTCTGGGGACAAATAAATAGTTAAATAGTTTAAATACTCTTCTTACTCTCATCCAACTCTCGGCAAGACAGAAATCCAAGTATATCCTAAAATGTACTGTTTCTTTAAAAACCCTCCTAATTTATTATATATAGGGAGAGATATATAGAGAGACAGATATATATGGACGGATGGATAGATGCATAGACAGATAGATAGATAGATAGATAGATAGATAGATAGATAGATAGATAGATAGATAGATAGATAGATAGATAGATAGATAGATAGATAGATAGATAGATAGATAGATAGATAGATAGATAGATAGATAGATAGATAGATAGATAGATAGACAGACTTACTGAAGGAAGTTGTTGTCTCTGAGGAACTTTATCTTCTGGTCCAAACTTCTGTCTCCTCTTAAAACCTCACAGAGGAGACCTGAAGGATGGGAGGGAAACAGTAGAAACATGTGACCTGAATCTTTCAATAATCATATATTTAGTAGCTACTACAGGCTGTATAATTTTAGGATGCACCAAAAGGTTGCTTAGGTATGATATTTTGAAGACACAACAAGGTCCACATTTTAAAATATAAAGAATAATTCCTTATTATCGAGTCTAAATGCATTAAAACATTTCACAAACTGACTCACATCAATACTTAAGTCATCAGTCCTTTCCTACCTGTGTCCACATAGACTACGCTGTGTGGGTTGCTGGAGGTGACAAACCCGTACTCTAACAACAGCCGCTGGTTGTCATGGGAACCGTAGTTAATGAAGGCCTGCTGGTAGCGCAGAGTCCCGGAAATGCTCTTGATTTCGTAACATCTGGTTGCGTCATTGAAGTTTGCTTTTACCTGAGAGTCAAAGAAATTGTTTTTGATAGAAAGATGAGTGAAAGAAAATTTGTACATTGAACATCCACCTACTCTATTTTAATATGTTTATGTGTTAATGAGAGTTTTTAGTTTACCTGCACGTCCGGTCGGTGGTTGAGAAGGTCCAGGAAGGGAGCTAAAGCGTAATTATTCTGTCCTGACAAGAAGTCGTTGGGCGGGTGGGACATGAAGACGGAGCGTGTGTTAATGCTACACCAAGCCCATCTGGAGGAGGAGGTGGAGGAGGGGGGGGGGAGACAAGGAGGATGGGGAGGAGGAGGAGGAAGACGAGGAGGAGGAGGACGAGGACGAGGAGGAGGAGGAGGAAGTGTTTCATCATAATCTTACTGTTGGACATCCCAATAAATTTGCAACATCAGTATTTCCTGTGTAACATTTCGTCAGTTCAACTGTGCAATATATTTTCTTCACTTTATAATCCACACTAATACTCCTCTCAACATGCTGTTACTGTTCTGTTTATTTCCTATTGTTAAAATAGCTGGTCTTACTTTATTCTTTCTTATTGGTGCTCTTTCTATCTTTGCTCTCCACTTCTGTAATGCTGTAAATCTTCCCATCATTAAACTAATAAAGGATCATCTTATCTTAGTATCTTAGTAGTGAAACATCTCTCTGTTTGCAACCCTTGATTATATGATTCAACAGTTTAAAAAAGTACCCCACCCACACACACACACACACACACACCACACACACACATACACACACCACACACACACTACTGGGCAAAAGTTTGAAGCACTTTAGGTTTTTTTTTTCTTTGTATGACGTTAATAAAAAACATGGCATGGCATTATTATTGAAAGCGTCCTTAACCCTCCTGTTGTCCTCAGGTCAAGGAAGGATGGAAGGAAAGGAGTAAGGACAGAGGAAAGGAGGAAGGAGGGAAGGAAGGAAGGAAGGAAAGGAGAGAAGGAAAGGGGTAAGGAAGGAGGGAAGGAAAGGAGAAAGGAAGGAAGGTGGGAGGAAAGGAGGAAGGAAGGAAGGGAGTAAGGAGGAAAGGAGGAAGGGAGGAAAGGAGTGAAGAGGGGGGAAGGAAGGGAGGAAGGGAGGAAAGGAGTGAAGAGGGGGGAAGGAAGGGAGGAAAGGAGGAAAAGAGGGAGGAAAGAAGGAGAGAAGTGAGGGAGGAAGGAAGGAAGGAAAGGCATAAGGAGGGAGAGACGAAGGAAGGAAGGAGGGAAAGGAGTAAAGAGGGAGGAAGGAAGGGAGGAAAGGAGGAAAAGAGGGAGGAAGGAAGGAGTAAGGAGGGAGGGAGGAAGGAAGTATGGAAGGAGGAGGGAGCAAAGAAAGAGGGAAGGAGGGGAAGAATGATGGAAAAATTAAAGAAAGAGGAAGGAAGGAAGGAAAGAAGGAACAGTCAAAAGAGAGATTTTGACCCGGGAGGACGACAGGAGGGTTAAAACTCCTGCTTTCTTGACAGAGCTGTTAAACTGGAACATCTTCACCCAACCACATCTATCATAAAAGACAGAGAGGCTTATCTTTAATCTTTAACGCTCATGTTTCCTGTGGATGAATATGAATGCATACCTTAAGGCCTCGTATGTCAACACCTCGGCAACGGGCTGGCTCAGGATTGGCTGCAGGGATCTGGATCAAGAATAAACTGATTGTGATTTTTGTTGACACTGATGGGAACAATAGAAGCAACTGATATCTACACTGAGTCAAAAGTCACCTGTATGTTAAGATTTGGTCACACCTGACTTTACTCCCCATTCATTTGGAGAGAGTGAGATGCATTTACTGTCTGTAGGTTAACTCACACATTTGACTTTTTATTATATAGAGATTCATCAGTTTGAGAAAGAATGATATAATATAATTGCATGATAACATTTGCAGAAAAGTAGAATTGTTTGTCTTGCATTTATAATGTAAGTGATGGAGGACTAAATCCACAGTCCTCCTCCTGTGCTAAAATGTGTTTAACCCTCCTGTTGCCCTCGAGTCAAGGAAGGAAGTTAGGAAGGGAGGAAGAAGGAAGGGAAGGAGGAAGGGAAGGAAGAAAGGAGGGAGGAAGGAGAGAGGGAGGAAGGTAGGAAGGAAGGAAGGAAAGAAGGAAGGGATTAAGGAAAGAAGGAAGGAAGGAGGGAGGGAGAAAGGAAAGGAAGGAGGGAAGGTAGGAAGGTAGGAAGGAAGGAAGGAAGGAAAGAAGGAGGGAGGAAGGAAGGAAGGAAGGAAGGAAGGAAGGAAGGAAGGAAGGAAGGAAGGAAGGAAGGAAGGAAGGAAAGAAGGATGGACGGATGGAAGGAAGGAACACTGCTGAAGCTGAATAGAAGCGTCACATCTACTTTAAAATGAATGTCTGGACATACTGTGGATTTTGTCCTCCATCACTTCACATTGAAAGCACATTTGAAGATCTTTTAATAGTCAGTATGAACAGGAGGAATGATTACAGCCAGGAAAAACTATCTATCTATCTATCCATCTATCTATCTATCTATCTATCTATCTATCTATCTATCTATCTATCTATCTATCTATCTATCTATCTATCTATCTATCTATCCATCCATCCTTTATTCCCACCTGAAAAACTCCTGATTGGAGGAGTGCATGTCTCTCACAGCCTCCCTCTGCTCCACCGCCTGCCTCCTCACACCGGTTGGAAGAACGGCCATGACATCGTCGGCAAAATAAGCCGGGCAGGTGTAAGAGGTGGGCAGCGTGTCTATGTAGGGGAGCCAATCGGAGGCCTCTCCTCTGTGCCGCTCACACACCAGGAAGACACAGAGCGCCAGCAGGGGGGAGAGGCGGGACTTCCAGCTGTGGAGATAAATAGTGAGAGTTTTAATCAATCCTTTTCTGCCTTTTAGACCTGTTGCATATTTACAGTGTTATGAAATTAACTATATTTTCCTTACTTTTTCCTGCACCTTACTCTTTTAATATATCATTCCTTACAGATAAGGAAAGCTAAATCACTGCTACTATAACACATTGAAGCTTTAGACAGGTAGAAGTTAATGCAGGGCTGTTGCAATGGATTGAATTTGATGTTACAGCTTTGTATTGTATATATCACCGAATTAGGCTATGTGAAAGTTGATATTTGCAATTTCTGATATTCTGAATAGTTTCACTTTTATATGAATGTGTGCACATCTCNATTCTGAATTGTTTCACTTTTATATGAATGTGTGTGTGTGTTGTTGTGTTGTTGTGTTTGATATACAAATCTCACAATCTGGCAAGAATATTAAACTATTTAAAAAATAATGAATAAGCACACATCATCATAAATCCAACACAGTTTATGACATTATAATCAAGTTTATGTGTAATCAAGTCTCTCTCTCTCTCTCTCCCTCCCTCTCTCCCTCTCCCTCTCCCTCCCTCTCCCTCTCTCTCTCTCTCTCTCTCTCTCTCTCTCTCTCTCTCTCTCTCTCTCTCTCTCTCTCTCTCTCTCTCTCTCTCTCTCTCTCCCTCTCTCTCCCTCTCTCTCACTCCCTCTCTCTCTCTCTCTCCCTCCCTCCCTCTCTCCCTCCCTCCCTCTCTGTGTGTGTTTACCTCTTGATATACTGTCCCAGGTAGCTGTCCAGGACTGTTGAGGTAGTGAGGAGACAAGACTCTGGCAGAGATATTATCATGTGGCCGGTCTGATGAACAGAGACAGGCAAAGAGGAAGATTTATTATTATAATAACGTTAATCTCACCTCCGCTGAGCATTACTGCTGACATGTTTCCCCAAAACTGAGGCACAACATAATTTATGGGTTATAGATCATTGCATTTGGGATCAAATCTGACACATCTATTAACCTGAGCAAAAGCCATTTGACTCTAAAGAACTTACACTGTACTTATCTGAAGAATAAAAAACAATGTCTTTAAATAATCTGACAAATGAATCCCTTCATTTACGATAACCATACACATTATGTCAAGATTATGGGATTATGTGAAATGGCCACTGTTATTAGCTCATTTTGTATAAACACAGCTATGAAAATGAATGAATGAATCACCAGTAAAGCAAAAGTCCAACTGAAAAATAATGAAAAATCACTCAAAAAGATGACTAGATAACTTACAATACCAAAAACAACTGTATAACTTTATCTTTCTTCCATCTTTAATGAATCAAACTCACTGTTGTCTGTTAGCTGGCTTACCTTTACATTCCTGAGAGCCTGCAGTCCTCTTCCTGTGTCTGGATAGAGAAGGAGCGAGACACAAATTGATTGGCATGATCTGTTGCATTCATAAATCAAAGCTACAAAGAAAAAAAGCACATCTGGATCTCTATTCATTCTTCCTCTAAACAAGGCATCTTATTATTTTATTATATTCAGTAGAGACTCTTTAGGACACAAGTTTCCTACCAGAGAAGAGAGCCGGCTGCAGCAGTGTCGAGGTGAATCCTCTCTGGTGAAGAAACCTCATCAGCTTCACATACTGAGGCTGGTGACACAGAGAGACTGAGAGAGGGAGGGGGGGGGGGTGGGGGGGGGGGGGGGAGGGGGAGAGAGAAAGAGAGAGAGAGAGAGAGAGAGAGAGAGCGAGAGAGCGAGAGAGAGAGAGAGAGAGAGAGACAGAGAGAAAGAGAGACATGTGATGGGAGATATATCTGTGCTCAAACAGCTCAGAGCAGTGACACATTTTAGGAAAGCTACAGTAAAAGAGTAAAGCTTGTTTGTACCTGACTGGACGATACTTTCACTTTTCTGCCTCCTCTTCCTCGCAGCTCGTCCAACCCGATGGCCGTGACCCCTCATGCCCACCTGGACCTGTATCAGATAAACATACACACAATAAGCCCACCTTAACATGAAGACACGAAAAGTCTCTCTGTCTCTCTTAGAGATGCTAAAAACTCAGTTTGTTTGTTTTAGCAGAGTTCTTTGTATAAAAAGTGTTTGTTCATTTCAAATTCAAGTACAGTATAGCTGCAGAAGAGGAGTTTTTAGTACCCAGAACTTTTCTCCAACATTTGGTGACTTTCTGAGGCTTTAGAGCTAAAAATTAAGTCCCCCACTTGTTATCTTCTCATCACCATCAGCATAATAACCATAAATATCATCAAGTAAAAATCATGTCTTGAAAAAGAAGGGTCTTGCCCATAGACATTCCCATATTTAAATGCTATGATTTTCAGTCTACTATTGCTAATCCATTAAATACAAGCAGTGGCAGCACATAGTAATACAATTAAATATGTATTCCTCTGCTTTGAATTATAATTTGACTCATCTTAAACTCCACAAAAAATAATCTTAATTATCCCAGAAATTCCTTCTCCTTCCTCAAATTAGTTGTGATGACATACTTAGGTATATAAGTATTAAACTGAGACTTTAGAGCACAGACACACTTTTAGCAGATTACTGTAAAAACAAACTCTGCACAGTGAAGCTCAAACCTCCAACCTGAAGGAGCAATAAGAGAAACATGTTTTTGAGCGGAAGTGGACTTTAAATAAACACACAATCTGTTATAAATGAGTTTAATCATGCTTTGTTATTGAATCTTTTAGTGGAGTAACAACCAATCCCTGTCTCCTAAAAGCAGGAAACATCACACTGAGAGCTGCACCAATGAAATCAAGCATATTAATAGAAGTAGTTCAACTATAAATATAATATAGTTCAACAGCTAATGAAATACCTCAGTAGTATCCTCATTTATATCCTGGATTCATGTCGCTTCTCGTGTGCATGTTTCCAGCCGTAGACCACGTGGTCTGTGTTGTTGTTCCGGGTCTGCGCCGTAGGTCTGCGCAGTGAGGCTCAGTTTCCTCCTCCTCTCTTTCTCTTTTTCTCTCCCATTTTGCTCTCCAGCTTTCACTCCTGCAGCTTCACTCTGCACCAGAAGACCTCACTCAAAGTAAGTCTCTTTACTTCAATTTTAAACTACAGTCTTTTACCAACGTGCTTTAGTTTAAAATGGCGCGTGTTTTTAGTTTCTACAATTGAGCGAAAGTTTGGTTTAGTAATTGAAATAAATGTGCTTGTGAGCTTGTTAATGTTATGTAACGTGAAACAATGATCTGATAGCAGGCGTCCCCTCTGTTAGCTGTGTAAACATGCATGATTACATATTATGCAACCTACTGTATAACTACTGCTGTTATAAGACATGTATTAACACCGTTATGCAACAATCATCGTGCAGAAATAGTCTGTTAATAATCCCAGTAAAACCAGTTCATATGTTGAAGTGTGCATTAGGTCAGATCTGGAGGTGTGATTGTGCATTTTCTGCCCTTAATTTCATTTTATATGATTAAAATCTCATTGTAAGTTAAAGCCTAGAGTATGCTGTTAGTTTTAGACCCACCCAGTATAAAATGTAATAATTAAAACGTGGCTTTTACAACTGTTTTTGACATTTACTAACTTATCATGAGTTTTAAAAAGCTATTTCAGCAGTAATTTGTTACTTTATTCCAGATTTTTCTGTTATGAAACCAGTAAAAGTGGGATTGATCTCTTTCCCAGTTGTCACCATGACTCAGCAAATCTGCTTTCAGTCATCTCTCCCTCATGACTGATAAAACTATCCCAGTAAAACCAGTTCATATGTTGAAGTGTGCATTAGTGCTCAAAGGTCACACAGTGCAGATCTGGAGGTGTGACTGTGCACTTTCTGCAACTCGTTTAATCTTATATGATTTAAAATCTCATTTTGAAAAGTTGAACCCATGAGTGTATTGTTAGTTTTAGAATGAAAATAGAAAAAAAGTATACAATATAATATATAAAACATGACTTCTATAGCTGCTTTTGAGATTTACTAACTTATCAGATGAAAAAGTTCCGGTTTTTCTATTATTAATGCCAGTTCAGCAATAATTTGTTACTTTATTCCAGATTTTTTTGTTATTACACTGTTAAAAGTGGGATTTATCTCTTTCTCAGTTGTCACCATGACTCAGCAAATCTGATTTCAATCAGCTTTCTCTCATGAAACAATCCTAGTAAAACCAGTTCATATGTTGAAGTGTGCATTAGTGCTCAAAGGTCACACAGTGCAGATCTGGAGATGTGACTGTGCACTTTCTGCAATTCATTTCATCTTATATGATTAAAATCTCATTTTAAAAGTCACCATGACGACTCAGCAAATCTGATTTCAATCAGCTTTCTCTCATGAAACAATCCCAGTAAAACCAGTTTAGGGGTCAAAGGTCACACAGTACAGATCTGGAGGTGTGACTGTGTACTTTCCGCTCCTTATTTCATCTTATATGATTAAAATGTCGAAACCATGAGTATATAGTTAGTTTTAGTATGAAAATAGAAAGAAAGTATAAAATAAATATATAAATCATGACTTTTACAGCTGCTTATGAGATTTACCAACTTAATCAGATGCTTAAAAGGTTCCTGTTTTTTATGATTAATGCCAGTTCAGCAATAATCTGTTACTTTACTCCAGATTATTACATCATTAAAAGTGGGATTTATCTCTGCTATCAGTTCCCAGTTGTCACCATGACTCATCAAATCTTGTTTCACTCATCTCTCCCTCATGGCTCGCTGACACAGATCAACAGTTTGAACACAACTGGCTTAACAGGATTTATAGCTGCATGGTTAGACATAGTTTCTGCTTTTAGAGGTTGTTTTATAATAATGCTATAATAGTATTCAATATGCAAGTCCATTCACTGATGTCTCTCTCTCTCTCTCTCTCTCCCTCTCTCTGTGGACAGCCATGTCTACCAAAGTCGTCGTGGTAACGGGCAGCAACAAGGGCATCGGTCTTGCCATCGTCCGAGCGCTCTGCAAACAGTTTCAGGGAGATGTTTACCTCACCTCCAGAGACGCGTAGGTACTCCACACCTGGTAACATCTGGCAACCAGGCTGATGTTTGTGTCATTAGTTTTTTCATCTGTAAAATGTCAGAAAATGGCAAAAAAAAATTATTGATTATCACTGATTCCCAAAGATCAAGATACAACCTCAGATGTCTTGTTTAGTCCATGACCTAAAGAGACTGAGTTTACTATCATAGGGGACTTTAAAAAATCCCAAATATATTCACATAAGCTGGAACAAGTGAATTTTAGTGTTTCTTCATTTTAAAAATGAGTCAAAATAGTTATTTAAATAGTGCTGAAATTAATGATTATTTTCATGATTGGTTATTTGATCTATAAAATGTCAGAAAATGGCAAAAAAAAAGAAAGAAAGATGATCACTGTTTCATTTTCATATCATTTTAGTGTTTTTTCTTCTAAAAAATAAGTCATTAGGAGGATTATTACCAGTATTGTTGCAGTTTTATGAGCTTACCTCTATTTTCTAGCAAATCTCACCTTTCTCACACAGTTTAATAAAGTATGTCTGGCAGTATTTTGTCTTTTTATAAACAGCTATAAGCCTGATATTATTAAATGTGACCAGTGAGTAGGACTTATTAATACACTAATACTACGGGCCTTTCTTTCTTAGTTTTAATATTATTTATTGGTGCTTTATTAACCAGTTTATTATGATGTGGATTAAGATAACACCCAGGTCAAGGTTGCTTTTATTGTCCCCTGAAGACGAAAATGATCTTGGACTGAAGGAACTGCTGCAATAAAATAGAGAGACACTAATTAACTTATAAATAGATAAATACATGTGAAACAAGGCTCATTTTAACCCTCCTGTTGTCCTCGAGTCAAGGAAGGAAGGAAAGGAAAGGAAAGAAGGAAGGAAGGAAGAAGAAAGGAAAAGAGGGAGGAAGGAAGGGAGGAAAGGAAAGAACGAAGAAGGAAGGAAAGGAGGGAGGAAGGAAGGAGGGAAGGAAGAAGGTAGGACAGGAAAGAAGGAAAGGAGGGAGGAAGGACGGAGGGAGGGAGGATGGAAGAAGGAAGGAATGGGGGGAGGAAGGAAAGGAGAGAGGAAAGATGGAGGGAGGGAGGATGGAAGAAGGAAGGAATGGGGGGGGAAGGAAAGGAGGGAGGGAGGGAGAGAAGGAAGGAAGGAAAGGAGGGAGAGAAGGAAGGAAGGAAATGAGGGAGGGAAGGAAAGGAGGGAGGAAGGAGGAAGAAAAGGAGGGAGGAAAGAAAGAGAGAAGGAGGTAAGGAAGGAAAGGAGGGAGGGAGGAAATGTAAATGTAATAAGTAAAGGGAAAATACTGCATGCTTTTTAATATATAAATATAAATTAAAGTGCTGATAACTTTGTGCTCTCGCTGCAGCGGTCGAGGTCAGGAAGCGGTTCAGTCTCTGAACTCCGAGGGACTGAAGCCGATGTTTCAGCAGCTGGACATCAACGACGTGAACAGCATCATCGCCGCCGCCGCTTTCTTCAAAGACAAGTACGGAGGAGTGGACGTCCTCGTCAATAACGCCGGGATAGCGTTCAAAAGTAGGATTACACTGCTACATTCATCCATACAGGCACTATATGTAGAAATATAGCACTATTAATCACTCAGCACTCAGTCATCAGAATCAGACAGAGATGTCAGACAGTCAATATAATTTAGGAGAGGTCTCCGAGTCTTTTCAAATAAGTTTAGGGAGCTATTAACCCTCTTGTCATCCTCCCGGGTCAAATTGACCCCGTCCGTTTTGACTGTTTCTTCTTTCCTCCCTTCCTTCTTTCCTTCCTCCCTCCTTTCCTTTCCTTCCTTCTTCCTTCTTTTCTTCCTTCTTTTCTTCCTTCTTCCTTCTTCCTCCCTACTTCCTTCCTCCCTCCTTTCCTTCCCTACTTTCCTTCCTCCTTCCCTCCTTTCCTTAATTCCCTCCTTCTCTCTTTCTTTCCTCCTTCCTTTCTTCTTTCCTCTCTCCTTTCCTTCCTCCCTCCTTTCCTTCCTTCTTTCCTTCCTCCCTCATTTCTTCTTTCCTCCCTCCTTCCTCCCTCCGTTTCTTCCTTCTTCCTTACCTCCTTCCTCCCTCCTTTCATTCCTTACTTCTTCCTTCCTCCCTTCCTTCCTTGAATCAAGGACAACAGGAGGGTTAAGTGAAAATCTAAGCTTCTCTCGTGTAATGGACAGTAAAAGCTCTTTCACCCGTCTGTGGTGGGATGGAGGTTGAAGGTGTTTCCAGCTAAGGAGAATGAGTCGCCAGGACAACAGGGTGGCAAAAGCAAGTACAGTCTGCATGGCTTTAGAGCTCATAGGATGCAAGGGGGTGTAAACATAATACATTTAATAGAAAACTGCTCAACTGTACTCTATAAACACTTTTTGCATTATACTCAATAAATCAACTAAACTAAATATAGACTTATTAATGATATTTAAGTGAGACAATCTTATCTCCTGCAGCTATAACTGTGTTTTAAGAAGCACTCATTCATCACAGGGTTAAAAACGAAAGCTGACGATTGGTTAAACTGTTTAAACAGGAAGTAATTAACTTGCCACATCTCAGCAGGCTGCATGAATAAAAAAGCATCAATGCTCCACTCAATCAGTGCAGTTAATTTTATGTTAGATATTTGAGTTTGATGGAGTGTATTTGAACACACCGGGATGCTTTCACTTGTTCCCAGAAAACGTCCGAAAATGACATTGAGGGCTGAAAGAGAGCGTTAATAAGGAGGTGACATCATGCCGACTCTTTTTCTCTCTCTGTCTTTGTCTTTAGATGCAGACACGACTCCGTTTGCGATCCAGGCCGAGGTCACCCTCAAGACAAACTTCTTCGCCACCAGAGACATGTTGACTCACTTCATGCCGCTCGTTAAAGCCGGAGGTACGGACACAGAACTGGACCAAGCTGCGGTCTTCTCTCTCTCTCTCTGTTACATGTCTTTTATGTAGAGGACGTTTAGAGAAATGTGTGAAATAACCATAGACTGTATAAAAGAAATGGACGTAACATCCGTGACGTCACCCATTGGTTTGTGGACTGCTGCTCGGAAGCCAATAGTTTCGAATCTAGGCAGCGCCATCTTGAAAATTTCAGGTGCATGCTGGGAAAAATAAAAACACGGTTTCTACTTATATGGGCATGAGGCGGAGCCATGGGCAGGGCGGGGAGGTTGCTATGGTTGCGAGGGCTGGATCATGAGGACATTGGGCAATCAACCTGTCAATTAGGACGTAGCCACGCCCTAATGCATACCCTGCTTTATCGTCACATATAAAACCAGGGAGGCCAAAATGTCCCAAATGAACATCATACTGCATTGAAGAAGGCTTTAAACTAGCGATTGAGACCATAAACACATTTTGAAAACGTTTACTGAGGTTAGAAATCAAGTGAGAAGTTGGTGAATTCTCCATTGACTTGCATTAATTGTTTGTTTGGTCTATAAAATGTTAGAAAATGTCAATCAAACATCCTCAGATGTCTTGTTTAGTCCCGACCAGCAGTCCACAACCCAAATATATATTCAGTTTATGTCATAAAAGACTAAAGAAAGCAAAAAATATTCAGATTTGAGAAGATAAAATCAGAGAATTTCAATAATTTCTTCTTAAAAGTATCAAAATAGTTGATAATTAAGTTAAGTATTGGTGATGAATCATTGCATCTTTTTTCTTCTTCTTTGTTTTTCATAAAATGTGCGATAACACTCTATTAACACTCATTTAATGTTTCTAAAAGGTGAGAAATGTTCAGGTAGTGAGAGAAACTGACAGTGTGTGTGTGTGTGTGTGTGTGTGTGTGTGTGTGTGTGTGTGTGTTTTAGGTCGCGTTGTGAACGTCTCTAGCTTCGTCGGCTCCCGCACGTTGAACAATTGCAGCGCGGCCCTCCAGGAGCGTTTCCGCAGCGAGGACATCACGGAGGAGGAGCTGGTGGGACTGATGCAGCAGTTTGTGGACCAGACTAAAAAGGGAGAGCACAAGCAAGGCGGCTGGCCCGACACAGCGTACGGAGTCTCCAAGACTGGACTCACGGTAACACTGACGGAGCTTTCCTACTGTCTTTATAGACTGTGTAAAGTGAAGTCAGACATTTTCTTCTAAACACATTAAATAGGTCATAAATGTATTTCTAAAAAAGGTGTAAAAAGCATTTCAACCATTTAGATTTGAATTGTGGAGCTAGGCTTCACAAACTGTGTTTCAAGATTTCTGTGTTAAGGATTTAGTGATTAGCATAAACCCGCCCCTGCTGCTGGAGAGGTATAAATACATTCAGCGCACACTACTACTACTACAGTCTACAGTTAGCCAGTTAGCTGAGTTAGCAGCCGAGCTAGCAGCTGAGTTAGCAGCAGAAAGCTCTCAGACATAGCGTCCATGTTTCTGGTAGAGGTGGTGACTTTGATTGACAGGTGACACTTGGTAGGGGGCGGGGTTTCAGCGTTTGGGAGCAGAGAAAGAGGCTGATTTTTACACAACTTTGAAGCCTAATTTCATATATTTGGCGATTTTGTTAATCATTCAAATTTGGCAGGGGGGTTAACAACACACTTTTCTGTGGTATGTCAAACTCAGAACACATATTTATTCTTACTTTACACAGACTTTAATCATTGTTTCATCTGTTGGGATGAGTTCGGAGGTTTTAGCATGTGTAAATATACTGAAAAAGTCAAATAAAGCTGAATTAGACATATTTCTATTGTATCGACTGTGATAGACAATAATTATATTTCCTGTGTGTGTCTATAGGTGCTGTCCATGATCCTGGCTCGTCGTCTGTCTGCGAAGAGACCGAATGATCAGGTAACTGCTAAAATATATTTATTCTGTTTCTGTAAACTCTTCCTCGGGCCTCAGGCTTGGATATCGAACTGTTGCCTCAAAAAATGATTCATCTGGGAGCTTAACAGTGTGCAGAGCTTCACTCCCTTTTTTCCTCCTGCAAAGAAATAGTTGATATCTTGTACTTGAATTTTTGTCTGGATGTGCACACACTTGTCTCTCCTCTGAAGAACTTTTAACCTTTACATCAGGGGTGTCAAACATGCGGCCCGTGGGCCAGATCCGGCCGGCCGAGGGGTCCATTCTGGCCCACTTTCCTTCGTGTGTTCTTTTCCTTCCCACCTTCCTTTATCCTTTCTCCGTTCCTTCCTTTCTTTCTTCCCTCCATCTGTCCTTCCTACCTTCCTTTTATCCTTTCTTTTTTCCTTCCTTCCTCCTTTTCTTCCTTTTGTACTTCCTTCCATCTGTCCTTCCTCTCTTTCTTCCTTCTGTCCTTCCATCCATCTGTCCTTCCTCTCTTTCTTCCTTCTGTCCTTCCTTCCATCTGTCTTTCCTACCTTTCTTCCCTCCTTCCTTTTGCCTGTCTTTCCTTCCTTCCTTCCCTTCTTATTTCCTTCCTTCCTTCCTTCCCTCCATCTTTTTAATGATCTGGCCCACATGAGATCAAATTGGCCCTTGAATGAAAATGAGTTTGACACCTCTGTTTTACATACTACGTCAAATTTGACCCATTTTGTACATTTGAGAGCTGTAAAAACACCTTTATACAAATTCATTTTAGCCTGACTTTTCCCAATGTGACCCACAGTTTACATAAATGGAAATAAAATGCTCTTTAAAAAATGTTTTTATATTTGTGCAAATGTACAGATTTGACCAGTGTTTATTTAAAAAAAATCGAAATCAGCATTCAAACATTGCTCATCATAAAATAGTGATTGTGAATGTCTTTTTTTCCCATAAAACTAATCAAGCAGGAGGATTAATCAAACATTTATTAATGACTGATAGTAAATGATGTAGAGACTATTTATGAGTCAGAATATGAGCAGCATGTAAAGGGTTAATCAAACTCCAAACTAGCACATTACAACCATTTAAAAAGATGTATAAACAACATTAAATGAGACTTATACTGTGTAATATACTCCGTACAATGGCTTCATAATCCTTCCTCCTTACCTCTTCATACATGTTTTATTATTTTTGAACAGATCTTGCTGAATGCCTGCTGCCCTGGCTGGGTCCGCACTGACATGGCCGGTGATAAAGCCCCCAAGTCACCAGATGAGGGCGCTGTGACTCCGGTCTATTTGGCTGTGCTGCCGCCCGGAGCCACACAGCCTCATGGGAAATTTGTCTCTGACAAAGAAGTGCAGCCGTGGTGAAAGAGACCTGAGACCTGACAGAGAGTGTGAGAGTGTCAGAGTGTGTGTGTGTGTGTGTGTGTGTGTGTGTGTGTGTGTGTGTGTGTGTGTGTGTGTGTGTGTGTGTGTGTGTGTGTGTGTGTGTGTGTGTGTGTGTGTGTGTGTGAGAGAGAGAGTGTGTGAGTGTGTGTGTGTGTGGTAAAGAAAGAGGGCCAGTATTCCCATCTCAACACTAATTTTCTAAAATTTCCAGATGTGTTCACCATTTGAAATTTTGGACACAAACATCTCACAATCTGGCAAGAATATTAAACTACGTCACCGACATAAATCCAACACATTAAGACGTTATAATCAAATTCATTGCTGGACTTTTCTGAGGATTATAGAATTTAGTGCTGAAACCAAAACAGGAATGAACATAAAACCAAAATTATTCCAGGAATCACTGCTTTACGTGTGTGTGTGTGTGTGTGTGTGTGTGTGTGTGTGTGTGTGTGTGTGTGTGTGTGTGTGTGTGTGTGTCTCTTCTGGGTTATAAACCAAATCATGCATTAACTCTTTCTGCTGGATAACCACTGATGTTTCTGATTAAGCTCAGTTCTCATTTTGCCTTTCATATTTTGGTATTTTGAACACATTTATATTTTGTGTGGAGAAATGAAAATTTGCCTTCAATGCATTGGACTGATGTTCTCATTTGTTATTCCAATATAATGCTTTTTCATCAAAGATACTTATGCTTTTGTGTAAAGAAAAAAAAATCAATCAATAAATGAATTTCTAAAAAAAAAAAAAGTTTGTCAAAATGTTCATCAACACTGACAGAGTTGCAAACATATACGAGCCAATTAGGTTTATTTTGTGTCCATGTGGTTTATAGTCAAATTTAAAGGGTTAAAATGTGAAAATAAACGTATGAATAACTTGCACACATCCTTTTTTGTGGACTCAGCATCAAATTTCTGCTTTTAATCCATTTAGAGAGAATATATTAGAGGATTATGGCAAAAATGTCTAAGTGGTGTAACCATAAAAACAGTAAATAGTCAATAAAACAGCATATCAACTAGTTTGGCATGATCGTACATTATAACTTTTATATTAAATAAAGCTAATGGAATACTATTGTTCTAAGTATTACATTTAATCTGGGTAACCATGGAGAAAAGAAGTAATTATTAGTATAAGTCCACTTAAATACACTGTAGGTGAATAAAATATTTAATATGTATCATTCTTTTGTGGTTACACCATTTGACATTTTCAGGAGCATTCAGTCTTACAGTTGGTAAAAAATGGTGCAACTTTATGCATTTTTAAGATATTTTTTGCAGTATGTAAAATCATAGATATCGAGGAGTACTAACTATATATTTGAGGTGCCAGGCCGACAGTGGAAGGATCCTCGTAGCAGGCATGCTGAGCGAGGAGATGAACAGTATCTGAAAACAGCCTTCATGGTGTCAAACCTGAATATACACATCAGTCTGCACAGCTTGAACATTCAAATGGGGAAACAATAAAAAAAGCAGAAGGGGAGTTCAAGGACTGCTATACAAACCTCTGTTGTTGTTTGGTATCTAAAAGTTTAAAAGTCCCTCCCCTCCACTTCAAAATAGATTTTTCTTCTTGTTCTCACACTTGGATGTTCGCTCTCTCTCTCTTCACTGTGCAGATTCTGCAGAATGATGTATGTGCAGAGATTGTTTTCACATTCATCTGCTGAAAGTGGAACGTTTTCTCCGTGCTCATTGAAAATCTGATTTTAAGTGTAGACCTGCGAAGATGATTTATGACATCACGACTGGTCTGGAGCCGTTCCCGGTCCGGTACGCACCTTTACACAAGTGTGATCCTTCCTTCCTTCCTCCTTTTCCTCCTTCCTTCCTTCCTCCCTTTCCTTCCTTCCTTCCTTCCTTCCTTCCTTCTTCCTACCTTCCTTCCTTCCTCCCATTCCTTCCTTCCTTCCTTCCTCCCATTCCTTCCTTCCTTCCTTCCTTCCTTCCTTCCTTCCTTTCCTTCCTTCCTCCCTTCCTCTCTTCCCCTTTTCCTCCCTCCTTCCTTCCTCTTTTCCTCCCTTCCTCCCTGCTTCCTTCCTTCCTTCCTCTTTTCCTTCCTTCCCCTGTTCCTCCCTTCCTTCCTTCCTTCCTCTTCTCCTCCCTCCCTTCCTTCTTCCTCTTTTCCTCCTTCCTTCCTTCCTTCCTTCCAAACCACTGAGACGCTGCTATAAAATATAACTCCTGTTGCAATATAGTCCAGGACTTCCTCTTCAACTTAAACATATGGAGAGCAAGCTGGGAGGATGCCACTGTTAACAAACGTCTCTTCTTCCTCACTGTAAGCTTGACCATTTAAAATATGGTCATAAAGACATAATCATTTCACCCATATTCAATTTCTATTATATCCAAGCAATAAAAACCAAATATTAGCTGAGTTAAAAGCAGACATACTGGAGAAGATTAGAAGCAGCAGGGTTATTATAAAAGACATTAGCCTGAAAAGGAGAGTTTAAGTTAATGACTTTACCTTACTGACAATACATTTATACAGCATTTGGTGGCTCTATTAAAGTGTAGATTGCTTTATTTTATAATCCTGGCATGGTTTAGGTTGATTTTCCCTATTATAATGCAACACAAAGACATAAAGTGATAATATTCATCTAATGGATTATACACTGCAAAAATGCCCATATTCCTCATTTGGTCACATATTCCCTTTACTTGTGAAGAGCTAAGTGTATGATTTGTACCAGGCGGGGAGTTCTGGTCCTCTGAAATGAGGCCAACGTGGAAGTAACTTAGAACTGCATTCTATCAAAAGGCCACCAGGGGGCGACCGTCTCTATACAAGTCAATGGAGAATTCATCAACTTCTCACTTGATTTCTAACCTCAGTAAACGTTTTCAAAATGTGTTTATGGTCTCAACCGCTAGTTTAAAGCCTTCTTCAATGCAGTATGATGTTCATTTGTGAAATTTTGGCCTCCCTGATTTTATATTTGATGATAAAGCAGGGTATGCATTAGGGCGTGGCTACGTCCTGATTGACAGGTTGATTGACCAATGTCCTTCCTTCCTTCCTGTCAAACGGGACAGGTAACAGAACGAGAGGCCAGAGACCCAGAAATATGTCAAAAGACGTCTCGGGTTATAACTTATACTGCAAAGAGAGCGCCTGAAGAATAAAGGTGTGTTCAGTCATGTTCTGCTTATTATGTAAAAAACAAAATAATCCCTGCCAGAGGAGACTTTAATTAATTAGATCAAACCCAGACAGTTAATAACATTTATCTGTATAAAGAATGCGCCTACTAATTAAATTTTATCAGGGAAAACAATTTTCATCAAACATGACAAAAATGACAATTTGACTTCATTTGGCAGTCAAGCATATTTAATACTAGTGGGATTAATGATGTTGGGATTTTGCATGGATCACATCTAATCAATTTAGTGGACTTTTTAGGGCCTATAAATCCACACCTAGATCGCCATGGCAACCTGTATTAAGCTCCACAGGCTGTCTACAGAGGACAGAGTGATGCCCTCTGTGGCATTAGTGCGGTAACCAGCGGCAACAATGAAAATAACAGCAAGAATAGTGTGAACATAATGCTCCACTGCACATTTTGGATAGTCGGTCCATTGTGGAGTCTATTTGTAGGTTTTGTTTTGGGCAGGAAGTAAGGAAGAATAAAAAAGTATGTCTTAAAACTCACATTAATTCACACTTAATTCTGTTTTCTGTCCATTTTTTTTTTTTTGCTTCTTTTTCATTTTTTACTCTGCTTCTTTCTTTATCTGAAGATGCTTTGTATCCTCCTCTGCTGATACAACTGGATGAAGAGCTCCATTGTTAAATTACAACACAGTTATATGTCAGGTCTGTTTTTTTGCAGAAAGCACAGTTCTTGTTTGGTTTTAAAGAAAAAATGATTTTCCTTTTAGTAGTTTCTTGTATCTTTTTTCTAGTATAAACTGAAGAATGTTGGCATGTTATAGATTGGAGTAAAAATCCAAAGACAGATTCATGGAGACGTAAACGTGGGTCGCATGCAAACACAGATTTTTTCTTCTTCTAATACTCCCGTGGAAAGTTTTATAATGAAGACCAGGTGTTATTTCAAAATGCATAATATAATCACCTTAAATTCCTTCAATTACCAAGAGAGAAAAACATAGATTTTGATATTAGTTTTTTTGTATTTACTAAGAAATAGGATTAATCTGACGTGTTAAGTTTAAGTAAGGCACAATAATCATATAGAGGTTGACTCGCAGTATAATATTTATCGATTTTATAGCATGCACTTCATAATTTTAATTTATTGACACTTTTATGGAGAGACATAACGACACACATGCACACACACAGCCGACCATAAATGACAGACTCCCTGAAGAAATATTAATAGAGCTTGTCATGTGACGCCAGTATAACGTTATTTATTTGAAACATGCTGGCGTGTGTGTGTGTGTGTGTGTGTGTGTGTGTGTGTGTGTGTGTGTGTGTGTGTGTGTGTGTGTGTGTGTGTTTCTATCCTGGTGGGGACCGAAACCTGACATATTACTAACTCGTGGGGACCAATTTTTCCCGTGGGGACCGACTCCTGGTCAGGGTTAGGGTTTCAATCCAACATTTGTTCAAATACTGAATATGAATTGTACTGTGGCTAACAGTGATGTCAATTGTATGCTAATAGAGTTAGCATACAACCTTAGTTAGCATTACGGGTCCCAACGAGGGGGGCAAAATTCAGGTTTCAAATTTATGTGAGAGTTATTGATATTTCAAGTCATTTTTGTGTTCAAACTGAATTATGATGAATTTAGGAGTTAAAATTAAGTCTCTAGACCCTTTAGAAAGGCTGGACCCCATGAGACATCAGCCAGTCAGGAGTCCCCACGAGGTAGTAAAAACGAGTGTGTGTGTGTGAGTGTGTGTGAGTGTGTGCGTGTGCGTGTGTGTGTGTGTGTGTGTGGTTTTTACTACTGTTACAGCTGCACAGTTGGCAAAGCACACACAGCATGCTAGGATTCATGTGTAAGAAAGGTCAGGTGTTACTGTCTCACACACACACACACACACACACACACACACACACACACACACACAGGACTCGTATTAAGACAGACGGCTTAATCGTGTTGGAGCAGAAACAGAAAATTTCCCCCGTGACTCCGATTAGATGATTTTACTGTGAAAAGCTTAAAACCTCAAATGATTTTCAGCTGTTGTAATCCAAGCCAACATAGAAACATACACACAGTATTTCAGTAGTGGCCAATTATTATTGTGGCTTAAATCAACAAAGCAGTGAGAGAAAGTAGAAAAATTAGTGTTAGACTCCACTTTCTGGTCCTGTTGAGAACTATTATAACACTTGAAGCACATGATTTGATTGTTTGTGCCTCAATTAGCAAACAATGGAAAGTGATTAGGAGCTGTTTCAAATTTATAACCACAATTATTTATCCAGAGCTGTAGCACAGAATACTGAGGTCATACTTCTGGGTCCTATTCCCCGAAATTGACTTAAAACTTTGACTCACCACCAACCAAACTCTGGAAAATCATTGATTTTGACATTGAAGTCAACATTGTTATTTATTTAGAAAATCAAATAAAGATCTAAATAAATGGCCTTATAATAAAGCAATAAATAAAGCAAAGCGCTAAAGGAACAATGACCAAACATGAATATCAAAAACATATTAAGTATTTATGATAGTTAAAAATTTAAAAAACAAAGTAGCAATACAGAATTTGTAACAGCTCAGAAGGCAGGGAACCCTAACCCTAACCCAGCATCACAACAGGAAGATATTTCAGAGTCCACAGATATTTAATCGGAGTCAAAAACAGGCAGGGGTCAAAACCAGGCAGACAGACAAATCCAAGGGAGCAGGCAAAAATCCAAAAACCGGGAACTAGGCAAGACGGGCAGGAATGACACAGGCAGAGTAATGTTGGAAAGTTAGGCATGAAAACACTACACAATCTGGCAGAGGACACGTGGAAATGGGCCTGTATATGAAAGGGAACTGATGATGATTGCAACCAGGTGTGGAGATGGGTGGGGAAGCACAGGTGAGGGGAGTGAGCTGATGAGGGTGACAGGCTCTGAAATGACATATAGGATAATTAGTAAAGAAAAAACATGACCACAACTGATCAACCCATGGCAGAATTAGTCCCTAAAATATGAGGAAAATCCATCAAAATGGCATCTTTTACTAGTTCTAGTTTCACTATTTTGGGTTAGTTGTACAGTTACTAATAATTATATACACTAGTATTACTATGAATTGAATATAATGTGAAATAACCATAAAATATATCAATCTGTCATGGGTCATCAAGGTTTTAGTATGCAATTAAAGTGAAAAATTAAAAATCCCTTTTTATTAAATGTTTATTTTTTGCCTCAAACAACAAATTCCCATTAAAGCCGTACAAATCCAAGATATATTACAAAGGATATCCTCAAACTTTCAGATTTTTTTTAGATGAAGAGAGGCGAAAAAAGAAAAAAAAATCACTTCCCTGTTCATTCTCAATTATTTCTCTGGAGCCAAATGCAACTTTAACCTTCCCCCTGAGGTGTTCTGCTAGATATATATTCACAATCACACCAGGATATTGATATATTTTTCCAGACGCCCGCAGCATGAGTTAAGTCAAAGTAGGTCAAAGTGGAAAATCTAATTCAGGTGGTTCAATATATTGTTTTCAGACTGATAAGAGCAGCCCCAAAAAAAAAAGTCCCCGTGGAAATCCAAATTTTCATGCTTTATCGTCAATGGTTCATCCTCTCTCTCTTCTTTTTTTTTTTTCTTTTTCCTGTCTGGCTGTTTAAAGTATTTGAATCAATAGCACAGTTGACTATATGAGGCTGTGTAATATTGACAGATGCTTGTGTGACCGTGGGAGTTGTAGTCCTGTCAGACGATAGTAAAGCCCTGCTTACCTTGTAGATAAAACTAATCCACGCAGCGAGAGAGACAGAGAGATGGCCAGAGACACAGGGAGAAATGATAATCCTCTAATCCCTGCTGTTTGCCAAGGGAAACCCCATCACACACTCGCTGTGATAATCGCAGTGACCATGATTATCATTGGTTGTAAATGCTGCATGGGCATTATAATTACTGTATTGATCCTGTGCGGTTGGGGAATTCCTTTAGAGCCCAAACGCCACTAGTGATACATTACAGTGATCGATATCAGCGCAGGAAATAATCAGGGTTGATTGGGGCGGTTTTTGACAGTCATGATACTTAAAGGATAATGCCGGCGATTTTCTAAATGTTTCTTATGACGCTTTTCCATTACACAGTTCCAGCACGACTCGGCTCGCCACAATTCGTTTTTTTGCGTTTCCACTAGGGATAGTACCTGGTACCTGCTACTTTTTTAGTACCTGCTCTGCTGAGTTTCCAAGCGAGCCGAGCCGATACTAAATGTGACGTCATCAGACTGCCGGCCGCTGATTGGTCAGAAGAGTTGTCGCTGGAAGAGCCGTCCCACACAAGAATCAAACCCGCCATTTTTAAATACCGGCAACAGTGTTACAGTCATACGGCTCAATGTTCTTGCTTTGTGTGTGACAGAAAGCCACATACAGCAGCAAGTACACCACTGTCTCCATGTCCTCCATTGTTTATGTGTTTGTGTCGCATATAAAACGAAGTAACGGCAGTTTCGCGGAGCCGTGCTACGTTGAGTAGGTACTTCTTTGTAATGGAAAAGGTCGTTCCTGGAACCAAACCGAGTTGAGGCGAGCCGAGGCGAGTCGAGTCGTACTGGAACTGTGTAGTGGAAAAAGTGCCATTATTGTTCTCAAATCTGATGCAGCACCAAACCAACAATGAACTGATCTACTAACAAGTACTGTATGTGTGTGTGTGTGTGTATCCAAAGCCTGATATATCTTATTCTTCTGTGCTGCAAACTTCCAACTCACCGCTTTCTTTGACAATTTGTGCAACTTCGCACCAAGCCACATTTGTAGAGTCCTTGTTTGTTTAAAAATGGCAGCAATTATTTTCTCCTCCTCTGACATCTTCCCACAGTTTCCTGCTCCACCATCAAGCCAATTTTGTCAGTTTTTACTTCCTGGCGAATTTTGTCCTCAGTAGTAAATGGACTGTACTTATATAGTGCTTTTCTAGTCTTTTTGACCACTCACAACACTTTTACACTACATGTCATATTCACCCATTCACACCCATTCATACACTGATGGCAGGGGGCTACTGTATCACTCAGATGGAGACTAACTCTTCACACACATTCATTCACTATTTCAGGAGTCATCAGGAGCAATTTGGGGTTAAGTATCTTGCCTGAGGACACATCGACATGTGGACTGGAGGAGCCGGGAATCAAATTAGTCTTCCGATTGGTGGATGACAGCTTTACCTCCTGAGTCATAGCATAAAGTTTACAGATTTCAACTTTTGACTCTCCCTTTTTTCATGCCACTGGTAGGTCCCCAACTTCTCACTTGATTTCTAACCTCAGTAAACGTTTTCAAAATGTGTTTATGGTCTCAATCGCTAGTTTAAAGCCTTCTTCAATGCAGTATGATGTTCATTTGGGACATTTTGGCCTCCCTGATTTTATATTTGATGATAAAGCAGGGTATGCATTAGGGCGTGGCTACGTCCTGAGTGACAGGTTGATTGACCAATGTCCTCGAGATCCAGCCCTCGCAACCATAGCAACCTCCCCGCTCCACCCATGTCTCCGCCTCAGGCCCAGAATGTGTTCTTTTTTTCCCAGCATGCACCTGAAATTTTCAAGATGGCGCTACCTAGATTAGAAACTATTGGCTTCCGAGCAGCAGTCCACAAACCAATGGGTGATGTCACGGATGTTACGTCCATTTCTTTTATACAGTCTATGGTCCTAAGTCAATGGGGGGTGAACTTTACGTTGCGTCAGTCGGTTTAGACTTGAGGAGGATGTGCAGACTCTTTAAATCAATAATAATTTCTTTGATTTTTATCTTCATTAAATTAACATCTTTTCCCCACCTCTATCCTCATCGTTTACATGGAACAGACCAATCAGCGTTGTATCATCTGCTAATCTAACGGTTAGTAGAGGACTATAAACTACTGAGTACAGGAGTCAGACAGCATCCCCTGTGGTGCATCTGCATTAAGACACTGTCTGGGGGTCTGTCAGACAGAAAATCACACAACCAAGCACTTAACAAATGGTACCGTGGTGACTGAAATAATAAACTGTAGATAATGTAAGAGTCAGACTTGGCACCATAATGAACCTTGTGATGCAGCTGATGTTATCATCTAATTATTTTCTGCGAATTGATTTGCTGTCAGGATGGAAGTTTCATCATATCAGCTGCTCACTGCTTGATATTTGATGAGTCTAAATCAAGTATTCATTGCATATCCTCCTGAAAAGCAAATTAAACTAGGTCACAACCTTGTGCACAACTTTGGTTTACTCTCGGAGCTCTAAAACAAGCCTGGCTGATTCTGTTGATGCACTTTTTTTTAATATTTCATGAACAGGTTGAATATGATTGGTATGAACTTGTCATGACTCTCATACAGATTGCACCCGATAGTTGCAGTGACTCGTCTGATAATCCCCTCTGCAGCCGGCTGTACATGGATCTCTTTTGATCAGTTCTCTTGGCAGCATGTGAGGACACAGCGATGGACACTAATCCCCCCCAAAAAATCACAACAATCTTATCACAAACATTCAGTCTTAAGCTTCTTAACTGTTTGTACTTTTTTTTTTCTTTTTCTTTACAGTGGTACTTTTGTTTCCTGCTACTTGTGATTCAGCCCAGGATAAACCAAGAAAAACTGAGAGCTTATATTTATATTTACAATATATATGTTTTCTAGCAACTAAGGAAAAGAAGAGTGTCTGGAGACTTTAAACTCTAAAACAATGAATGCTGCAGTCCGCCAATCATGCTGATCATATTTCTTTCAACATATGATTTAACAAGCTGAGTGAGTTCATGTATTCAACCCAACTTTTCAATTTAAGTTTATAAGCTAAGAAAGAGTCTGAAAATTGAAACTAGACACTAAAGACCACACAAATATTGATGATGAAAACGAAGAAGGAAAATAGACCCAAGATAATTTACAATAATAGATTAAAGCAGTTGAAGATGAAACTTATACATTAGATCTTAGTTTGGTTTTTCATAGTCAAATCACTTTTTTCCATCTTCATTCACATTATTCTAGTTTCCCTCTTTATTTAAATGTAATCTGCTGCATGGTTTGAATTTTCCTTATTGCTTATTTCCAGTGTTGGATGCATGATGATGATTTCTGCAACTATAATTTAAGTTTCAAAGCAGAAACTCAATTTCAGTTTCAATATTTTTTCCCCCACAGTGCCTTCAATACTGGGCAAACATTTAATACAAACTCCATATTTAAGTTAATGACAAAATGTTAGTTGATTCCACTAAATTCTTGCATGATGTTTCACTGTGTGTTCGCTTGCTGGACAATTTAACCCTTTCATGCATGAAATATGATAACCTTAGTCAGGAGTGTTTTTATTTCTCTTTAGGCATGAAAAAAAATATTTGAACTTCTGAATTTCTTTTCATTAAATTACATTATAATAACATAGAATAACAGATTTACAACCAAAAAAGTTCCTACAGTTGAAGTGGTAGTGTCTGGGATGATGCACTAGTGTCCACTGTGGTGCCACTACGCCATCAAAATCCATCATCATGCATATATGAGAAAACAGCTTTTGAATAGCTGCCCACTGTAGTGACCACTATGCATGAAAGGGTTAAAACTGTATTATGTGTCCAGGTGTATCAGCATTAACACTCCCCTGTCCCCTGTTTTCTTCTATGATAGCTCACTTCTTTACTAAAAACTCCCCACTCTTTATTATTTGTGTCTATAACAGGAAATATATAATAAAAAGGGTTAAATGCTGTGTAATTGCAATTCCGATTAGTCGCCACTAGATGGCACTGAAGCAGTGCATCATATCAGACCTTAATGATTCCTGCTCACAGCATTTTAAAAACCTCTCCTTTCTGCTGCATCTGGTGTCTCCACATGATTTACCTGTTTCCTCCCTTCTGTCTCTGTTAGCTGAAATGATTAAAAAAATGAAATAAAGCAACATTTTGCAGGCAGTGGCTGTTTACACAATAATAAAAAAACAGGTGGATTGACCTTTATATGGACGCAGTGTCCTCAAAAGGGAGAGAGAGAGAGAGAGAGAGAGAGAGAGAGAGAGAGTCATTTTAGGCCAGTTACCATTTAAAAAAGGTACAAGGGTTGTTGATTCTTTTTTTTTGGATGTAGCTCATGTTAGCTTGAGGATAAGGATTAGTGATTAAATGTCAGATTAAATGTCACGGTTATATGTCAAGGAAGTAATGTGACTCCATGAATTGCAAGACAACGACATAAAAAATCTTGCCTTTGTACCATTTTGTTTCCACTCCTCTTCAACAAATCTGCACACACACTCAGTTTTTCTTTTCTATTCTCTCTCTCTTGCAAAGACAAAAAAAAGCCCCCCCCCCCCTCCTAACAACATCAAAGTCAGTCGCGGCTACATAGCAGGAACATTGAAGTGAAGTGATCTGTCAGCTCTACAGGAAGGCTGCGTCCACTCCAGCGAGACCTGTCCTTACACGACCACAGCACCTTATTCTCCTGCTCGGAAATGGAAAGGACACCGTGCTGACATCAGATACCGCTGAGTGTCCTTTTGAGCACTGAAATGTAAGGAGGAGAATTTTTTATAATATCAGCAGGGAACACTTCAGTGTAAAACACACAGCGGGAGGAAGGTTTTGTAGGACAGATGTTATTTAAACATGACTGTAGCAGTTTTGGAGAAATATCGCCACCCAGTGTTCAAATTTAGGTATTACACTCAACTCACTTTATCTTTAGACATTCAATTGCATATAAAATACAGTATAACAGACCATTCTTCAAGTTTTATTTGACTTCACTGATAATAGTATTTCATATATTTGAATATTTACACCTTTTGAATCTTTTTATGAAAATCCGGAGGCAGATAAACTATCTTATATCTTATTTATCTATTGTCCTTGTTTATTCATGTGTAGTCTTTATTTTAGTTTACTCTGTTCTTTCTTTGCATGTTACTCATTGTGTTATTTTTATTTTTTAATGATGAATATGTTTAATTATTGCCATTTGTCTTTATTGTCTGACTGTGTTCATGCTCTTGTTGTGAGGACAGGAGAAATATGTCTTGTGTATGTGAATAAATATATATTGTTCGGTTGTTTAATCCTCCTGTCGTCCTCCCGGGTCAAATTGACCCCATCCCTTTGGACTGTTCCTTCCTTCCTCCCTTCCTCCCTTACTTCCTTCCCTCCTTCCTTCTGTCCGTCCTTCCTTCCTTCCTTTCTTCCTTGACCTGAGGACAACAGGAGGGTTAATAAGACTGTGATAATAAGCAACAACAAAAGAGTTAATTGTAATTGTAAATGTTTCATATTAACATTATAACAGTTTAATTTTGCCCTAATAACATTAATAACATCAACTATAATCATCAATACACGCAGGTTTTTTACACCCTGATGTTACAGGCAGAAAAGGCCCCGACTGTTATCAATGCATTTTTTAAACAGTGACATTTTCCTTTTGTGTGCAAAAAACAAAACAGCCGTGGAAGTGTTTTATTGTTGTATTTTGGTTGAAAAATGATAATTGCATACACCCGCTGAGTTTTAAAGGTGACCGTTTTCCCTCCGGCCATGCTGCTTCTCTTCTGAACAGTTACTCCTCATGACATTTTATCTTAAACAGCACGACAACAAACCACAACCACGACCACAAAACTCTTGATAAAGTCGAACTTGACAAAAAGGGTTCCCTTCATCAATATTTTTTACCATCATGGATTAAAAAAGAAAACCAAGCTGTGGAATTGCAGCTTTTGCCAGCAGTGAGAGTCGTGAGCAGGATGTTGTTTTAAGTGTAAGCCAACTGGTGAAGATAATGAGAGGTGAAAATAATGAGAGCTAACGAACTCTTACTGTTGTCGATGTGCAGACTCGAGAAGTGTTAAAGACTCCAGCAACAGTCAGAGCTCTCCAACAAGAAACACTGCTGCACCACATTTTAACAAAATATCTTGCAAACGCTGTATATTTTGTAATATTATAATTATTAAATATTCACATTTCATATATTTAAAACACTGTTATGCTGTTTGAGTGCACATATATCAGACATTATTACCCTGAATGCTCCCTCTTAAGGGCTTTAAAACCTATTAAAGTATGAATTCAGGGCAGACACTTTCATCTGCTGACGAGTCTATTTCGGGGGCCTTGGAAAGTTTTTTCTAAGTGTGTCTCCTGCTGAGAACCTCATTCTCATCAAAAGTCAGTTTTGACGAAGTTATTAGTCACACGCACAAATAAATGTGTGTTTTTTTTTTTAGTTGACCTAATAAGAACACTGATCTGGAGAGCAGTTTAAAAGAGACTTGGTGATATATTGAGTTGATATGAAACAGTATTGAAACATATTTTACCCTTTTCCTGCTGTGAGTGAAATTTCGGTTAAACTGAGCGTGACTGTTAAAATAAAAAAAAGAGGTGCTACCTGACTCATGATCTATTAAGACCCGAGAAGGTGTGATTCGCCCTGATTCCTGCTGTTTCACACCTGAAGCTGCGACTGGTGGAGATAATCTTTTTTTTTTGGTAGACATTCTTTTAAAAAGGGGGAGCTGATGTTTTGGAAAGAGGTGATAAGATGCCCGGAGGAGACATCTAACAGTGATCAGAGGCTTTAGTCAAGGACAAGTCTGACAAAAGAGTAATAATGTGTTAAAATAAATGAAGAATGATTAGTGGTGACAGATGAGAGACTTTATCCTTTTTTTCACTTTACTCTTTTTTTGCCAGAGGGAGGCGCATACTGTCAAAGAAGAGAGAAAAGAAAAGATCTTATTGGAGTAATAGCTCCCACTGATACCTTAATAGATACATAGTGTGCATGTGGGTATGTGTCTAATTGTTTATAAGAACAATATGTGTGTGTGTGTGTGTGTGTGTGTGTGTGTGTGTGTGTGTGTGTGTGTGTGTGTGTGTGTGTGTGTGTGTGTTTGGATGAGTGTGGGTTCAGGATTGTCTTGCAATAATGACGCATAATGTGTAGGTGTGTTTGTGGCGGTCTAAGTAACATGATGATAATGTGTAAAAGCAATGTGTCTGCACGTCTCATGGCAGGAAATAAATAAATAAAAAAAGATAAGATTAACATCTTTGTCATAATAATACTGCCTCTGAAGAAGAGCAGATATGAATAAATAAAGTGGATTAGTATGTTTGTGAGATTTAGAGCAGTAATGCGATGAATCAGTGAGGTGTTAGTTCGGGTGTATTTTAGAGAGAATGAATCATCTTTCTGAACAGACAGTTTAGAAGCAGTTTTCCCTCTTGATGAAAAAGAGGAAACACCTTAAATATCATGACTGCAGATTATTTAACCCTCCTGTTGTCCTCAGGTCAAGGAAGGACAGAAGGAAGGAAAGGAGTAAGGAGGAAAAGAGGAAAGAAGGAAGGAAGGAAGGAAAGAAAGGAGTAAGGAGGGAGGGAGGGAGGAAAGGACGAAGGAAGGAAAGAAAGGAGTAAGGACAAAAAAGGAAGGAATTTAGGAGAGAAGGAAGGGAGGAAGCAAAGAAGGAAGGAAGGAAGGAAGGAAGGAAAGGAGTAAGGACGAAAAGAGGAAGGAAGGAAGGAAAGAAAGGAGTAAGGAGGGAGGGAGAGAGGGAGGAAGGAAGGAAGAAAGAAAGAAAGAAAGAAAGAGGGGAGGAGGGGAAGAAGGAAGGAACATTTTAAGAAAGAGGGAAGAAGGAAGGAAAGAAGGAACAGTCAAAAGAGACGGGGTCAATTTGACCCGGGAGGACGACAGGAGGGTTTAAAAAAAAACAAAGCTAAGAATGAGACATACAGACACAGAACAATGTTTGGATGTTAAATTGGAAAGAAGAAGAAGTTTCCCACTGACAGTCAACATTGGTTTCTTTTGACAATGACCCACGAAGAGTAGTTATTGTGGTAACCATGACAATGAAGGTCCTCTAACCTTCAAGGCTGGTAATCTCTTATATTTTTCTTACTGTCAACAAATCTCATGTCCCGAGGCAAACCAAACAGTTGAATTGATCTGCTTACAAGTGTTGTGTGTGCAGCGGTGTGGCTGATTGACGTGTTTTTAATAGTTTTTGGACAACAACGGAGCTCTACGGCACAGAGGAATAAGATATATCAGGGTTTGAATACACCCACTACACTTGTAAGTAAATCAATTCATTGACCGTTTGGCTCCACACACGAGACTTGTTGACAATAAGAAAAAAATATAGAAAATTACCAGCCAAGTCTTTTAATGCTCATGTAAACTGAAATGACAAATGATTAATTGTATTGGTTAATTTGAAGGACTTCTAGGGTGCTTAATTTCTATTTATACATTTTTATGCTTCTATCTTAATAAAAGCATCAGTATTAGTAGTCAGTATCTATTGTGCAGATTATGATTTAATCACAAAAACCTTATTAAATACATTGAATTGTCAGATAGATTCCCAGAGCATATAAAACTGTTAAAATAGTTCATCCAGTCATAATATAATACTCATCCTGCACAATGAGTATTTTTACTTAAAATATATTTACTTTTCCTTCAAATGCAGAAGGATTTTTTGTTGAATATTTTTGCATTTAATTACAATATAATTTTTTATTTTTGTGGTATTGAATCATAAAACACGGATCTGACCTTGTGCCACTGACATAAACTGGCTGAAATCAACCACTGACTGTTTATAAAAACATCTCGATCGCCCCCTGGTGGCTGGCTGCAGTATAGCTTGTAAGTCCCGCCCCCTCCATGTTAGTGGATGGAGCTTAAGCCAAACTAAGAAATCAAAGTACATGTTAAATAAAAATGTTTTTCCAAAGATGATTTCTGTCATTTTAGGTCATTCCTATCACGCTGATGTTTGTCCAAGAGCTAATTTTTCTGATAAGTTAATGGACGATATAAAAAGGGAGTGTGAGGTAATGATTGACAGCTGTGACAGCCACTCTCAAACCTCAGTCAGACAGCAGGATGGCTGAAGGGGGCGTGTCCCAAAGGCTGTCATCCTGCTGCTGCCTGAATGTACTGCACGGACTCTGGCTCCAAATTACGTCACACAAGCAAGATGGCGGCTTCTGCAAAGGAGATATTTTGGCTTCAATTTCACACTGTGGAAGGAAGTGAAGACACGTCAACCATATTTACATACAGTCAGTGAAAGCAACACAAAGACCACTTTTTAGCAGGATTACTCATTTTTTATTAATAACAAATATACATATAGTGGCTTAAAGTGAAGGATATTAATGCTTTTTCCCTTCCATTGTCAGTATTTAGAGGTGGAAACAATAACTTTAACGCCTCATATACTCTACAGATTTATTTCGTACTAAGAAAACACTTTTGTTTCCACTAACTTACTAATCTATAAATCTACATAAATATAAGATATCTCATTTTTTCCAAAATCTCTTTGTTTGCAGTTCTGCTGTATATCAGTTTAGACATGTAATTCCTTAGAAACTATGCACTTAGCCTCCTTTTATGCCTGAGGCCAAATTCGGGATACCCTGAGACTCTGAAGAGAGAGAGAGAGAGAGAGAGAGAGAGAGAGAGAGAGAGAGAGAGAGAGAGAGAGAGAGAGAGAGAGAGAGAGAGAGAGAGAGAGAGAGAATTCAGATAAAGAAATGGTAATTATAAACTAAACAATCTCCATTACAACATATTGTGTTATGCCCTGTTATGTCAGGAGAGCACTCTTAACATTTGCTGCTGTAGCAATGCATTTACTTTCAACTCAAAATTTGCACCAGTGTGTAATTATTCTTTTGAAGAAAGTCTGTTAGATACCAAAGTGCTGCTGCGGTCATCATGTCAACAACTACACAGCAATTTTCCCGGTGATAAGTTTTGATTCTTCAGCTGTGGATTATTTGGTGTTGACAAGTGCTCATTAGACAGTTGTTTGTTCCCTCAAATAGCCGATATGCCTCTGGGGCAGTTAAATTAACTCTGATGGGGTGAACCTATAAACACTAGCACTGTGTGTTTTTTTTCACACTTCAATGAACACTGATGATTTTGCTGCATAGAGATAAAACTCTGTCGGATATCACCGCCGTGCTGTTCTGACAGTCGTGCCTGGTAAAATCCTGCAGTTTGAGGAGGATTATGCAGAGTTTGTCGGTTACGGAGCGTGTCTCAGCACCGCAACATGTTCCTGACATCTCACACTGTCAAGAAAACGTCCTTGGAGCCACAATGCCTGCGTTGCATGGTATTGTGTTTTAAAAGATGACATTATGGTTGAAGATTTAAATGTTTTCGTCCTCCTCCTGCTGATCTCTAGCTCTGCCTGTGTGTGTGCGTGTGTGTGTGTGTGTGTGTGTGTGTGTGGTAGTGTGTGTGTTTGTTAGAGAGAGAGAGGGGGAAGAGACACAAACTTTAAACAGCAGATGAATGAAGGAAGGAAAATAAGAGGAAAGGCCATTTGAGCTACAGAAAGGAATATTTATGAAAGCATTTGTATTTTCAGGTCATTCAACTTAAGATGTTCCTTCACACATGGGATTACATTATTCGCAATAACACAATGAATAAAAAACAACTTTTATCGACACTGACGTTCATGAGGTTTGGAGAAAATCTTGTTTTTTCACAGAGGAAAACAACAGAAAACAATATCAAAGCTACCTATATAGAACATGTTCTTTTTAATAGACCAGACATCATCCAAATACTCACACAGAGAAACAATGTTTTCATAATTTCAACATCTTCCCTAAGAAAGTAATCAGTTTTCCCAAATAATCTCTCTGTGTGATTATAATACAAATGGCAAAACAAAACAAAACTGCATTTCATTTCCTACTTCATTTAACACACATAAATGACAAAGCTGAACCCCCCCCCCAAAAAAATAATGTCCTATTTCCAGTTGGCCACACAGAGATCTTTTCATTTCAGGCAGATTAAATTTCACATAATGTTCAATCCCAAACTCAATTTTCATTATACCACAACTGCACGCTGACAAGTTTTAGCTCCAAATCTTTACACCAATTTACACCAATTTCATTTTGTTTATACAACAGAAGATTTATATCAACACAATCTAATGCTTTTTTAAAGGCGGTGAAGCAAACAAAAGTATGCATGCCATGTAATAGTCTGTTTCTAACTACAGTACAAATTGAGCAAAAGTGATCAAAAACAGCCTTTTTCCAAAAACTGTGTGAAAACAAGGGGCTTAAAGCAAAGCTCCAGGCACTATTATCCATCATGTGTTATGTTCCTAATATTGAATGAACTGCATTTCTATAGCAATCCTTCTAAGCTTCTGACCACTCAAAGCATTTTACACTACATTGGACATTCACCCATCCACCGTGATTGCAAAGGCCGTCATTTAAGATGCCAACCTGCTCATCAGGAGGCGTTTCCAATCATTCACACTCACTCAGTGATGGTGTAAGCTTCTGGAGCAATTTTGGGTTCAGTATCTTGCCCAAGGACACTTTTACCCCTTTTCCATTGAGCTGGAGCTGGAGCTGGAGCTGGTGCTGGTGCTGGTTAGGAGCCAGAGCCTGACTATGCACCGGTTCTTTGCTTTTCCACCGCCAAAACTCCAGCCCCGAGCCTCAAAACGGGAGCCAGAGCGAGCACCAACTCTTTGCTGGTCTAAAGCAAGAACCGATTATGTCAGCTGACTGGGGGCGGGGCTAAAATTTATTAGCTGGCTAGCGGGGTTAACGTTCATTAGCCGGCTAGCGTGACATTTACAGAGGGCTAAAGATTTGTTGACTAAAAGTACTATTTTTATCATTTTTTGCCAGAGCTGTCTTCTTCTTCTTCTTCTTCTCCTTCTCCTTTTCTTTTTCTTCTTCTTCATTTCCGGAATGCTAGATACCTTGCGCCATTTTGCTGCCTCTCACTGGCGAAACATGGAAGTGCTTCAAAGGCGTGCGCTGGCTACGTTACACAGTGACGTAATCTCGTGACTCCTTGCCGGTGGAAAAGCAACAGGTTTGTAAGAGGTGCTTGGATTAGCACCAACTGAGCACTGGCTCTAGCACTAGCACCAGCACCGCCTCCAGTTCGGTGGAAAAGGGGTATTTGACATGATGACTGGAGGAGCCAAAGATCGAACGACCGATGTTCTGGTTAGTGGACGACCGGCTCTACATCCTGTTTACTGTAGACAATAAGGAGAGAAAGCAAACTAGAAGAAAATCAAAAGCAGCTCACAATCAAAGTTTTCTCAAAGTGTTGCTTTAATCTTCTATTATCAATCAAACTTTGAATTGCACCTTTCTTGCAGGTAAGTGTGATTTTAAAGTGTTTTACAGATGACTGGCAACACTACAAACAATTTGAGACTAATGCACATGGGGAAATGAAACCAAAAGAAAAGATGAAAATGTAATAAAACCAATGAGATCGTTGTGGGAAACAGATTTATTCCCTTTCTTACAGAGCGACAGATGAGGAGATTGATATTAATCTCATGTGGGTGTGTTAAGCGTAGAGCTTGAGCTGGAGGCAAAGCAGCTTCAAGACTACCAGCACCTTTAAAGCTTGCTAAATAACACCTCTTTACTTCTTATCCTGTTTGTTCAATCCATACACAAACACAATGGTTTTAGGGGAGAGTTATGTGCTGGAGCTATTTCCAGCAAAGCAAATAAATTTAAAATATTGAACTAATTCTTTAAATTTAGTGAAAACTCTTAAATACTCAGATGCATTCCTCTTTTTCTTTGTTTTTCTGCCATAATTGGTTTACCAGTGAAATTTACTGTATGTCTTTTATGTGGATTTGCTGACATTTATGGTTCAATTATTTATTATGTTTGCAAACTTACTAAGTCATAATAAAAAGGATATGAACTATTTGTATTTGAACCTCAACTCCAGCAAATTATGTTATAATAAAATATGTTATGTTTGTAAAGCTACTGTTGTAAAATTAGAAAACATTAGACTTTAGTGCCAACTGGCTCATATCCTAAATGATCTCACTTTCTTTTTTTCCCACAAACCATCAGAATAAATTGAAAGATCTTATAATCACACATATTTCTACATAAAGCGGCTTTAAAAAACAACATAATACTGTTTATATACACTTGTATTATATTCTACTAGTAATGCTATTCTCTTGTGATGTGATGTGATGTGATACACAGTCCTACTCTACTTTGCAGGCAGTAGAGCAATATGAGTCTGTATTCAGCTGTAGATTCGTCAGTGTTTCATTTGGAGAATGGCGATGAGCAGAAAATGACCTATTTCACACATCTCAACTATTTACTTATACCCCTTTTCCACCGAGCTGGAGCCGGTGCTGGTTCGGAGCTAGTGCTAGAGCCAGTGCTCATTTGGTGCTAATCCAAGCACCTCTTATGTTGCTTACCCACCGGCAAGGAGCCATGTGATTACGTCACTGTATAACGTAGCCAGCACGCGCCTTTGAAGCACTTCCATGATTCACCAGTGAGAGGCAGCAACATGCTGCAAGGCATCTAACCTGCTGGAAACGAAGAAGAAGAAGAAAAAGAAGAAGAAAAAGAAGAAGAAGACATCTTTGGCAAAAAATGCTAAAAATAGTACTTTTAATCAACAAATCTTTAACCCTCTGTAAATGCCATGCTAGTCAGCTAATGAACATTAACCCCGCTAGTCTGCTAATAAACGATAGCCCTGCCCCCAGCCCACTGACGTAATTGGTTCTTGCGCCTTCCTTCCTTCCTTCCTCCTTACTCCCTCCTTTCTTTCCTTCCTTCCTTCCTTCCTTCCTCCTTTTCTTTCTTTCTTTCTTTCTTTCTTTCTTCCTTCTTTCCTTTCCTCCTTATTCCTTTCCTCTTTCCTTCATCTTTTCCTCCTTACTCCTTTCCTTCTTTCCTTCCTTCCTTCCTTCTTCCTGTCCTTCCTTGACCTGAGGACAACAGGAGGGTTAAAAAAGCTTTTTTTTCTGCTTGAATTCCTCTGTAAACTTTCTGACAAGCCCTTGTATTCAAATTTTAAATATATGATACATATATAAGTTTATAGTTTGCCATTTTTGCATTTTACAGACAAGTGTATCCAAACGTTTGACTGGAACTGTACTCTCGTGTATTTATTAATACTTCTGTTGGTTAAGTAAGGAGAAATGGCCCACAGAGGAGTCAGACTCGAAATTATTCTTGGAATTAGGTCACTCATATTGAAGTCTTCAAATTATTGTCTGCTCAAGAGTCCTCTGTGGAGAGAAAACCAAAATCCATCTGACTAAGCAGAGACTGTCGGCTCATATTAAAGCGTAAGTAGGTCAATGACAATCAAAGAGCATTAGTGAGGGATCCTACTGACTGCTGATGACCTTTACTTTGAGCTTTACACATACAAGCATGAGAATGAAGTTGTTTATCTTGTTGTATTTATAGTAACGGTGTATATCTCATCATATCCCATAGCAGTGGTGTCAAACTCACTTTCATCCCGGGACACGTCAGCATTATGGTCGCTTTCAAAAAGGGGGCCAAGTTATTTAATATAAGACTATATAAATGTATCTGTACTTACTTATCATTTTATATAATTGCCTTTGCATTCACTTAACTTAATAATTAAAAAACGAGCTCTGAAAGCAGAAAGCCGGGAAAATAATTATTAATAATTACAAATATTATGCATAATTTAATTAACCTTCGTGTCGTCCTCCCGGGTCAAATTGACCCCGTCTGTTTTGACTCTTCCTTTCTTTCCTTCATTCCTTCCTTCCTCCCTTCCTCGTTCCTTCTTTCCTCCCTCCCTCCTACCTTCCTCCCTTCCTTTCCTCCCTCCTCCCTTCCTTCCTTCCTTCCTTCTTTCCTCTGTCCTTCTTTCCGTTCCTCCCTTCCTTCTTCCTTTTCTTTCTTCCTTCCTCCCTCCCTTCTTTCTTTCCTCTGTCCCTTCCTTCCTTCCTTCCCTCCCTTTCCTTCTTTCCTCTGTCCCCTCCTTCCTCCTTTCCCCCCCCCCTCCCCCCTTCTTCCCTTCCTTCTTTACTCTGTCCTCCCTTTCTTCCTCCCTTTCTTCCTTCCTTCCTTCCTTCCTTGACTCGAGGAAAACAGGAGGGTTAAATATACACAGTAGACAGATAGCTAAGTAATAAACTCAAAATAATAAGGGTTGATTCAGTTTTTGCAGCGTTTTGTTCAAAATAGGCATGTTTGATGTGATACTAGTGTTCCTTATGGCCACTGTGTGATTGCAATTCAGGTACAATAGTCTCATACTTAAAACAAATCTGTATTTCTCAGTCTAGCCATCTTTAAAATGCATGATTTTCACTGTCAGCCTTTTGTTTTTTTTCTTTTTTGTGCTGACTCACTTTGTACAAGACATTTTATTTTTATCAACTGAAGCTCCTACATTCCTCAACAACCCTGTTAACTGCAGCTGACTACAGGCTGCTGAGTGATGACAGCTGAGGTGTTTGTGATAGCGATGTGTTCCTCTGAAAGTGGTCCAGGTCAAATTGAGGTTACATTTTGTTCCCAATCTGGATTAAATTGTTATTCCTTTAGTTGTGGACCAGAATCTGCCTTTTAATCATATATAATATAAACACTCTAACAGATTTTAGACTTACAAATTAAATTCATGTCAAGAGCTGCTGATTCCTGAAAACCTAAATTGAACTACACCTTCACATTTGTACATGTACAGTACATAGCAACACATGCCAGATTCGGCCCGCAGGCCTTGAGTTCGACATGCATAGTATTCGAATCCTTTATGAAAGGTCAGTGAAGCAATTTAAACTCTACAGTCGTGCAAGAGAAACATGAGGGGCAAAAAACCCCCAAAACAATCAAAAGTCTTCTGATGTCAGTGAAGCCTGAAAGACATTCAGACAGCAAAATTACACTTAACCCTCCTGTTGTCCCCAAGTCAAGGAAGGGAGGAAGGAAGGGAGGGAGGAAGGAAGGAAGGAAGGAAGGAGCAAGGGAGGGAGGAAGGAAGGAAGGAAGGAAGGAAGGAGCAAGGGAGGGAGGAAGGAAGGAAGGAAGGAAGGGAGGGAGGAGGGAAGGAAGAAAGGAGGGAGGGAGAGAGGAAAGGAAAGAAGGAAGAGAGGAAAGGAAAGAAGGAAGAGAGGAAAGGAAAGAAGGAAGAGTGGAAAGGAAAAAAGGAAGGGAGGAAGGAAAGGAAGGAAGGAAGGAGGGAAGGAAAGAAGGAGGGAGGAAGGAAGGACAGAAGGAAGGAAGGAGGGAGGGAGAAAGGAAAGAAGGAAGGAATGAGGGAAGGAAAGAAGGAGGGAGGAAGGAAGTACAGAAGGAAGGAGGGAGGGGGAAAGAAGTAGGGAGGAGGGAAGGATGGAAGGAGGGAGGAAGGAAGTACAGAAGGAAGGAAGGAGGGAGGAAAGAAAGAACAGTCAAAACAGACGGGGTCAATTTGACCCGGAAGGACGACACAAAAGGTTAAAGGACAAAATCACTGGTTTGAGCATTACCATAACAACGCAGGACAAATACATACATGCCAATTATATTCAAAATATACAGAATAATGGAAAGATAGCTCTGAGCTCCCTTTGTTATGAACATCTGGTTATAAATGCCTGAGAAACCATCTTTTGGAGGCCGCTCTGAATGTGAATGTGTTCTTAAATGAAAGTTGTTCCTTTTATACGTCTGTTAAATAAAGAAAAGTGTGTTCACCTGACAAAGTTTTAAAGCAAATGATATAGTTGAATAGCCTCCTGTTTGATAGCTACGTCTTTAATCAATGAAAATACACAGGCACAGTTTTCTAAAAATAATTAGTAATAAGAGATAAGGGGGGAAAAAAAGAAAAGAAAGTGACAATGCTCATTGATCAAACTTGTCAGTCAAAGGCAAAATATGATGAAACCTATCTTTGGTGTGGGTGTAAGAAGCCCCTCTCTTTTGTGTTTAAATCCTCGCTAGTTTGGGCGGAGTTTCACTTGCAACTTTTTAATTTTCACAGGAAATCTACAAGTGAAAAAAAAAAATGCAGTTTATGTCTTTGATGGTATTTTGATAAGATTCAATGTAGCTCCTTTTGTTAGTAGATTGCTAAAGTTTCCAAAAGGGCAGCACGGCAGACTAAACTTTGGGAACTACTGTTACAGACTGATAATGCAGCTGTGGAAGTGAAGTGAAGAAAGTTGGTTAATCTTCTTTCTTTCCTTTCTTCCTTCCTTCTGTCATTCTTTCCTCCCTTCCTACTTTCCTTCCTCCATCCCCCTTCCTTCCTTCCTTCCTTCCTTCTCTCTTTCTTTCCTCCCGCCTACCTTCCTCCCTTCCTTCCTTCTTTCCTCTGTCCTTATTTCTTTCCTTTCTCCCTTCCTCTTTTCCTTTCTCCATCCCTCCCTCCTACCTTCCTTTCCTTCCTTCCTCCCTTCCTTCTTTCCTTTCCTTACTCTCTCCCTCCTTTCTTTCCTTCCTTCCTTCCTTCCTCTCTCCCTCCTTTCCTTCCTTCCTTCCTTCCTTCCTCCATCCTTTCCTTTCCTCTCCTCTCCTCTCCTCTCCTCTCCTCCATTCCTTCCTTCCTGAATTATGGTGGGGTCACTGATTAATGTTTGTTTAATTTGCTTTTATGGGTTATTTATGTGCTGTAAATTTTTTTTTTGCCACATAACAGTTTTTGCTTTTAAGTAATAACAGCATGTAATCCCCCCATCCCCCCCGTGAAAGTACAAAATATCCTTTTGCATAGATTAAACTGTTACGTATGTGCTGTTTGCTCCATTTCACCCAGGCTTTATGCTAAGCTAAGATAAACTAATGGCCCCAGCTTCATTCTTAAGGCACAGGCGAGAGATTGGTATTGATCTCATCTAACTCTTGGCAAGAAACTGAATATATGCAGTATATAAATTACATGAATATACCAAAAAATAAAATAAAATCTGCAGTTATTCATGTAGCAATCAATTATGTAACCAGTTACATTCAGCATAGGAATCCCAGAGAAAAAGAAGACTGTTAATAAAAGTCACGATGTCTTTCAGTATGTATAAGCACATGAACGCCCACACAGACAGTCCTTGTAAAAAGAAATAAGAAAGTCCTTTCCTTGTTTCTCACTAGTCTTCCCACAGTCTTCATGCATGGCTTCCACAGACACCGAGGAGCTAGAATGAATAAGAAATAGACAAAAGTGACGACTAATGATCTGAGATGTACAGTACGGGTGTAACAGGTCTCTTCATTACATATCAAACAGAGCGTGAGTGCAAGATCTGCCGCTTCCTAAGATCCTCTCGCCATGTGATCGTAAACTTCGGGAGGGTTTATATTATGCTGGGGGGGGAAATGCAGCGTGGTGGAGTTCATGATAAATCTTTCAATGATATAGCAATCACACTGTGCCAGAGAAGACGTAGAGGGAGGTTCAACTTATCTCACCAGTATAGGGTCAGTTATCTGTTCGCCTTGGTGCAGAAGAGGTTTGAACTGATGCACATAGCCAGATTAAAGATATACAGATAAGATGAGTGTCAAGGTTATCATCGAATATAGTGTGTTGGTTCAAAAAAGCAGGATATGCAAATGTGCTGGATCGAGTGCACGGCAGTGTAATGTAGGAATAATTCAGGTGCACTGCTGTCTCAACCTCTCTTATCAATCCTGTTTCTGGCAGCAGCAGGCAGCTTATTTAAGAAAGAAAGCTTCTACTAAACACAGAACTGCCACCTCTGGACCCGATGCAATAATCGACTCTGTACAATAATGGACATTATATACTGTTGTGTGTCACTGCACCTTATTTATATATTTCTTTATATCTAAGAACACATATTTTAAAGTTTTTATGGGTATAGGTGAGATGTGTTTTGGCTCCTGTGTGTGTGTGGGCTAGTGCTATGTGTATATATTTTATATTTATATGCTGCACTACTCCTCAAACTGAGTTTCACTGTATACCTGCAATGACAATAAAGCTCTATTCTATTATATTCTATTAAACCCATTATGCTATCAGCGTCCGCCTTCGCCAAATGGCACACAAATACCATTGATTACCTCATAAACTCTTCTATAAAACCACAATAACCATCTTATAGTGTCTAGATGTGTGGACTACTTCATGGAGAAGACAACCAACCACTATCAGGTCTAATTATCAGTCATCTACACACAATGCCACAACCACTGAAGAAACAATTTTTTTTTTTAGAGAAAAATGAAAAAATAAAATAAAATAAAATGAAGAGAAAAAATAAGTAGAGGAAAAAGAGAAGAGAAGAAAAAAGGAAGAGACAAAAAAAAAGAACACAAGACATCAAGCATTAAAATGATATTTCATGGTCATAAAATGAGTATCTACTATAGACAGAATAGTCTAAATAGTAAAATAAATAGGTCGGTAGACATATACAAGGTCATACTCTTCTTTGCACTGTGCTTTGTACAATAGCCAGTGTCTATGGGCTCACATTTTTAAGGTTATTCAATACTGGGTCCCATGTTTTATCAAACGTATCCCCTCTATCTTCATTGTAGAATCTCAGTTTCTCCATAAGTTATAAGTAGGCACAGAGTCCGTTTTCCACACTCGCAAAATCAGCTTTTTAGCAGTCACCATCCCAAATTGAACTACTCCTCTTTCAAATTTATTAACAGAAGAAAGGACAACTGAAGAAACATTTTAGCATACACTCTGAAGTCCAAATGGTTAGTTTTAGCTTGGGTTGATACTGATATACTCAGGGAAGCGATAGCAACACTGAAATCAGCTACGTGCACTCTTGACCCAATTACAACCTGCTTTTTAAAAGATGTTTTTAATTCAGTGTCTGAGGAGGCACTCTAATCACAATTTAATCACTCTTTGCAGGCAGCACCATGTATTTCCCCACAGCATTTAAGACTAACACTTGTGAAGCCTCTTATATATAAATAAAAAAAAGCCTTTATCTCTAAATACCTGGCAGCTACAGACTCATTTCCATGTTTGAGTAAAATGTTAAGAAAACTTTTATACATTCAATTACAAGATAGAAATAATTCAATCAGGTTCAATCAGGTTTTCAGGTTAATCACAGCAGAGAGGCAGCCTTAATTAAAGTGATCCACGACATCAGGACACATCTTGATGACATCCGAGCGCTGCTTTCGACACAGTTAATCACGTACTTCTTTTAAATTGACCACAAGACAACATCGGACTGTTTTTAATTGTTTTTTATCTTATCATTCTTTGTTACATTTGATGATAATGTCTCTAAAACCTGCAAGATAACATGTGGAGTCCCTCAAGGATCAATTTTAGGGCCATTTCTTTTTAATCTATACATGTTACCCCCTTGGTGATGTCAAGAGGAGAAGAGGCATCTCACTCCACACGTATGCTGATGACACATAACTTTATGTAGCTGTGTCTTCTGATGATAAAAGGACCCATCTCTTATTGTATTTTAGATATTTGTCAGGCTCGGACAGACAAAACTGGGACCCACAGAGTCTAACCCTAACCCACCCTAGTGAGGCAGTTTATTAGACAGTCCAGAACCTCAAGGCTCATTTGGGTTATGTCACTAAATCCGCCTTTTCATCAAATCTGTGGCTAAAATGTGACAATTTCTCTCTCTGAGTGACACAGAGAGAGTATTGTAATGCTGAAGGACCACATCAGGCTATCTGGAACAGTTTTTAATTGGTTTTTATTTTCTTTTTAATCATGGCGATGTCATCAGGAGGACAGGAGGACAAAGGCATCTCATTTCACAGATATGCTGATGATACACAACTTTATGTAGCCATATCTCCTGATGACACAGGAACAATGGACTCTCTTTTTAAATTGTATTTTAGATGTTAATGTCTGGATGTCACATAGGTGATCATAGGTTTAGTAATAGGTTATCTTATTGACATACCCCAACCCAACAAGCAAGAAACCTTGATGAACTGAGTTGGAGTTATTTCACTAAATCTGCTTTTTATCACCTCAAAAAACATTGAGAAAGTGTGACACTGACAGAGTAATTCATGCTTTTATCACTAGCAGGCTTGACTACTGTAGTACACTTCTTTGTGGTCGACCCAAAAACCTTCATGAGCCAGTTAGAGCTGATTCAGAAGTCTGTGGCCCAAATGCTGACCAGAACGAGAGAAAACATTACACTCATTTTAAAGTCCTTACATTGGTTTCCTGTTAGTTTTCATACTGAACGTTGGACTCACATTCATTACTTTGACAGAAAACCATAACTCTGTGTAAAGATGGACGTATAAGGTTTGATGTCACACATTGGTTTCCATTGGAGCTGGTTTGAACCCCAGAGTTGCTGCTTATTTCTTCCCAATAAGGAAGGTGGACCAAAGCTAATGCTAGCCTACTGGGAACACTGAGATTGGTTACTTGGGTTAATGTTACCTACTTTAGCTAAATTATAAAAAAGTAACAATAAAATTACCAAAATACTGTCTGATAGCATCATGTGAGGGTCTTGTTAGTATAACTTTCCTAACCACAAACACAGTAGAGCTGCATGTCTAGAGGAAAATAACAGTTTATTCTTTAAACAGAGGCTCTGAATATCTAACTCAGTGTGAGTCCAGGAAGTCAGGGAGAGCAGCAGCTGTCAGTCACAGCTGTCAATCAACGCCCACTCGGCGGACATCAAAGCTATACTGCAAGTCTTCAAATTTTATTCATGCTTCAATAATTTCCAAAATGACCACCAGCACACTTATTAGAGGGGCCTGAATTTAAAGATTTAGACCAGAATGACTCAATAAAAAAACATGACTGACAGTTTCTAGACAGTTGAAGTTGGTGCTTTTTCCATGGGAGTCAGTTGGAGCCTTTACATACTCGTCAGGGTCAAATCTGGCCTAGTTTTACATTTGAGAGCTGCAAAAACAACTTATACACATTTTCATTAGCTGGATTTTTCTGAATGCGACACAGAACATACAAAAATGGAAATAAAATACATCATACTTCATTTCTGTGCAGCTGATACTTATTTTTATAGATGCAAATGTACAAATTTGACCTGCATTTCTCGAAATAAATTAAAAAAAAAAAAGACCATATAAACATGTTGTAGTCTTCATATTTCATAAAATGTTCTACTGGACCATAAAAAAGTGATTGCGAACGTCGTTTCTACTGACAGCTTCATTAAGGATTCATCAATATTACATACATACATTTATTAATGAGCGATGGGGGAATTTATGCAAATTATGAGTCAGAGTATGAAGGTTAGTATGTGAAGGTAAAGGTACTTTAGGTGACTGTTTGCTAAACATGTTGACTGTTATAACTTTATATGATGCTAAAATGTCAACAGTGTGTTTGCAGCTTGTTGTGCGGCCCTTACGTGGTAAAAAAAATCAGTTAATGCAACTTTAACATAGTTTTCAGTCATTGGTCCAGTTTATCTAAAGACTGGCAAGCTAGCAAGACTTAACCCTCCTGTTGTCCTTGAGTCAAGGAAGGAAAGGAGGAATAAGGAAGAAAGGGAGGAAGGAATGGAGGAAAGGAAAGAAGGAAGAAAGGAAAAGGGGAAGGAAGGAAAGAAGGAAAGAAGGACAGAGGAAAGAAGGAAGGGGGAAGGTAGGGGAGAGGAAAGAAGGAGAAGGAGGGAGGGAGGAAAGAGGAAGGAAAGAAAGAGAGAAGGAGGGAGGAAGGAAGGAAGGAAGTACAGAAGGAAAGGAAAAAAAGGGGTTGGAGGGAGGAAAGAGGAAGGAAAGAAAGAGAGAAGGAGGGAGGAAGGAAGGAAGGAAGTACAGAAGGAAAGGAAAAAAAGGGGTTGGAGGGAGGAAAGAGGAAGGAAAGAAAGAGAGAAGGAGGGAGGGAGGAAAGAAGGAAGGATGGAAAATCATCATTAAAACCTTTTTTTATTTTGTGAATCTTTTGCAGTGACTTTTTTTAAGCTAAGTTCATGTTTAAAGTTCACCGCCTTCTTCTTTGTACACCACTGTTGCATTTTGCTGCTGTGTTCAAAGTGTTTTTATTCAAACCCCCCCCCCCCCCCCCAAAAAAAAAAAAAATCAAACACAAACTGGAGCATTTTACACTGTTTTTATGAAATAGCAATCTTTGAAGTGAGAGACTGAAAAATATAAATGTTTCAGTCCTTTCAGAGATGGTGCAAAGAATCCGCCCCAGTGATGAATCATCTCTTATATTTGTGTTTTTGGACTTTACATTCTCTGAAAAAACACATACTGTAGTTTCATCATCATGACTTCATCCTCTAGGAACTAAACTACTGGCCACTTGATTAATTGCTTTGTTCATAAAATATCAGGACACACCAGTATGAAGACGTCTGGGAAATTATGAAAAGGGCATTCTTCATTCATTTCTGTTTTATTGGACGAACAGCCAAAAAAACTCAAAGAAAATCAGATTTGACAAAGATTCGTATTAAATTATAACATTTGAGGAGCTGAAACCTGCACATTTTTGGCATTTTTGATTAAAAAAAAAAGACTAAAATTGTTCTTTTTTCTTAATTCTCTGTTGATCGACTAATTAATGAACTGTCTAATAGCTGCAGCTGATTTCCTAAGTCTTCCCAAGTGAAGTATTTTTCATTGCTTTTCATTAGACTTGATATATTTCTGCATTATTTAAATCATTCTTTCACTTTTTATGCCATTTTATTGTTCTTACTTTTTCTATTGTTCCTTCCAGTCTGAAATTATGCTCATTTCATGTCCTTTAACCTTTGTGTCGTCCTCCCGGGTCAAATTGACCCCTTCTGTTTTGACCCTTCCTTCCTTCCTTCCTTCCGTCCTTCTTCCTCCCTCCTTTCCTTCCGTCTTCCTCCCTTCCTTCCTTCCTTCCTTCCTTTCCCCCTCCCTCCTTCTGGTTTCCTCCCTCCCTCCTAGGCGGCAATATAGGAATATAGGAAGGCAGCAATATTCTCATTTTTCTTTGTTTTTGTTAAAAGTCCAGCAGCAACAATATTGAATATAGAAAGCTGCAGTTTTCCATGACTTCATCCTCTTGGTGATGATGAGGAGAAAAAGCTCACAGATATCACCGATGTCTCTTCATCTCATGTGAAGAATGGGTAAACAGTGTTGGAATAACTGTAGAAAAAAAGCAGAAGCACTCTGGGGAATTTCCTCCTGCCCACAGATGCCTCCACAGCGATGGCTTGACCCCAAGCTCAGGTGTATCTCCGGGGATCTCATTGGCTGTCACATCCCATTTCATCACAACCTGGTTGGCCCATATGTTCCTGTGGCAGGCGTCCTCCTCTCTGTCACCTTCGTGCACCGTAACCCCGCTTCGAACCTGGAAGCTAGATTTAGTCCCATACGGGATGCTTGTGCCCAGCAGAGGAAGTGGCTATTTTAAGGATTGTTCATGTGAATAGAGAGGGGGGAAAAAATAAATAAAGTTCACATGTTGGTTTGATGAGAGCTTCCAAAACACACTGAATATCATGATTTTATAGTATTTTAAGTGATTCTCTGATAGGGCTGGGTGATTATGGCAAAAATCAATGATTAATTTAACTTTTAATCTCGGTTATGATTAATGAACGATTATCTCCACCCTTGATGAACAATTATGTATTTTCAGTTTCTTTTGTTTTGGAAGCAGAAAGGACGGAAGGAAAGGAGGGAGGTAGAAAGGAAGCTAGGAAGGAAGGAAGGAAGGAAGAAGGAAGGAAGGAAGTAAAGGAGGTCGGTAGGAAGGAAGCAAGGAAGGGAGGAAGGAAAGACGAGAGGAAGGAGGGAGGAAGGAAAGACGGGAGGAAGGAGGGAGGAAGAAGGAACGAAAGGAGGTTGGAAGGACAGAAGGGAGGAAGGAAAGGAGGGAGGAAGAAGGAAGGAAAGGAGAGAGGAAGGAAAGGAGGGAGGAAATAAGGAAGAAAGAAAGAAAGAAAGAAAGGACAGAAGGAAGGGAGGAAAGAAGGAACAGTCAAAACAGACGGGGTTAATTTGACCCGGGAGGACGACAGGAAGGTTAAAGATATGCAACCTTTGTTGTCATGGCAACAGTGAACACCATGATTAATTGACATGAGTTTAAGATAGGAGTCGATGAGAGTTTCTAAATGTCGGTTTTGATTCTTTTTCAATGAATTGCTCAGCCCTATTCTTCTTATATACAGAACAGCTTTTAAAGCTTATTTGAATAAAATCTTAATTTCATGAAACTTGCCTCTTATCTCTCCTGTTTATTAAATGTCACATTTTTTGTCCGTTCAAAGTTTTGAGAAAAGCAACATAATTTCGAGCAGGTGGATTCCTTTTCATATCTCAGATAGTGACATCTGCAGATTAATATTTTTAAGGAGAGAAAAGAAAGCCCTCTGTGATGATTTCAGAGGTGGTAAAACTAAGTCAAATTCCATCCAATTTTTTTTTTTTTTCTCTTTTGCTTTTTGAAGTTACTGTATATTGTTAAATTTTTAATGCCTACTTGGCTTCCTACCTGCTGCCACTGTTTTTGTTCTTGCCTTTGGCTGATAGATTGAAAGGTTGGTGAGGCCTGAGCCAAATGGATTTCTGTTCTGGACTGAGATGGTTTATTGAGTGGAATTTTCTACCCGCTGGGAAGCTGTCAATATGCCAAACTTCGAAAGACTGGCTTTGATTTGTTACTCTATTCCATTCAACCTGTTAGCGAAGAAAAGGTCATGCGTGTGTGTGTGTGTGTGTGTGTGTATTTGTGTGTGTGTGTGTGTGTGTGATGTTTTGGGGTTGCAGCAGAGACACAGAAAAACAATCTCAAATCCAGTTTTCTATCTATTAATTGGGCAAACAAAGATGAAAAAAAAAAAAGAAGACGAAAAACACTGAAAAGTTTAATAAGTTCTTTTAAACAATCTTCTCGATATGTCAGAAAAGTAACATCTAAATGGATGATATATAATCGTGTCTTGGTATCTAATGAGGCAAGAAGGTGAGACATAAGTTAGAAAATGGTTTTTGAGTCGACATGGGACTCAGGTATTGATTATCTATGTGTGCCATTTAAGGTGGAAGTGAGGATTTAAGGCTTTAAAGTGTTTGGCAGCAGCAGCAGAGCCTCACTGGTCTTTTTCTGTCTTGGGTGCAAAAGTGCTTTTTTTTTTTTTAAACCAGCAAATTAAAACTTTACACTTTCTGAACAGAGTTGCCTGATGGACTAAAACAGAAATACTCAAAGTGACACTAGTTTAGGATCTTTTTAAGAGACTTTGGCTTGTGTGTTCGTTCCTCATTGAGTTTTCCTCCATTATTTGAAAATCACAGACTCCAGGGACAAAACTACTGACCACTTTCATTATTGATTCATCTGCCGATTGTTTTCTCCGTCACTTGATTAATTGCTTTGTTCGTAAAATTTCAGGACACACCAGTATGAAGACGTCTGGGAAATGATGAAAAGGGCATTCTTCATTATTTTCTGTTTTATTGGACGAACAGCCAAAAAAACTCATAGAAAATCAGATTTTACAAGATTCGCGTTAAATTATCACATTTGAGGAGCTGTAACCTGCACATTTTTGGCATTTTTGATTAAAAAAAGAATAAAATTGTTCTTTTTTCTTAACTCTCTGTCGATCAACTAATCAATCAACTGTCTAATAGTTGCAGCTGATTTCCTAAGTCTTCCCAAGTACAGTATTTTTCATTGCTTTTCATTAAAGACTGTGTAAAGTGAATTCAAACATTTTCTTCTGAACACATTAAATAGGTCATAAATGTATTTCTAAAAAAGGTGTAAAAAGCATTTCAACCATTTAGATTTGAATTGTGGAGCTAGGCTTCACAAACTGTGTTTCAAGATTTCTGTGTTCAGGATTTAGTGATTAGCATAAACCCGCCCCTGCTGCTGTAGAGATATAAATACATTCAGTGCACACTACTACTACTACAGTCTACAGTTAGCCAGTTAGCTGCCGATCTAATAGCAGAAAGTTCTCAGACATAGCGTCCATGTTTCTGGTAGAGGTGGTGACTTTGATTGACAGGTGACACTTGGTAGGGGGCGGGGCTTCAGCGTTTGGGAGCAGAGAAAGAGGCTGATTTTTACACAACTTTGAAACCTAATTTCATATATATGGCGATTTTTTTAATCATTCAAATTTGGCAGGGTGGTTAACAACACACTTTTCTGTGGTATGTCAAACTCAGAACACATATTTATTCTTACTTTACACAGACTTTAAACTTGATATATTTCTGCATTATTCAAATAATTCTTTTGCTTTTTATGCCATTTTATTGTCCTTACTTTTTTCTATTGTTCCTTCCAGTCTGATATTATGCTCATTTCATGTCCTTTAATCTGTTTTCTCAGCTGTAAAACTTCAACAGAGAGCTGAAACAATGCTTACAAGTGCATATGTAAGAATGGAGCAACACCCGAAGGACGGATATAGAAACACAGCATAAGAACAGAAAGCAGCCTACAGAGTTCAGCTTCTTCAAAAACAAAGAAGAAGAAGAAGAAGGAGGAAAAAAAAAAAACCTACAGTGGCATTGATCCCGAGGTCAATTTCTGTGATCCAACAAAAACACTCAAGTGTGAATCTATTGCAATTGGAAACATTGCCTGGTGTAATGAATCGTGTCTCTGGTTATTTCACACTGATGGGAACACTGGGGAAAGGGATTCACACGCAGAACGCTGCTTTGAGGCTCTTTTAATCACAGTGGGAGTCATTTTTTTTCATTCTCCTCGTCCCCCCTTTTCTTTTTTCTTTTTTTTTTATTAACTGGCTCCATAACGACAAACCAAATTAATTAGGTTAAAAAGACACAAAATCTTCTGGCTCTAATGAAACGGGCTCGTGACACTGTAAGTTCATTGTGAAACATGGGTTTAATAAAAAGTCTGACTGCATGATATCAGTTGGAAGTTGTTAGACGTTGAGATTAAGTCTCAGTGAATCGTAGCGACTTGATAAGAAGCTATAAAAGCAGACACATTATCAGCACGTGTTGTCCATGAAAATACAGCAAAGCATGGATGGTTTTCTTCTTTGTCACATAAATATATTTCTCATTCATCTTTCAGAATATTCAGTTATTTCATGTTACTGATTGTTTGTAGTTATTTTGGTGGATTGCTTGTTTGCAGACATAGCAGTGGTTGCATTGTGAGAATTTGGTCTTAAATTACTGACACTTCTCAGATGTGTTTGGCTGCCAAAGCTTCACATTACTCATCAGTTTGATCAAGGACAATGATTTTGGATTGACGACAAAAGATTTTTAACCAACAAATCCTTCAATTTAATCACAGTGGTTTGATCATGTGTACTCCAGAGCATTTTATAATCTGTCTCCTTTTAGAAATAATAAGCAGGACGACATACTTAGTCTATGTTTTCCAAAACTGTTACACATCACTGTTAAAAAATAATGATGTTTTATGATGTGACAAAGCTGTGTCACATCAAAAAACATAAAACAAAACTGAAATACCGTGTCTACGTCTAAGTAAGGCTGAAATACTGTGTGGTCTCGTTAGACACCCGCACAGCACACCTAAAGATCTGTGTGTGATAGCGCGATATTTCGATGAGGTTTCCAGCTTTAGCAGTAGCAGCAGAGTAAAAACCATCAGGTAAGTGTTATTTTAATAAACTCCTGGTGTACTTACAAACTTTCCAAAGCATTGATTTATGAGTAAAGACCTTATTTGTACTACTGAAGAAGTTTGATAGCAATCCAGGCATTAATAGTGGGGTCATTTACCAGATACACTGGTGGTCCTGTTAGCACCTGTACCAAGACATTCGCACCATACCAGAAGGTTTTCTATCGGCAGTAATCGGCAGGATGAAATAACTAGTCTGTGTTTTCCAAAATTGTTGCACATCACTGTTAAAAAATAATTATTGGGATGATTTGGATCCTGGACCTGATCCAAATCAGACCTTTGGAAAACCAACCAAAATGTTAACAAAACTAAAAGATGCCAGAAAAGCCATGAGGACAGTCTTACTCTGATTCAAATGAGAATTAGACCACAGTGAAAAATCTCACCATGATGCTCCAACTATTAATAAATAGAAAGAGCAGTCGTGTCTTTTATTCATGTGTTTAGACTCTGTGATGATTGTGAGTCTCAGTTACCAGGAAACAAATTAACCTATTAGCCCTTATAAATGTGTCAAAGCTCCACAAGTGGTTCATTTTATTATCTGCATTTCATAAATAGCAGCAGAATGTAATATAAATATGCTGTAAATAGACTTTGTAGCATATAAAAGCACACATGTAATTATAACTTCAACATAAAATAGGCACATATATATATGTCCTTCATATACAGTATAGAGACTTTCTGATACAACACATTAAGGCCCATTTATGCTCAATGTTAAATACGGATCCGGATACAGATGGAGCCTTCTGTCCGTGCTCTGCGTTCATTTCGTCCGTATTTCTGCACGTTTCCATAAAGCTTACGGACACGGAGCAGTACCACCAGAAACCATGGGGGGGGCAGTGTTGCTGTCACTGCTCGATACGTAGCTCTAGTGAGACACGAAGAAGAAATAACAATGGAGGAACTTTTTGAGAAAAGGTTGTGAGAGTTGGTTAGAAACTTTAAACATATTATTTTTGTCTTTTATGCAAGAGGAAGATTATCAATATCTCCTCCACAGTCGCCATGTTTGTTTTTGAGTTTGTTATTGTTTCATAAACGTTTGACTCTGTGCTGTCCCCTGGTGTATGTATTGGTTAACATCCATGCTAACCTGGTGGGGAGTTCTGGTCCTCTGAAATGAGGCCAACGCGGAAGTAACTTAGAACTGCATTCTATCAAAAGGCCACCAGGGGGCGACCGTCTCTATACAAGTCAATGGAGAATTCACCAACGTCTCACTTGATTTCTAACCTCAGTAAACGTTTTCAAAATGTGTTTATGGTCTCAATCGCTAGTTTAAAGCCTTCTTCAATGCAGTATGATGTTCATTTGGGACATTTTGGCCTCCCTGATTTTATATTTGACGATAAAGCAGGCATGCATTAAGGCGTGGCTACGTCATGATTGACAGGTTGATTGACCTATGTCCTCGAGATCCAGCCCTCGCAACCATAGCAACCTCCCCGCTCCGAGTAGCAGTCCACAAACCAATGGGGGACGTCACGGATGTTACGTCCATTTCTTTTATACACAGTCTATGATGCTAATGTAAAGGACGCATGGAAGTATGTGAGCAGTGACGGTAACACTGTTTGAAAAGGACGGATACATTTTCGTACCTACGTTGAGCATAAATGGGCCTTTAGTTGTTCCTTAGCAACCGGAATTTAAGCTAAGTGCAGTTTTCAGTCAATTGAAGGCAGGAAAAGACTGAGAAAAGATGTTTTTTTAATGGTTTGAGTGGCTAAAATCAAACTAAATTCACATCTATTGAACTGGAGAGGAGGCAGGCGTCTTAACAACTAATTCAAAACCTTGGCAGATAAGAATGAAACTATTGTCACTGAAAAAAAATACAACTAGAAAAAAGTAAAACTTGTTATTTTGTTATGATTCAGATGAAGTGACCCTTTAACATTTTCATTCTGACTCATGAATTTTTTACATATTTAGTTTTCAAGGACCCGTACCAAGCATCTTTTGATATTCTGTTCACATTGTTGTATTTATTGTATCAGTGTGTTTGTGAAGCAGTTTTTCCAGCACTGCTCCACTATCTGTTTTTATAAGATTAGAAAATATACTGAATAATGTTTGAAACAAAAGATGATGGAGTCTCTGCTGCTGTAGTTGTAGTGTACACTCACTGTTAGAAGAGACCAGAATTTATTTTTTCTCCACCTCTTATACTCTCAGTAATAGATTTTAGGGGGCTGAGAAATCAAAACCATTTGTCAACATCGACAGTTGTGCCAACAGTAAAAGCAAGAAAACCTTCGAGTGTACGATTCTGCAGTTTGGAGCTGAAAAAACAAAACATAACAACTTTCAACAAAAGAGTGTCTCAGTTTTAAACTCCACATTAAGACGTCTTTACACCAGCAAATCAGTCTCTAGTTTCTGCTTTAAAATTCGTCCTCCCGGGTTAAATTGACCCCATCCCTTCTTTCCTTCCTTCCTTCCTTCCTCTTTCTTTAATTTTTCCTTCATTCTTCCCCTTCTTCCCTCTTTCTTTGCTCCCTCCTCCTTCCATACTTCCTTCCTTCTTTCTCTCTCCTTCCTTCCTTCCTTCATCCTTCCCTTCTCACCTTCCTCCTTCCCTCTTTCTTTGCTCCCTCCTCCTTCCATACTTCCTTGCTTCCTTCCTTCTCTCCTTACTTCCTTCCTTTCCCTCCCTCCCTCCCTCCTTCCTTAATCCTTTCAATCCTTCCTTCCTTCGTCCCTTCCTTCTCTCCTTCCTTCCTCCTTCCCTCCCTCCTTCCCTTCCTTCCTTCCTCCGTCCCTCCCTCCGTCCTTACTCCTTTCAATCCTTCCTTCTCTCCTTTCCTTCCTTCCTCCTTTCAATCCTTCCTTCTCTCCTTTCCTTTTCTCCTTACTTCCTTCCTTCCTCCTGTCCTTCCTTGACCCGAGGACAACAGGAGGGTTAAAACAGTTAGTTAGAAACATTAATTCTTCTTTTTTAACATCTGAATTATTGCTGAATCTTTTCTGTATTGGGAAAAAGGCATCCTTCATAGCTGTTTAGAAAAGAGTTTTGTTTTGTTGGGTTCAATGAATAAATGTTTCATATATCTCATCAGTCATTTTATAATCAGTTCAAGTTATGAACAAGGACAAACATGGTGAGTCATAGTTTAAGCCAATACCTCATGCCCCTGCACAGTTAATAAAAAAAGTAGACATTTACTAAGAAAGGTAAAAAGTAAAAATCTGTTTTATGTCTTTAGCTCAGGAGTAATTATCAGGGATTAGTGAAAAACTCTGGGTTAGTTCACCCTAAGAAAAAAGAAACTCTGGCTTTTCAATTCCAGACAGACGCTAACCTTCTCATTGAAAGGTTTTCTTCAACAAAGCCTGAGTTTCTCTGCGGCTGTGTTCGAAATAACTCCCTTATTCACAAAACTAGTATACAGTCATCTTACCAATGGTGATTCGTCCCGTAAACTTGTTCTAACATACGTAGCTCACCTTGTGTGTGTGTGTGTGTGTGTGTGTGTGTGTGTGTGTGTGTGTGTGTGTGTGTGTGTGTGTGTGTGTGTGTGTGTGTGTGTGTGTATGTGTGTGTGTGTGTGTGCACATCAGAAGCCCAAATGTAAGAGCACAAGATCAGAAAAAGTGAGGTTTTTTTTAAATAATATGGCCCCAATGATACCATATGTGATACCATGTGTGTAATATGGCCCCAATTATACCATAATTATATTATGATACCAATATTATTCATATAGACCTTGTAGTTACCGAGATATACTATATTCATGTTGGGTATGTCATTTTCGAGCAGGACCCTGAGCCAGAGGCCTGGGGAGGTAGAGGTTAAATACATTACAGGCACATTAGCACTGGACAAAAATGGACTGTATATGAAATCACTCCCTTATTCACTTCTCCCTGTATAATAAACACTACATAGTTCACTCAATAGTGAGTCAGCAAGTCAAGATTTCCGACACTAATCATCATAATTGTGTGTTGTCACCATCAGCTGTAGAGTCACATGAAGGTAGTTTTCACATCTTTAAAATGGTCCATTGTGGAATATTTACACACTCAACATCAGGTCATTAAAATAATATAGCGAAGGGTGACTGTATTGCACTATATAATAAATATACAACCTCTGCCACACACTCTGTTTCATTTCCTTCATTCATCCACAGACAGATGTTTACTGTCTGACAGAATCTAAATCCTCTTTGGATATTAGTTTGTCAGTGGAGGAATATCTAAAGTTACAGCTTTTTATGCACCATCAGGCACTTCTTCACAGTCACATATCACACAGTGTGAATTCAGCCTCAGCTCAGAATAAAACCTTCTTTTATTACACTGCAACTGTGCACACAAGACAGCTGTCAGCTTGTTGGAGTAGCTAAAATGTTTATCGCACATACTGTAATGTGTAATCTCAGTTTAAATGACCAATTAATAATTATGATTTGTCACATAACATCCCATTCCTATAATATTGTAGATTATATGTTAATATTTCTGAGTGAGTAGCATCGCTGGAAGCTGTTGAGCCCCGAGACACAAATTGATGTCTAAATTTTTAAAAATCAAAATGTTTTTTAACCTTGACTCCTTTTCATGTATAAATCACCAACTGACACATTATTACTGGATCAGACTGTGAGCTTATGTCTCTTCTGTCTTTGATCTGTATTGCTCTTAAAAAAAAAAAAAAAAAATCTTGAGCTGTATTTTTCATTTTCATCTTCAGCTGCTGCCTCCTGCGTTATGTCCCCCGTCACATTAAAAGCTGAACAAATAAAAACACATTTTAAACAAATATATTTAAAAATGTTATGCAGCTGCAGCGTGATACACAGTCAGATTTCACTTTATCATCATTAAAGGGAAATGTAAGTCTGGTAGAAAAGAAAAAGAAAAAAAGAATTAATGTACGCTGAATAAAACTTTTGTGTTAATGTATCTATGCTTTTCCTCCTCTGACTCACTCGCTTTTGTTTAAAGATAAATGTGCAACCAACTGAATCCATATGCATTAATAATCTCCACTGGATTCAAATGGAGGCTCTGCATTTTATTTACCTGTTGCCATGGCGACTCATAGTATCTGTTGATGATGGCTTTTTTCCATTCCTCACGCACAAGCTTGAGCAAATCTGATCAACTGAGTTTCTCATCTTGGTTTTTATTAACTCAGAGTTTGTTGAAACTGCTTTGCTGAATAGCCACCATTCAGTTTATCTACTTGTTAGGTCTTTAAGATAAAAAAAAAAAAATCTAATTACAGTGGAAAGACATTGTGATGATGCATTATATCGCCTTTTAGCATATTAACGAGGGAAAAATCCAATTTTAATATGCAGACTTTATGATTATACATTGTGTTGCCTCAAATCTAAAAAGGAATATGGAAAATGCTATCTATCTCTGACTGAGATCAACTCTTCTGTGAAACTAGCAGACTCACCCTGCAAATCTTTTCTTTTTTTTAAATGCACTATTATAGAATCAGATTTGTGTCTTTATAATCAAGTAAAACTTAACATGAAACTCACTGAAGCAAAAACCAAAAAGTAATCTCAAAAGTAAAACTCATAACTTATAATATAGAAAAACTATTAGTATTTTACATTTTGTTTACAGTTTCCTTTGCTTCCTTCTCTCTGATCAGACTTTCTGACTCTTAGTGTTACTGTTATGCTGCCAGCTCTCTCATTTGTGCTTCCTGAGTATTTGTTTGCAGTTCTGACTCCAACCTTTCCTGTGGGCAGGTTTTTATTTTAGGGGTTCGTCCCCACTAGCTAACGAGTTTTTGACTGACACAGCCAGAGAGTTTCTAATAGGAGGAGAACTCCCACTCTTCTTGTTGTATGGGGGACGCTCGTGAGGCAGTCCAGAATAAATGGGGTAATATGGAGCTGTTGCCCCTAAAGTAACTTTTATGGGGTAAAATACATATTTCTGCCCTTCGTTTTTGGTATATACCAGGGGGGTTAAACATGCGGCCTGTGGACCAGAACAGGCCTGCCGAGGGGTGCAAACCGGCCCACTTTCCTTCTTGTGTTCTTTTCCTTTCTTCCATCTGTCCTTCCTTCCTTTCTTCCATCTGTTCTTCCTTCCTTCCATCCATCTGTCCTTCCTTTCTTCCTTCATTCCTTCCTTCTGTTCGTCCTTCCTCCTTTCCTTCCTTCCTTTCTTCCATCTGTTCTTCCTTCTGTTCTTAATTTTGTCTGTCTTTCCTTCTGTCTTACCCTTCTTATTTCCTTCCTTCTTTCCCTTCATCCTTTTAATGATCCGGCCCACATGAGATCAAATTGTTCTGTTGAATGAAAATGAGTTTGACGCCCCTGGTACACACGATAGAGACAATGAGCTAATGCTAATATCACAGTCATTGGAGAGTGTGATGGAGCTGTCCTCTTCGTATCTTAACTGTCATCTTCTCTCTAATATCACAATATCCCTCACCCTATACGTTTGCATCTATGACCCAAGTCAAGTCAGGTACTGGTTGCCAATAAATAACAGCTGATTACATATTCCTGTCTCACCTGTGGTTAAGTGAGAGTACTTTAAAACATTAACCAACAACATTCAGGAATATATATTACAGTAAATAACAGCCTATTAAACTATATTGTTGTGCTCACCATTGAACTAATAATACACAATGCTTTATAATGGCATTTATAAATTTGTACCATTAAGAAGGCGTGGATATAATCTATTATATACAGAGGTTGACACTCTCCAGGTGCTGCCATTCAACCTGATTGCAAGACCAGGCAGGGAGCTCCGGTCCTCTGAAATGAAGCCAACACGGAAGTAACTTAGAACTGCATTCTATCAAAAGGCCACCAGGGGGCGACTGTCTCAATACAAGTCAAAGGAGAATTCACCAACTTCTCACTTGATTTCTAACCCCAGTAAACATTTTCAAAATGTGTTTATGGTCTCAATCGCTAGTTTAAAGCCTTCGTCAATGCAGTATGATGTTCATTTGGGACATTTTGGCCTCCCTGATTTTATATGTGATGATAAAGCAGGGTATGCATTAGGGCGTGGCTACGTCCTGATTGACAGGTTGATTGACCAATGTCCTCGAGATCCAGCCCTCGCAACCATCGCAACCTCCCCACTCCGCCTCATGCCCATATTAGTAGAATCTGTGCTGAAATTTTCAAGATGGCGCTGCCTAGATTCGAAACTATTGGCTTCCGAGCAGCAGTCCACAAACCAATGGGTGATGTCACGGATGTTACGTCCATTTCTTTTACACAGTCTACGGGTGCAACACAGCAAGCCCCATATTGAAGAGAAAAATAAAATAAAAAGGTATTTTTCTAAGGCAATTCTTATTTCCAAGTGATTATACACTGATTAAAAACTCTTATTCCATTTCTAGATGCCACTAAATTCTACACACTGCACCTTTTTTTTTGAAATGCTTGTGTGATCTAATGAGGCGCAGTTTAAACCCGCCATGCTGTGATGTCAACATGATGTCACACCGCTGACACAGAGAGATTCACTCGTCTCCACCACGGCGCCATGACGAGGCCTCCCGGGCAGCGGGAGTAATCTTCTTGAAAGGAGACGTCTCCTGTCGCCTGTCCAGCATGTTGACAGAGAGGCTCTTCGGCATGTTTACGCCACAGGAGCTGTTGGCGTCGCAAAGCTGTCACTGACATCTCTGCCTCTTCCAGCGTCTCCTGCCTCTGTTTGGACTTCTTAATGATGCGGCAAGAAAGAAAAGAAAAGGAGAGAGAGAGAGAGAGAGAGAGAGAGAGAGAGAGAGAGAGAGAGAGAGAGAGAGAGAGAGAGAGAGAGAGAGCAAAGGCAGATAGAAATACAAAGTCCTGGCGGCACAAAGCCGTCACGCTATGCTTACTACACATTCTGTGAGCTGATCCAAGCGGCTGTCTGCAAATGTTTGGTCACTGTCATTTGTCTTAATGTTGAAAGCAACGAGACTGTTTGGGAAATAGTGAAGTGAGTAAAGAGACATGTTTCAGTCTATTGATCTTCGCCTTACTTCATATGAAAAAAAAAAAAAAAAGCTTTCTTTTGGCTTTTATTTGACAACTTGTGTCCAGTAATATGACAGCGCTGTAAGGTATGAACAGCATGAATGAGATGTGTTTTCTTTTCCCCTCATGAGCTCATTTTGATCATAAATGTGTCACCATGTCAACTTAGAAATTAAATATATCCTCTAGGACTATCTTTTTATTTGTGAGCTTTAAATCTTATCTTGAGACATAAGACTGTGCTGCTGCTGCTTATAATGAATAAACTGCTTTCCTCCACTATATCAGATAAGGGATAATCAGTGTTTCATTTTTAATCAAGTAGAGATTCAATTGATTATTACTTCCTCCAAGAATTTCAACCATTCTCTGCAATATTTGAGGCTTTTTATGTTTTAAGGTCGTCTTCAAACCAACCTTATTATGGCCGTTTCCACTGCAGGAATTTTTGGTTAATTTTATGGTGCTGAAGGATAATCTCCTGGAACTTTTACAGGGGCGAAACAAGTCCCTGCATCGGGTTATGTACTCCGTGCGGCCCTGAAAAATTCCTGGGTGGGGCTTTAGGTCGACTCAGAGCAGATTGGGTATACTCAAAGAGGGATGTGATTCCAACAGAAACCTCCGAAATAAGCACCATTTTAAGAAGAGCAGTAGTAGAAGATAGAGATGAACAAGAAGCCGTATGATAAGTGGACAGACGATAAGGTGCAGGCTCTGTTGGCATACCTGGACAACGAGGAGATTCAGAGGAGTCAGCAGAAGAAGAGTAATAGTAGAAGATAGAGATGTATAAGAAGCCGTATGATAAGTGGACAGGCGATTAGGTGCAGGCTCTGTTGGGTTACTATGGCAACGAGGAGATTCAGAAGCATCAAAACTGTCGTACAACAATGATGCAATGATCAAAACTGTTGCAGAATGATTACGTCACCTCCAGAGTCTGGTGGGTCCTATCGTTTCTGTAAAGTTCCCATTTTTTAAAAATTTTACCAGGAACTTTCTTAATGGAAATGGGACTATCTAGTCTGGTTGAATCAGACTCTGATTGGTTTTCCTTCTTAGTGTGATTCATTTGTGCAGATATGAACACAGCAATCACATTCAGGTGTGGACTGAACCCAATACCAAGGCCTTTTTGGTGATTTGGCCTTGGTCCCGTTTTGTCCACTGGCCAAATAGCTGATTCATTTTCAAATTTTAGCATCCACTCAAAAGATTATCATTGTGTTTTTTTTGGCTGATGAGTGAAGCAAATCTTCTTTCAACAGCATTTGGTGGCTGGTGCTAATTTTCAACCCTGCTCGGTCCGCTACCAAACAAACTCTGGAGTGGTTAATTTTATTTAGCACCAAACCTGAGAGTGAATCAAGGTCTGAACGGACTAGTGCAGTGAATAAGGTTGCATTTGGCCAGAGGAGCTTCACTCTGTGGTTCTGTTTGTGCTCCAGCTCCACACACACACACACACACACACACACACACACACACACACACACACACACAACTTAACCACTGAGTGAATAAATTAACTTTCTCAACTGGCATTTAAATAAATGTTTGTTTACTTGAATGTTTTTCTGTGTGAGAGAAACTGAACCAACAGGAAAATGCAACAAGAGAGCCAACTCATCCACTGATTCAGAGCTTAGCAAAGTAATTATAGGTTTGAAAACGTCGTTATCTCACAAATGATCAAACTGCAAGAATGCTTTCACCACTTACTGCAGCTTTTCACATAAAAGTCAACTGATTCAGTGTCACTTTATGAGCCAAAAGGCAATTACAACAACATCCATAGTGTTCATGAACAACACAGTTAGAGCTAGAGCTTGTCCTCTTGGGCAGCATCTTCCAACTGGCCATTTTTAAAGTTACTAAAACTGAAACATCTCTGATTAACAACTTAAAAACTAACTGTGACGGCCCTCTGGTTGTGCAGCGGCCCTCAGGATCAGTCTTAATGTGTTTCTCCCTTCAGGTCCAGGTGGGCGGAGACTATGTTAGTGCAACTTGATGCACATGTCCAGTCCTCCCAGAATGCATTAAGGATCAGCCATTCCTCAGTCTCTCACTTCATTGCAGACTCTCCATTGTGGTCTCTTGCACCACCTGTTTTCTTTTGTTTGGTTGTGTTGCATACAGACTATACAACCCTGCACATTAACACATCCTGATCTGACCATTTCACACATTAGATTACACTTTTATTGCAATTTAGTAAAAAATATAATTGATTTTAAGTGCAACCTTTTGTATTTCCCTTTATAGCCGGGTCATAAAACGGACTGGTTGGGCCTGTTACGATGTACAGTATATTTCAAGGCATAATGTGTTTATTATATTATTTACTATAACTTTTACTGCCTCAGCACAAGGTCAGTAGATCAAAGTTTGCTTTCAGCTATATCCAATACAATAAATGGATTAAGGATCAAATAAACCATAAATAAAAGTGGGAAAATCATTTAAACTGAAAAGACTAAAAGCTATTTACACATGTTGTAGCAGCTAACTTGACTTAAAAAAGATAAATAATGCAATTTACTACATTTTTCAGCACAGTTGACTTTGAAAAGCAACTTGAAAGACCTCGATAGACGATTTTTTGGTGATTTTATTTGAATTCTTTCCTAGAACAAAGTTGACTGTTGTAACATTATGTCAGGCTTATAATAATTATAATATACTGATCAATTTTATGGAACAAAACCCCATTAGTGTGACATACAGCAAAGCAAAAATATACCTTCAGCTTGGAAGCAAAGCTGCTGAGAGAAATTAAGTTTTTATTGCATTCGAGCGTGTGAGAGAGAGAACAAAAGATCCAGTATAATAAAAAAAGATAAAAAGAGAAAGTAAAGAAATTGAGAGAATCAAATGATCATTTGAGAACAGTTGCTCCAAGTGATATCGACTCGGTTCGATAACAGAAAAGGTGTTTCTTTCATGAAAACTTCTCTTTTCTTTGGAGAACTTGGCCTGCAGCACTCTCTTCCTTCTTTTAACAGAGTGTAACTACAGAACATGGCTCTGCTAAGCATTCAAGGTTTTTTTTTTTTACCTCTTGGTGCAAATTGCATCTCCTCAACCGGCCCTGTAATAACAAACATTGATTTTTTTTTTCCCTCCCATGCCCCATCAACCTCAGGTTTCTCGCAATGATTTAGGATTTCCAGCTTTCTTTTGAACATCCTCGGCCCATAACAAAAACGTCTTCTGACTGTGATTAGCCTGATGTTCCTACATTTTCAAATCCTCCCTGTGGGAGTTTCAGCAATGTTAAGCATGCCTTCCTTTTTTTTTTATTTTGTGTGATTTTATAGGCTGCTGAGAAGCTTCTAGTCCCCTGAGTGGTAGGCCAAACTAGTAGAAGGAGAGGCGAGGGAAATTTCAAGAGGGGGTGAACAGAGGACATGAGGGAATATGAAGAGCACAGGAGAGGAGGAAGGAGGAGAAATGGAAACTGTGGAGAGGAGGCGATGGGAGGTGGGGGCAGAACACAAGGAAGGAGATCGATGAGCTGCGAGGAGGAAAGGAAAAGCGAACAGAGGAAAGTAGGAATCAAAGACACGCGAGAGGTCATGATGCTAATCCATTAAGATCCCTGGAGACTCCTGCCAATGTCACTGTCAGAGAGCTCGGGTAGAGCAGAGGCTTCGTGTGGAGCGGCAGAAGAAGGAGCACAATGGAGGAGATGTCGAAGCTGCGGCAGCAACTGCCTCAAACTGGAATGAATGCTGTGAAATGACGAATTATGAAGCTGAATGCAAGTAGAGCCTTGAAATGTAAAAGAAAAAAGAAGAAGAAGCCACAGAGAAAAGAAAAGAAAGCCTTTCTGAGTCACTCAACTTCTCTAAAAAAACAAACAAATCAGGATGTAGTTTCTTGAGGGCCAAAGGCAACTCCGCACTTAAATCACTTCTGATGCATCGGCTTATTATAAAGTTTGTTCAAAGTGTAAACAAACCGAGTTCAGCTGAGAAACTCGGCTGAGCCTCGCGAGGATTAACCACCCTGATAGATCAGGGCATCATGTCCTGACAAGATTCTGCTGATGGAGACAAACAGACACCGAGTGCTGTTAAAGAGTGATTCAAGCATCCCTGTTTCCCTCCAGCTTTCCTTCAGTGCCGTTCTGTTATCCTTGACTTATCATTAAATTTGCACTGTGATGTAGGATTCGGGTTTGTCTCTGTGGATTTGTTGCAATTCACTCATTTTCATTTTAGGAGTTTTTTTTGGCCTCTAGGAGTGCTATGGAGCAGTAATGAATAGGTTCCTGTCTTCTTACAGGTAAGGTACAATCTATTGTCCTGCCAATTATTTCACATACTTCCACTGACCTACAGGTGGCAGTGAAGAGGCAAGAAATACAGCAGTGCACCAGCAAAAGTGGAGAAGAGGAAGAATGCTTCCTAGTAAAGACAGAAGTGTAAAGAGTAAGGGTCTGTTCTAAACCTCATCCTTTCCTACTACTCGTACTAACTCTGATGTCATTTGAAGAATGTAGTGTGTTTCAACTGTGTAGTATGTGATTTAGAGTATGTGAGAAGTTCCTGGATGGTTTACTAGATTCTACAGAAATGCAGAGTATGAATTACCCAAGATGCAACACAACTTCTGAAAACCCCCAAAATATAAACATCACAGATGAGCTACAGCAAGGGTATGTTCGCTTCCTGTTTTCAAACTAAAAGCACCAGTTCTATCATTATGGTTTTCTTAATAATTAAAAAGGTAACGGTGTTTTATTTTGTGAAAATGACAGGAAGTGCGTTACTCGCTACGGCTAACTCTGAATTCTCAGGAACAAAACTTTAAACCGGTGTTATTTGGACAAATTAGCGTCACATTGTGGATCTAAAGGGCTACTTTACTTTCTTCCTAAAAAGGTTAGAAATGTGGATAAAGTGGTATATTTACAGAGTTAGAGCTAAAATGAAATCAGCTTCAGCCTGATGATTTCAGCTCGGGTAGGAACCAAATGCATTGTGGGTTATCGTGTAGTTTACAGTCTACAGTGTAAACGGTCTGCTTACTATCTGGTCCTTTAGTGTGTAGGATGGAAGTATGTAGTACAGAAGTATGTAGTATGCGGTTTCGAACACAGTCTGTGTGGATCCAAATGTTGACAAAACCTTTTTATTAAAAGCTTGTGCACACAAAACAAGGCTGGCAGGTCACAGCAAGATGAAACTGAACAGAACAAAGGCTGAACCAGGGCTAAAATACAAACTGAACTAATGAGGAGATGAGGTGCAGGTGAGGAGAAGGGAGGAGACGCTCAGGAGAGGGGAGTGAGGTGATGAAACAGGAGAACAAACAGGGAGGTGATTGGCTGGGGGAGGCAAAGGTAGCAGGGCAAGGCTAACGAGGCTAGATGCAGGGCAGGCGTGGAGGGAAACGCTGGCAGGGGATACAGGGGGAAAAAAACACGGAAAATAGAAACTAAAACTCCCAATAAACAATCTTCTACCCAATAAACTGACACACACACAAAAACCAAAGCAGAAAAACATAAAACATAACCCAAAAAAGTCCAAAAACAGAGTCCATGACCAGCCGTAAACATTGCATGATTTGAAATTCTTAAAAATCGGCTTTGTAAATGTTTTATGAGGAAGGAAATCCATTAAAACACATTGAGTGCAATGACCTCAAGGATTCACACAATGGCTTTGGATGAGTTTGTTTATAATTTTTTGTTGGTGCCAAAAAGAAACTGGCACACTAAAAGAAAGACAAGTGTCAGAAACCTCTTTAATAGTTTGTTTCATAGCAACAGACTTCAGCATACAAACATCTCTGTGAAGCACATTATGCACAGTAATGCTTTGAGATGAATGCTAATGAAGTTGAGCAAGTATAAAGTTCACCATCTTAGTTTACTGTGCACAAAATATAACCAAACTAATGGAAATATCATTAGTTTTTAGTCATAAACCAAAGTGTGCTAGAAGAAATGTTAGAAAATGACCAAAAGAGGGGGACATGTAAGCTTGTTCCAAATTTCACGACAATCCAGCCGATATTTACTGAGATATTTCTAACGATCAGAAATGTGAAGCACATGGTGACGCTAAGTGGAAAAGTCAAAGGATGTCAAGTCAGTGGGTCTGTTCTAAACCGCATACTTTCCTACTCCTCGTACTAACTCTGACGTCATTTGAAGTATGTAGTGTGTTTCAAAGTATGTGAGAAGTTCCTGGATGGTTTACTAGATTCTCCAGAAATGCAGAGTATGCATCAAGAGCTGACTACTCACACTCACATTACCCAAGATGCAACGCTACTACTCACACTCAAATTACCCAAGATGCAACGCTACTACTCACACTCACATTACCCAAGATGCAATGCAACTTCTGAAAAAAACTCAAAATACAAACGTCACAGATCAACACCTTGGTGGTTTCAAGTTACAGCGAGGGTATGTTCGCTCCCTGTTTTCAAAATAAAAGCACCAATTCTATCATTATGGTTTTCTTAATAATAAAAGGTAACAAAACTTTAAACAGGTGTTATTTGGACAAATTAGCGTCACATTGTGGATCTAAAGGGCTACTTTACTTTCTTCCTAAAAAGGTTAGAAATGTGGATAAAGTGGTTTATTTACAGAGTTAGAGCTAAAATGAAATCAGCTTCAGCCTGATGATTTCAGCTCGGGTAGGAACCAAATGCATTGTGGGTTATCGTGTAGTTTACTACAGAAACGGTCGGCGTAGTGTGTAGGATGGAAGTATGTAGTATGTAGTATGCGGTTTCGAACACAGCCAGTGTGCTTCATCCTCTGGAGACAAAGTGGTGGAGTGACCAACTGACAACCTACATTATCGTCCGTAGTGTGGTAAAAACAGACATTTCAATGTATGACATGACAGTTTCTCACTTTATATATGCACCCCATCCCCCTCATGTGACCATTAAACAGCTGTTCTTATCTACATGACCAATCAGTTGAATCAATATCCCATAACAGCATCCACAGGATATAAAACATATAATATATAATCATTAATGGCACTAACATTAAGCACAAAGATGTTCATACTCACAGCCCAGAGCAGTGAAAGCTCCCTGCTATTCAACATATAAAACCCTCCGGCTTCAAGTTTAAACATTTTAAACATCAAAACCAATAAGTTTTGTTTTAAACTTTTTCCACTATGATAAAAAAAAGATCTTGACACAAATGAAATTGAAGCATTACATGGTGAGAAGGAAATAACAAGCCAAGACGCTGCATAACAGTTCATACTCTTTTGGGGGCATGAAAAGTTACCATGGCAGCAATAATTTGATGTTTGATGTTGATGAGCAGCAGAAATAGCACTCAGGGTAATCTGCAAGGCACGTGCACTCACACTTGATCGGCTAATGCATGACGCGAGGCAGCTTCACGCTAAAACTTGAGCCAAATATTCAACTGCTTCCTGTATGACCCCGCTTTTCTTTTTCTTTTTTTTTTTTAGTGCAAAAGGAACCCTCTCAGCAACAATGTAGTGCTCTTAATGGAAAGAATGAGGAGGACTCTGAGTGTGAATGCTGATTTATAATGACAAAAAGAAGAGGGAGAAGTAGGAGGAGGAGGAGGCGGAGGAGGAGGGAGGAGGAGGCACACTCAGCTCCTAAAGCCCAGCAGACTCACGTTTTCCACGAATTGAGAGCAAGACACGAGTCTCACCCACGGGTGTTAAAAATGGAGGAGAGAGACTTTGACAGACAGTACGGCTCTGAGAAGGACAGGAAGTGAGAATACATTACAGCGTGTTTGTGCATGTGTTTAATTATGCGTATCTGGGGACTGTAGTTGTAATTTCATTATGAGTTTACTCTGCTGAAAAAGGCTTTGACGAACAATGAGTTGACAGTGTTTTCACTTAGAGATGAACACATTCTCACCATCAGAATAAACTTTTAATATCAGTCGGCTGCAATAGAAAGAAAATCTATTGAGTGAAATGTTCTTAAATGAAATCCGTACTCTTCATATAATACAAACACTCCGCCTGAAAAAGCAGGAAAGCAATGATCTGAGATAAATGCTCTCCAACATTAAAGCTGATCAAAAGAAAATGTGTTTGGACAGATCTTACTCCTCAAAAAACCAGAATAATGTGAGAAGAAATGAGACAATGCTGCTTCTTTATGTGGTGGATTGATTTTTTTTTACCAAGTTGGCCATTACCAAACTTTCTATAGCAGGGGTGTCAAACATGCGGCCCGTGGGCCAGATCCGGCCCGCTGAGGGGTCCAGTCCGGCCCACTTTCCTTATTCCTCCTTTCCTTCAATCTTCCCTTCCTTCCTTTCTGTCTTCTTTTCCTTCCTTCCTTCCTTCCATTTCTGTCTTCTTTTTCTTCCTTCCTTCTTTACGCTTCTTTTTTCTTCCTTCATTCCTTCCTTCCTTCCATCTTTCTTTCTTTCTTTCCTTCCTTCCTTTCATCTTCCTTCCTTTAGTCTTTTTAATGATCCGGCCCACATGAGATTAAATTGGGCAATATGTGGCCCTTGAATGAAAATGAGTTTGCCACCACTGCTCTATAGGCTTCTTTTACAATCCAACAATAACAAACGCTGTGTCTGGTTTTAATTTTAGGGTGGACAAAGGCCAAAACAACAAACAAAATAAGTCTAACTACCATATAACATACAGTCCAATTTGGTCTTAAGTGAAACCACTGCATAAAAACCTACACATAATATATAATATATAACAGTCTGAGATGTCAAGATTTCAACAATATCAGCTGTAGGATTGACTACAGATTAATTCTAGTTGGGGTGAAAAAAAGAAGAAAAAGAAAAATTGGAATTACTTTTCAGCATTTTCCATACTTTGAAAAACTAATCCAATGGACCTGATTGGACCCTTTGGCGGGCGGGTTCTAGCCTCCGGGCCCTATGTTTGACACCCCTGATATAACCAATCGAAACCAAATGACAATCACTTACCTTTCTAGCACCACCGCAGGCATAATGCACGACGAGCATTAGTGTTGCAATGTGAGGCAATGTAATTTCTTGGCAGTCTTCCAGTTTTTTTTTCTTGCAAATTTGTGACTTTAATCTCAAAATATTGTGAGTAAAAGGAAAATAATATAGCAGCTAACACCAGGAAAAAACACCTATGCTATATCACAATAATACGATATGCAAATTCTAAGACGATATCTAGTCTCATATCAAAATATTGATGTATTTCCCAGCCTTAGTTAAAAGAGAGTGAATATTGGACTTACTGTACATTCACCAGAAAGCTTTGAGCCCCATGTTGATGCTGTGTGTAAAAATAGCACATTCATTGTAAGCTTTGCAGTTTTAACATTGACACCACTTTCATGAAAATGTTTTATTGAATGTCTTCTTACCTTTTCAGTGCCGGTACAGCCTCGACTGACCTCCATGACCCGTATAAGGTCAGGTCTTTGAAGAAAGCCCGATCAATCCGAGCTGATCCGAGTCAATCCTGGTGTGTGTTGTTACTGTCAGGAAGCACATACAACCTGCCGCCATGCAGAACAAACAGGTTCAATAGTTCATTCATTCATGCTGCTATCAGCCTCGGAAATGAGACTCTAAAAGTGTAATTTGTATTTTGGTATTACTGCTGACTGTGAATCATCGGGGGGAAATAAAGAAACCTTGAACCTTGAACCTTGAAACTCGACTCCAAATGAGTGATAATGTTGCTCCATATCAGTCCATAACAGTTTGCTAACAAGTATCAAATTAAAAGGTGATGATACATGATGACTGTAGACGATGAAGGTTTAATTATGATTAGAGATGACTGAAGTTAAAGTTGTTGGATGTTGAATCAATAAATATGCAGAATCACATTATTTCTGCTTTTTTTAAAAGGCTACCTTAACCTTCCTGTCGTCCTCCCGGGTCAAACTGACCCCATCAGTTTTGACTGTTCTTTCTTTCTTTCTTTCTTTCTTTCCTTCCTTTTTTCCTTTCTCCCTCCCTCCCTCCTACTTTCCTTCTTTCTTCCGTCCTTCTGTCTTTCCTTTCTTTCTTTCCTTCCCTCTTTCCTTCCTCCTTTCTGTCCTTCTTCCTTCCTTCCTGCCTCCTTTCTGTCCTTCTTCCTTCCTTCCCTCTTTCCTTCCTCCTTTCCATCCTTTTTCCTTCCTTCCTTCTTCCTTCCTTCCTTCCTCCTTTCCTTTCTCCCTCCCTTCCATCCTTCCTTCCTTCCTTCCTTCCTTGACTCGAGGACAACAGGAGGGTTAAGTTAAAGTTGCAATATATGACATTCAGCCACAAGACACATATAGCACCAGCATCTCAGACCTTTACGCACTAAAGTAAAAAAAAAAGATAAGATATTCCTTTATTAGTCCCACAGTGAGGAGATTTACATGATTGCAGCAGGAAGTAGATAGCAAAAAATAGAAAGAGCATCAATAGAAAGAATAAAGAGCAATAAATAACAAGGAGGTACACAAGCAATAAAAAAAAAACAATATCAGTAAAAAAAAACAGTAAATAAAACAAAAACTCCCAAAACTTCGATCAAACTGTCAAACAAGGAAATGTTGATTACTGCGTTGCTTCTTTCTCATGTCAAATGCTTAGTGGACTGTTCAGCTGTAATTTGAGAAAGGTTGAGACACAGCCACCATCGAAATCCAAAGAATAGAGAAGCTCGGACAAACACACACACACACACACACACACGCACACGCACACACACACACGCACACACACACACGTTTTTAGTACCTCGTGGGGACCCTTGACTGGGTGATGTCCCGTGGGTTCCAGGGGGCTAATCGCTAAGCTAATATGCTAATACGAAGCTAACATGCTAATATACACACTTACACACTTAATCAGGAAAAGGTTCCCACACTGTAGTCCCGTGTGTGACCTCTTGGGTTCACACAAACTCAGGAAAACCAATCCTGTGGGGACCAGGAGTCACACACACACACACACACACACACACACACACACACACACACACACACACACACACACACACAGATAGCGTGACTTCATTCACTGCTCAGGTCGCTGTTACTCTGCTACATCTTTACATAGCAAATAGTTGTTTGTTGAAATCCAGCGAGGCTCAATGCCATTTATTGCACCTTTTTAAGAGTGTTGCATAATACATAATGAAAGGCTACAGCTCTTTCATTATAGCTATTTTTCATTTTTTTTAGATTGATATGTTGAATATTGTTTTATATTATTTAGCCACAGATCATGAATAAGCCTTTTCTAGGGCTGCTGTCCTCTCTCTGCACACTGTGTTCTGTTATGATGTTATTTTGATGTCCTTTTTGTGTGTTTTGAGCTTTTACAACATAAAAACTCGACCTCAAATGCCTTTAAAAAAAAAACACATAGTAAAGTGCAATGAGGAGATTGCATGTATCCTTCAACGGCTCTAAACTGGCCAACAGAAAAAGACCTTGGATTGTTCTGCTCTGTTCCCTCTCAGGTGTGAGCTTGTGTGAGCTTGTGTAAACCCATTTAGCTGGAAAAAAAAAAAAAAAAAAAACACAAGCAGAAAGTGATGAAAAAACATAGAGAAGGACAGTTTAGATGAATCATTTATATATAATAAGAGATTTAGTGGCATGCATGGTGTATTTGTTGAGATATTAAATATGCTGGCTTTGAGAGAGGGCATGTGGATGATGTGTCTGTTTTGACTGTTCCTTCCTTCCTTCCTTCCTTCCGTCTGTACTTCTTTCCTTCCTTCTGTCTGTCCTTCCTTCCTTCCGTCTGTCCTTCCTTCCTTCCTTCTTTCTTCCCTTCCTCCCTCCACCCTTCTTTCCTTCCTTCCCCCCTCCCTCCTTCTCTCTTTCTTTCCTCCCCCTCCCTCCCTCCCTCCGTCCTTCCCTCCTTCTCTCTTTCATTCCTCTGTCCTTCTTTCTTTCCCTCCTCCCTCTCTCCTTCTCTCTTTCTTTCCTGTCTGTCTTTCTTTCCTTCCTCCCTCCCTACTTCTTTCCTTCCTTCCTTTCTTTCCTTCCTCCCCCCTCCCTCCTTCTCTCTTTCTTTCCTCTGTCCTTCTTTCTTTCCCTCCTCCCTCTCTACTTCTCTTTCTTTCCTCTGTCCTTCTTTCTTTCTTTCCTTCCTCCCTCCCTCCCTCCCTCCCTACTTCTTTCCTTCCTTCTTTACTTCCTTCTTCCTTCCTTTCCTTCCTTCTTCCATCCTCCCTCCCTTCCTTCGTTCTTCCATCCTCCCTCCCTTCCTTTGTTCTTCCCTCCTCCCTTCCTTCCTTGGGTTAAAGATCATAGCATGCTCTACTCTATATGAAATCTGTCGAATTGGGAGAAATTTCACTTTTTAAAGACATCGGGGAGGGACGGCCCTCATACCGAAGCTCATGTGCTCCAGGGTGCACTCGAATCCACACGATTTCACACAGTTCTGCATTAACATCTTCTGCATGACAGTAAAATACTCCCATGGCTCCCCCAAAGCAGCAAAACAGTCCCATTTAACCAAATTTAGCTTATTCACTAGGGCGGGATCGGCTATAAAACATTAACTTTGTAATTAGGCTGCTAGTGAGAATGTGCAGTAAAGAAGAAGAAATGGGCAGATACAGTGCTTCTTCCACAACGTTTGGTGGTTCGGTGCTAACATCGGCATAATTAATTAACACCTCACCTGCAGAGTGTTAAACAGCGGCTTTATTTAGCTCGTGTTGACTCCCAGGCTTCGTGGGAGTAATGCTAACATGCAATTATCTACATATGTAAATGTGTAGTAGGTTGGTTATGAAAATGAAAACATGCATAGATGGAAAAGGAGGAGGAGGGAGGTGGGGGATAATTGAATTGTCTAAAGTATTCACTAGAAAAGTTAACTCTCCTGTTGTCCTCAGGTCAAGGAAGGAAGGGACGAAGGAAGGAAGGAAAGGAGGGAGGAAGGAAAGGAGGGGGGGAAGAAGGAAGGAAAGAAGGAGGGAAAGAAGGAAGGGAGGAAGAAGGACAGAAAGGAAGGAAAGGAGGGAGGAAAGAAGGAGAGAAAGAAGGAGGGAAGGAAGGAAGGGAGGAAGCAGGATGGAAAGGAGGGAGGAAAGAAGGAAGGAAAGGAAGAAGGAAGGGAGGAAGGAAGGAAAGAAAGGAGGGAGGAAAGAAGGAAAGAAAGGAAGAAGAAGGAAGGAAAAGAGGAAGGAAGAGAGGAAGAAGGAAGGGAGGAAAGAAGGAAGGAAAGGAAGAAGGAAAGGAGGAAGAAAGGGAGGGAGGAAAGAAGGAGGGAAAAAAGGAAGGGAGGACGAAGGACGGAAAGGAGGAAGGAAGGAAGGAAGGAAAGAAAGAAAGAAGGAACTGTGAAAATAGACAGGGTCAATTTGACCCGGGAGGACGACATAAAGGTTAATAAATCACATAACATATTTTTTCCAACACAAGTGGAAACATACGGTTGCCCTAGCAACACATGGACGCGTGGTTACGACCGCCTACCTCAGAAGTAGTGAGAGTGGGAGGAAACACAAGTTCAACTGCAACACCTCACCAGAAATACCCACAGCAGTGAGTCACGTCACTTTAACGCACCTCACTGCTGAGATGCTTCGTTTAGGCGGGAAAACACCAAACAAGCCCGAGTGACAAAACGCTTTATTACTGCCAAGCAAATGTTGTGTTTGTGCTGCTGACTGTGAGCCAGCAACAGAAAAAAAAAAAAAAAAAAAACACATCTCAATATTGTGTTTCAAGCTTTGATTGTGGTTGTTAATATCTCTCAGTTAGTATACATGATTATATTACAACAACAACAACAACAAGAAAAAATATATATCTTTGAGCCGGATGATTATTAAAATCAACTCTGAGCAGCGAGTGGTGAACATTTGTTATTCTGAATGTGTGAAGTAACTGAGGATTTAAAAAAAAACAACTGATGCTTTTTTCAGTTAAATGATATTATTTATATGCACACCATTGATTGCTTTGACTGTTCCTTCTTTCCTTCCAACACCTTTACGATACTTTAAATGTCATCTGAGGAAAACTGCCGGAGAGAAAGTTTCAGACAGTATCGACACTTAATTCGGAAGACAGATTGAAGGTTGAACATTTGTGCTGTTTTTGTTTCTTTTCTTTGAGCTGAGAAAAAATAAATCTGACATAAGAGAGAATAGCTGAGCATGATTTAGTTTCTTCATTCAGTGCCTGTACATACGGTAGCAATGATTTGTCACGTTGAAGGAAAATATTCATCTGAGCAGCAAAACACCCCCCCTACAATATATTCTTTAAAATGCATAACACATGCTCACACACATATTGTCTATAGCAGAGGAAGTTGAAGCCGCTGGTTACTGGAAAGCTGGATTATTTATACCACATTTGTTTGTTTCTCATGTTAAAGAGCTGAAACTCACTTCTGCACAGCCACGACGGACCAAATCAACAGTAATGACACATTTCTAAGTAGTTTTCCTCTCATGGGGGGGGGGGGTGGCTAACTGCAGGCCTGATGCAAGGTGGTTTGCCATCACTTCTGGTTATCTGAACTAAATGCAGCCTTGTGGTTTGCTTACTATGAATGCCATTAATGTGGCAAAACACCCCCCCCCCCCCCGCCCTCCCACACACACACACAATATATATTTTAAAATGCATAACACATGCTCACAAACACATTGTCTATAGCAGAGGAAGTTGAAGCCGCTGGTTCCTGGAAAGCTGGATTATTTATACCACATTTGTATGAACCCTAACCCACGACGGACCAAATCAACGGTAATGACACATTTCTAAGTAGTTTCCCTCTAATGGGGGGGGGGGGGGGGGCAGAGGGGGGCTAACTGTAGGCCTGATGCAAGGTGGTTTGCCATCACTTCTGGTTATCTGAGCTAACTGCAGCCTTGTGGTTTGCTTACTATAAATGCCATTAATGTGGCAGCAACAACCCACAGAGGACATAGCTGTAAGAACATTGGAGCGCTGATGGAAATTAGCTCGAGGCTCTGCTGCAGGAACAAACACTGTCTGCATGTGTTTCCTGTTGGTAACTAATCTCACCTCCTTCACTTTTAATTCATGGCTTCTCAAATGATATGAGCCACTCTGTAGGTCATGGACTCTCTACAGGAATGTTAATGCAATGCATCAGCTGGTTGTTTCCACATTTATCCTTCCTGTCGTCCTCCCGGGTCAAATTGACCCCGTCTGTTTTGACTGTTCCTTCTTTCCTCCCTCCCTCCCTTCCTTCCTTCCTCCCTTCCTTCTTTCCTCTGTCCTTCTTTCCTTTCTCCCTTCCTCTTTTCCTTTCTCCCTCCTACCTTCGCTCCTTCTTTCCTCCCTCCCTCCTTCTTTCCTCCGTCCTTTTCAAGTAAAATGTGTAAGAAAGACCTCAATCATGATATTTTTATATAATCCTTAACCCAGGGTTGTCAAACATGCAGCCCGTGATCCTTCCTACCTTTCTTCCCTCCTTCCTTTGGTCCGTCCTTCCTATCAGAGACCATTTTAGGTCCAAACAGGTCTAGTTAGTGTACAGACAGAACAATATAAATTTAAATAAAACACACCTAAAGAGGTTTTACAATATGAAAAATAACCAATTTGCTGCAACATTTTCAGCTGTGTTCTGTCTCAAAATTGTGTGTATTATGTGGATTTCATACAACATTGCACTGACGATACAAAACAAATTACATGCCGCTAAATTAGCATATTTTACGTAGCATAAAGTTTAATTAAAATGTTAGAAAAAAAATCAGTGTGAAAACGCTCTTAATGGTGTCATCTCATATGCAACCTTCTTAAATTGTACATTTTTGCAGCATATGTATGTGACTCATACATATTTTTTTCATTTTCATATGTATGAGTCATTTTCATATTCATACTTTCTTCACAGGCGTGACCATGAACAAGATATTACTGTCAATAATACATGAAGTATAAGTCTATTTAGTGTGTTTCTGTCTTTTAATCTTCCCAGTGTTTAGAAATTCAGACATTTCAGCCCCGCCCCCTCACCCCCTCTCCCTCCCTGACACCCCCCCTACCTCCGAAAAGCTATTTGAAGATACAAGTTACGAAGAAGCGATTCATTTTAGTCATTAAATCAAATGTGCATTATCTCACAGAGCCCAAACAAGCATTAATCATCTGGCATAATCTCGACAGGTAATCTCCTCTCCCCTCTCGAACTTGCCCGTGAAAGAAAGAAAGAATTATATATCTACGGCTCGCCCGTTTAGGGGGGAGGGGGGTAGGCATCCTTGCAAAATGATGTCATTACTGCTGAACGATAGCTCCCACTACTGCTGTTTTTGCCGTTGAAAAAACAAGTCGGTGTATTCAATAGGCTGTAGCTCAAGATCAAAATCAATAATAATATTCTTGGGCGAGTGAGTCTAATGGTTGGAGAATCCCATCACCTACCAGATGCCTTCAGGCAGCCGGCGCTCTTGTGTGTGCTACAGCTAAGAAAATCACTTCATCAACTTTCCCGAGGCTTTCTTTGACGCTCACATGCTATGCACCCGTTAGCACCTACAGAGAGCTTTTTTATGTTTGTTTGTGCAAAGAGTCCAAAGAGTCACTCATCTTTGATATCTGTTAATGCTCCTGTTGTCCTCAGGTCAAGGAAGAAAGGAAGGAAGGAAAGAAGGAAGGGAGGAGGGAGGGAGGACGGAAGGAAGGAGGGAGGAAGGAGAAAAGGAGTAAGGAGGGAGGGATGGAGGAAAAAAGGAAGGAAGGAAGGAGAAGAGGAAAGGATAAAGGAAGGAAAGGAGTAAGGAGGGAGGGATGGAGGAAAAGAGGAAGGAAGGAAGGAGAAGAGGAAGGGATGAGGGAAGGAGGAAAGAAGGAAGGAAGGAAGGGAGTAAGGAGGGAGGGATGGAGGAAAAGAGGAAGGAAGGAAGGAGAAAAGGAAGGGATGAAGGAAAGGAGGAAGTGAGGAAGGAATGAAGTGAGGAAGGAAGGAAGGAAGGAAGGAAGGAAGGAAAGAAAGCACCTACAGAGAGCTCATCTTTCTGATATCAGTTAAGGAAAAAGAAGATTAGGGAATGGATCTATGGGAGCAACGTTTTTCTGGTCTCCGAGGAGATTGATATAATCCTGCACGGTGACAGTTTCCAGGAGCTCGAGTTCAAGTGAGAGTTGAGTCAAAAAAAAAAACCTGAAGTGTCTCTCCCTCTCAGGATGCCGGCTAATGAGACGGCAGATATTTCTCAGCACAGCACTTTTGGAAAGATGCCAATGCTTGTTTAAAAAAAAAAGAAGCTTAACACCTTGGCAGCTTGGCATCATTACAAAAAATATGAACCTTAGAACCCGAGAATCAGTTTAACATGATGTCTGTAAACTACACGCAGCGTGATGATGTCGAAATCTTCCCACCCTGAAATATTATTTATATGTTCGTTAACCCTCTTGTCGTCCTCCTTTCTTCCTTCCATCCTTACCTCCTCCTTTCCTTCATCTCTTCCTTCTCTCGTTCCTTCCTTCCTCTTTTCCTCCATCCTTCCCCTTTTCTTTCTTTCTTCCTTCCTTCCTCACCTCCTCCTTTCCTTTATCCCTTCCTTCTTTCCTCCCTCCCTCCTCCCTTCCTTCTTTCCTTCCTTCCTTCCTTCCTCACCTCCTCCTTTCCTTTATCCCTTCCTTCTGTCCTCTTTTCCTCCATCCCTCCTTCCTTCCTTCCTTCTTTCCGTCCTCCCTCCCTCCTCCCTTACTCCTTTCCTTCCTTCCTTCCTTCCTTCCTTCCTCACCTCCTCCTTTCCTTCATCAGCGTGATGATGTTGAAATCTTCCCACCCTGAAATATAATTTATATGTTCGTTAACCCTCCTGTCGTCCTCCTTCCTTCCTCACTTCCTTCCTTCCTTACCTCTCCCTTCCTTCTCTCCTTCCTTCCTTCCTCTTTTCCTCCATCCCTCCCTCCTTCCTTCCTTCCTCATTCCTTCCTTCTTTCCTCCCTCCCTTCCTTCCTTCCTTCCGTCCTCCCTCCCTCCTCCCTTACTCCTTTCCTTCCTTCCTTCCTTCCTTCCTCCCTTCCTCCCCTCCTCCTTTCCTTCATCAGCGTGATTATGTCGAAGTCTTCCACCCTGAAATATCATTTACATGTTCGTTAATGAAGTAAATTAGACTGATGTTATACAGTATGTTAAACATCTGGTGATTGTTTAAGGTGGAGCTACAGTTGGGTTGTTATAACTGTTAGTGTTGCCCCGTCTAGCACTGTCTATAATTTGTTTAATCCGCTAATTAATAATGGATTCATTTCTCCGAGCATCTTGCACAACTTGCACTGAGCAACGCCGGCTATAATGGAGGCTCCTTGGGGAATATGATGAAAACCAAATATATCCGGTCCATACTGTGGGCAGAAGTTGGCAAGTTGTTAATAAAAGAGGTGAGAGAAGAAAAAAAAACCCCAACACATTTCATTATGTATGTTTAATATTTATGACTCAGCTCCGTGTTAACAATCGTGCATTAAGAAAACATAAATGCTTTGAGAGTTTATTAAAATTCCTGCAACAGCGTGAGGCGTTTACCCTTATTAACCCTCCTGTTGTCCTCAGGTCAAGGAAGGAAGGAAGGAAGGAAAGAAAGAAGGAAGGAATGAAGGGAGTAAGGAGGGAGGAAGGAAGGACGGACGGAAGGAAGGGATGAAGGAGGGAGGAAGGAAGGACGGATGGAAGGAAGGGAGTAAGGAGGGAGGAAGGAAGGACGGATGGAAGGAAGGGAGTAAGGGAGGACGGACGGAAGGAAGGGATGAAGGAAAGGAGGAGGTGAGGAAGGGAGGAAGGGAGTAAGGAGGAAGGAAGGAAGGAAGGAAGGAAAGGAGGAAGGAGGGAGGGATGGAGGAAAAGAGGAAGGAAGGAAGGAAGGAAGGAATGAAGGGAAGAAGGAAGTGAGGAAGCAAGGAAGGAAGGAAGGAAGGAAGGGATGAAGGGAAGAAGGAAGTGAGGAAGCAAGGAAGGAAGGAAGAGAGTAAGGAGGGAGGAAGGAAGGACGGACGGAAGGAAGGGAGTAAGGAGGGAGGAAGGAAGGACGGACGGAAGGAAGGGATGAAGGAGGGAGGAAGGAAGGACGGATGGAAGGAAGGGAGTAAGGAGGGAGGAAGGAAGGACGGACGGAAGGAAGGGATGAAGGAAAGGAGGAGGTGAGGAAGGAAGGAAGGGAGTAAGGAGGAAGGAAGGAAGGAAGGAAGGAAGGAAGGAAGGAAAGAAAGGAGGAAGGAGGGAGGGATGGAGGAAAAGAGGAAGGAAGGAAGGAAAGAAGGAAGGGATGAAGGGAAGAAGGAAGTGAGGAAGCAAGGAAGGAAGGAAGAGAGTAAGGAGGGAGGAAGGAAGGACGGACGGAAGGAAGGGAGGAAGGAGGGAGGAAGGAAGGACGGACGGAAGGAAGGGATGAAGGAGGGAGGAAGGAAGGACGGATGGAAGGAAGGGAGTAAGGAGGGAGGAAGGAAGGACGGACGGAAGGAAGGGATGAAGGAAAGGAGGAGGTGAGGAAGGAAGGAAGGGAGTAAGGAGGAAGGAAGGAAGGAAGGAAGGAAGGAAGGAAGGAAAGAAAGGAGGAAGGAGGGAGGGATGGAGGAAAAGAGGAAGGAAGGAAGGAAGGAAGGAAGGAAAGAAGGAAGGGATGAAGGGAAGAAGGAAGTGAAGAAGCAAGGAAGGAAGGAAGGAAGAGAGTAAGGAGGGAGGAAGGAAGGACGGACGGAAGGAAGGGAGTAAGGAGGGAGGAAGGAAGGACGGAAGGAAGGAAGAGAGTAAGGAGGGAGGAAGGAAGGACGGACGGAAGGGAGTAAGGAGGGAGGAAGGAAGGACGGATGGAAGGAAGGGAGTAAGGAGGGAGGAAGGAAGGACGGATGGAAGGAAGGGAGTAAGGAGGGAGTAAGGAGGAAGCAAGGAAGGAAGGAAGGAAGGAAGAAAGAAAGAAAGGGAGGAAAAAAGGAACAGTCAAAAGAGATGGGGTCAATTTGACCCAGGAGGACGACACGAGGGTTAAAACCATTGTAATAATTCATAATGAACACAACAACAGGGCTCAACAGTGGAAAGTGGGCGTTTAGGGAAGTTAGACCGAGTGGTTCCTCAATGACCACTACAAAGACTATCACTGTTTTCTTCTCGTAAATATTACCCCCTCTCCTCTAAACATCTACGACCCTAATACTCCATCATAGTTTTTAGTCTCTCCATCAGCTCCTGAGGGACATATCTGGCTGTTTAGCTGCTAAATGCTCCTCTATGTTCACCAGCTAGTCCACAGCTAACTGAGTCTGTTTGCTGTTTGGTTTTGAGCAGATAGTGTACAGTGAGTTTCCCCCCCCCCCTCTCTGCAAACAGCTTCCTGTGTGGTAAAGACTCTCAAATACAGTTTATTGTGGTTTATATTGTGGTTTATATTTCTTGAGATGACAACTGAATTAATACATCATTACAAGTAAACTTTGCAGCAGTCACAAAATAATAATAATAATAATATTGTAATGAAAGTAAATATTGCTTGTCAAGTCAAGATTGCCAAATAATTGCTTTTTCATCACAGGAAAGTAATAAAAGAGTGAAAACATGGTCAGTAGCCTTCAGTGAAAAGATAGCAGGGTGGACGCTCCAATCTTCTATCGCTTCTTGATTTGATTTAGTCGAAACCGAAACTCAGTCGTGGAGTTTTTTGAGCGATGCTGGACTCGTGTTTGTTTCCAATCGCTGCAGAATTTAATTGGCTTCAATCAGACATTTCAACATTTTAGGGGTAGATTTAACCCGTCTAAAATTTGCGTGCCCCGCCTCATCTTCGAAATCTAAATTCTGTCATATTTTCTCCTGCTCTTTGAATTATTAAACCTCAAAAAAGGTGGAGAGTATCATCATCTACTCTATGTTTCCCCTGCCAGCTGAGACATTTCTGTCATGCTTTGCGTCACTGTTTTGAAGCTCACACTCTGAGAGGAAACTCTAACTCCCATGAAAATCCTGTGCTGCCTTCTGGATGTTATTCCAATTAAACAACCAACAAATAAATAAATAAATAAATGAACAGATCATTGAAACAGATGGTCATAGTATGTAATCAATCATTAATCTTCCCTCGGCTTCTGCTGCATCTTAGTTTCAACATGTTGTTCCTGAATGGGAATTAAAAGAATTTGGATTTGCCCTCAGCTATCACAGGCTAATCTCCAAACACCCGTAGTTATCATAAGTTATTTTTCTCCATGTCGACCAATATATTTAATTAATATTAAACACAACTTTGAGAAATTTGAGGATTAGCACTGAGCTGCACAGGGGTTGCTCTCCTTAAAGTGGAGGCATTTCTCTCCTCCTTGCTGCTGCTGCTCTAATACTTTTGGTCCCAGGGAGCCATTTTACACCATAGACCATGGAATTCGACTTAATGTCCTGAGCAGTGATTTGTTACTGCAGACACTGGTCTCAAATGGTTCGGATCACACCTTACTGTTAGGTCACTTTCTGTTGTTTCAAGCAGTCCGTCATCCTCAGTAGTCAGTGTGTGCTTTTCCCTCTGGGCTGTTTTCTACACTTCTCTCAGTGTTGTGAACAAAACAACAGAAAAAAAAAAGAAACTTTAGGAGAGAAAAATACAGGTAGGCAGCAATATTGTGTAAATATAAGGAATATATAATTCTTCCCCAGAGTTGTCTTTCTGGTTTCTGGTTTCTGGCTCTGCTTTCTGGTCTTACAGGTAATCTGGGCCTGTAGACGCCCGGATGACGGATTCCAGTCCCGGACCATCTGGCTCCATTGTGATCTTCATTGTGCCTCTCTCCTCTATCCTTCCTTTCTCTCCTCTCTACCCCAACCGGTCGAGGCAGATGTTCTCCCACTCTGAGTCTGGTTCTGAGGGTTCTTCCTGTTAAAAGGGAGTTTTTTCTTGCCACTGTTGCTCATGTGGGAATGTTGGGTCTCTTTAAAGTTAAAACCTGAAGAGTTCGGTTTAGAACCTGCTCTATGTGTAAAGTGCCTTGAGAAAACTTTGTTGTGATTTGGCGCTATACAAATAAAGAATGATTGATTGATTGATTGATATAACAGGCTTTTTGTGATTTAATGTCATTTATATATTGTTATAATATTAAATGTCATTGTTAAACATGGTCAAAGTTTAAACACACGAGATGAATGTATGTAAAATGCTTCAGCTACCTCGTGATGATGTCAGATAAAAGGCCGACCAGTCAGGACAGAGGGAGGATGGCCTTAAAGAGACAGGAGCTAAAACCGCCTGTATATAAATATAGAGCTGGAAATGTACATGTTATGTACCCTTTAAGACAGACTTGTGAAAAACTGTGAAACTATCCTTTAAGTCTTTTAGTCCGTGTAAAGTAAGAATAAATATGTGTTCTGAGTTTGACATACCACAGAAAAGTGTGTTGTTAACCCTAACCCTAACCCTAACCCACCCTGCCAAAATTTGAAGAAGAAAGAAGGGAGGAAGGAAGGAGGGAGGAAAGGAATGAAGGAAGGAAGGAAAGAAGGACAGAGGAAAGAAAGAGAGAAGGAGGGAGGGAGGAAAGAAGGAAGGGAGGAAGGAATAAGGAAGTAAAGGAGGGAAGGAAGGAAGGAAGGGAGGAAAGAAGAATAAGACGGGGTCAATTTGACCCGGGAGGACGACACGAGGGTTAAAGAGCAAACAGAAGTGAAAGCTGTTGTGTTTGTTACATTACCAGATTGTGTTTCAGGCAGATTTCACTGAGCTGTCAGGTTCAAGCTATCAGATAATTCACATTTCAAATAGTTTTGGATAATGGAATAAGATCTGTCTGCTTTCATCCTGCTAGCATTTAAAGCTTTCTAGACCTATGTGTTGTGTTTTTGTGTTTTCTGGGAGCATTTCTTGGTTGTTTGTTTGCTCTGTGTTCTCTCTCTTGTGTTCCTGTGATTGCTTTTCCCTTCACACCTGCCCTGCGCTCATTCTCGTTAGCCTTGCCCTGCTCCCTCTGTCTCCCCTAGCCAATCAGCTCCCTGCCTGCCATTATGTCTTGCCACCTGTTCCTTGTTGTTTCATTAGTTCACTTCGGGTTTTTTCTTTTTTTTTTTTTTTTTAAGCCCTTCAGTTTAGTTGAATCCCTCCGTTCTTGTTTGTTCAGTCTTATTCTGCATCCTGTTTTGCTCTGATGAGTCGGCTTTGTGTTTTGTTTCTCTGCCTGCATGATCCTAAAATAAAGACATTGTTCTTCCGCCTCGCTCTGCCTGCACTCTTCTACATTTGGGTCCACCTGCTTCCACTCCATGTCACACAGCTGCAGCTCACAGGACGGAGGAAAAGGGGGGGGGGCAACTGATTAGTGATTTTTATTCCATGTGGGTAACAGAGCGAGGTTTTTTAAGGCGACTTGATTGGATGTTGTGAACCAAAAAGATTTTAAATTTAACATTTGTGTCGTCTTCCTGGGTCTAATTGACCCCGTCTGTTTTGACCCTTCCTTCCTTCCTTCCTTCCTTCCTTCCTTCCTTCCTTCCTTCCTTTCTTTCTTTCCTCCCCATTACCTTCCTTCCTCCTTTTCTCTTTTCCCTCCCCATTTCCTTCCTTCCTTCCTCCCCATTACCTACCTTCCTTCCTTCCTTCCTTTTCCTCCCCATTACCTTCCTTCCTTCCTTCCTTCCTTCCCTCTTTTTCCTCCCCATTACCTTCCTTCCTTTCCTCCCTCCCTTCCTTCCCGTCCTTCTTCCTCCCTTCCTTCCTTCCCTCTTTTTCCTTCCCATTACCTTCCTTCCTTCCCTCTTTTTCCTCCCATTACCTTCCTTCCTTTCCTCCCTCCCTTCTTTCCTTCCCTTCCTTCCTTCTTCCTTCCTTCCTCCTCCCTTCCTTCCTTCCTCCCTCCTTTCCTTTCCTCTTCCTCCCTTCCTCCCTTCCTTCCTTGACTCGAGGAGGGTTAAAGGTTAATAGAGGAAAGCGGAGGGAACGTATGAATGGCCAGAAGCTAAAGGGTGTTGCACAATGAATGAGAAATAGATGAGCAATAATAAAACCTATTAAGCTTCGTATCCTTAAATATTTTAATATTTAATTAAGGTGATTAAGCTTTTGCTCTAAGCTCCATTTATTTTGTTATGTTGTATAGACACAGGATATACGGTATGACTATTAAAAACAGCAGCGTTGGCATCTGAACTCCTCTAAATTAATGCTTTGCAGATATATTAAGATAAATGAAGCTTAAAGCGCAGAAATTTAACTTTTCTAATTTAGCTCACAAACACAATTAGCCTTGTTCAGCACAACCTTGGTAAACTGCGTTAAGTCTTCAGCTGGAAATGTGATGATCTGAATCTCACTTTATATGGAAATAGAGTCGATTAATTCACTAAATAAACACAACAAAATAACCTTGTTTTAGATTTCGCTGATCCGAGGAAACGTATCCTTCTTTAATTTAGTTTTACTTTAGTGAATGTAACTCCTTTTGACAAGCAAGTGACAGGAAGACCATATCTTAAAGCACATATATTTGCATTGCAGCTTCTTTTCTACAACTTCATTTCTTTAATCACTTCACAATAAATGATTTAGCAAACAGGCATTATTTTTTTAGGGGGGAGTGCACATTAAACAACATTACTATAAAAACGACTGTGCCTTCTTTCCTCCCTCCCTCTTCTCTTTCCTCCCTTCCTTCCATCGTTCCTTCCTTCCCTCCCTCCTTCTTTCCTTCCTTCCTCCCTACTTCTCGCTTTCTTTCCTCCCTCCTTCCTTCCTTCCTTTCTCCCTCCCTCCCTCTTTCCTCCGTCCTTCTTTCCTTTCCTTTCCTGCTTTCCTCCCTCCCTTCCTTCCTTCCTTCCTCCCTCCCTTCCTTCCTTCTCCCTTTCCTTCCATCGTTCCTCCTTTCCTTTCATCCTTCCTCCTTTCTTTCCTTCGTCCTCCTCTTTCTTTCCTCCCCCATTCTTCCTTTCTTCCTCCCTCCCTCCCTCCTTCCTTCTCGTCCTTCTTTCCTTTCCTTTTCTCCCTTCCTTCCTCCCTGCTTTCTTCCTCCCTTCCTCTATAATTTCCTTCCTTCTTCCTCCCTTCCTCCCTCCCTCCCTTCTTCTTCCTTCCCTCCCTTCTTCTTCCTCCCTTCCTTACTTGACTCGAGGACAACAGGAGGGTTAATTCATACACAACCAGAAAGGTAAAATATAATAGTTGTGGTTTTAACAGGATGGAAGTAGTACTGTATTATATTTCTTGGCTCAGTGTTGAGACTTTACTGGAGTCTCTACTTGCCTGCTTCCCTCTTTGCAATGAAAGTCAAGTTGAGGTTGTCGGACATCTGATTCTTTCCAAGCATGTCCGACTGGGAAAAGACCCCTGCACAGACCCAGAGTGTGCTGGGCCAGAAGGGCCTCTGGAGCTTTTAAGAAGAGCTGGAAGAAAATAGATTAATGAGTGCAGCATGTTTCACTGTAACTACTGGACTTCCCTGAACAGGAAGTACGCCCCAACACAACAGCTGTTACCTGACTACATATTCTGACTGCTGCATAAAAAAAACAAGCAATGGAAAAAAGAAAAACAGGATTCTTCATCGCTAAACCTTGAGGAGACATTTAATATGTAACAATGTTGAAGAACCCTTTTTTAAAGTGGCTATAGTCAATATTTTTTATAATCATATGTATTAACTCTCCTGTTGTCCTCGAGTCAAGGAAGGAAGGGAGGAAGAAGGAAGGAAAGGAGGGAGGAACAAAGGTAGGAGGGAGGGAGGAAACAAGAAAGGAGGGAGGGAGGGGGAAAGGAAAAGAGGAAGGAAGGAAGGAAAGGAGGAAGGAAGGAAGGAGGGAAGCAAGGAAGGAAGGAAGGAAAGTAGGAGGGAGGGAGGGAGAAAGGAAAAGAGGAAGGAAGGAAGGGAAGGAGAAAGGAAGGAAGGAAGGAAGGGAGGAAAGAAGGAACAGTCAAAACAGACAGGGTCAATTTGACCCGGGAGGACGACACAAAGGTTAAAGAATAATGTGTAATATGATAGAAAGGACTCTGCAGCTCTGTGGATTTATGGAGTTTCATAGCGAGTTTCAGCTCATTGTTTAGCTGTTTTCAACTTCACACTCAGAGCATCGATTCTCTTAGTGTCATTTTGGGCCGCAGCTGTTTTCACATGAAAAAGCTGTAAAAAAGCCACGGTGCTCTACCTGCTCAGCACCAAACAGAAAACGGACACAGTTAGCTGCAGACTAGCTGGTGAACATAGTGGAGCATTTAGCAGCTAAAGAGCAGATATTTCTCTCAGGAGTTGTTTAAAGAGGAACAACTGAGCTGAAAGAGAGAGAATATTGGACTTAGATTGACTCCAAATGAACGATAATGTTGCTCGTTAACTGCTGGATAATCAACTGTTTGCTAACAAGTTCAACATATCGACCTACAGAGTGACGATATGTTCCTTTTGCATTTGTTTCCTCAGGTCAAGGAAGGACAGGAGGAAGGGAGGGAGGAAGGAAGGAAGGAAAGAAATGAGTAAGGAGGAAAAGAGGAAGGGAGGAAAGGAGTAAGGAGAGAGGGAGGTAGGAAAAGAGGAAGGAAGTAAGTAAGTAAGGAAGGAAGGAAGGAAAGGAGGAAAGAAGGAAAGGAAAGAAGTATGGAAGGAGGGGAAGAACAAAGGAAAACTTAAAGAAAGAGGGAGGAAGGAAGTCATGATCGTTTTCTCATTTTTAATATCACAGCCCAGTTATTTAAAAAATAAAACTTTAGTCTACATCATAGTTTGGTGAGTAAAGTAGCAGCGAGTTCACACACATACCAACACACACACACACACACACACACACACACACACACACACACACACACACACACACACACACACACACACAAACTCACATTAACATTTGAAGTTTTCCAGCGTGTATGAAACCCAGCGATTGATTCGGTGTTGAACCAACAGAGACCATTGCACCCTCTGAGTCCGTCCACCATTGTCAGGAATGTCATTTGGTATAAATGGACTCAATTTTCTGCATTTTTAACTCGAATAAAAGCTCAAAAGAAGTGAACTCTGTAATCAGACGTGAACTTACCTGTAAGGAGAAAATGTGAGTGAGATAATGCAGGAGCAGGAGCAGGAGCAGGAGACGAACCTCTTTAAATCTAAATCTGTGAAAGGAGAAGCTATCATTACCAACAAAAAAGAGAGAGGGGGTAATTTAAAATAAAGGAAGACATTTTTTGATTTCTAAATTGAACAAGGTCTCACACAGAAGCTTGTTGTTGAAGCGTTAAGTGGAGTTTTTTTAACAATGGTGTGAAAAAAAGCGCCAGAAGCAACTTTGGATAGTTAAATCTATCCATAAATGTTAAGAGTTAGAAGAGATGAGGGCATACTGTGTTGTATATGTGAGATAGACGTTGAAACTTTTTGTGGATCCGCTTCATTACCCGCTGATGTGTGCAGAAATGTGTTGAGAAAACAATCTCATTTAGAAACCCGACGAAGCCGAGAGAGAGAGAGCTGAGAGAGGACGGGAAGAGAAATGCTGCCACTTGTTTAATTTTGATGGATTTTGTTTGTCTATCACACTGTCAGCTGTTGTTTTTGAGATAAACTGGATCATAAATGGCTCCGGCTCTTTTTTAAATGTGACTTTCCAGCATTTTTAATAATATATAAAACTGATATAGTTTGAAGTGAAGCCATCGCTTGAGCGTTTGTAGCACACAAGTCAAATTTACCCCGTCTGTTTTGACTGTTCCTTCCTTCCTTCCTTCGGTCTGTCCTTCCTCCCTCCTTCTCTCTTTCTTTCCTCCCCCTACCTTCGTTCCTTCCTTCTTTCCTCCCTTCCTCCCTCCCTCCTTCTTTCCTTCTTTTCTCCGTCCTTCCTTGCTTTCCTTCCTCACTCCCTCCCTCTCTAGTCTCTCTTTCTTTCCTCCCCCTTCCTTCCTCCCTCTGTCCTTCTTTCTTTCCTTCCTCCCTCCCTCCCTCCTTCTTTCCTCCATCCATCCTTCCTCCCTTCCTTCTTTCCTTTCTTCCCTTCCTTCCTCCCTCTCTCCTTCCTCCCCCTTTCCTTCCCTCTTTTCCTTCATTCTTTCTTCCTCCCTTCCTCCCTCCTTCCTTCCTCCCTCCTTTCCTTCCTTGACTCGAGGACAACAGGAGGGTTAAACATTTCAGACTAGGTTTCTGAAGTCTTTTAGGTAAAGAGAAATATATGAAAGAAATCTCTGCACACCTGAGTAATGGCTGATGCATTTGGGTCAGTAACAAATAAGGGTTGGCAAGATGAGTAATTCAAAAAACATCTTAAAAAATAGTTTTAAAAGCAGCATCAGGTTTGTTAAAATGTACATTTAGTATTTTTGTTGGTTTTATAACATTTTTACCAAAAGTCAGACTGAATGCTGCTGAAAATGTCAAATGGTGTAACCACAAAAGAATGATACATATTAAATATTTTATCACCTACAGTGTATTTAAGTGGACTTATACTAATAATGACTGTAAATGTTTCCTGATCTCCATGGTTACCAGATTAAATGTAATATTTAGAACAATAGTATTCCATTATCTTTATTTAATATAAAAGTTATAATGTAAGATCATGCCAAACTAGTTGATATGGTGTTTTATTGACTATTTACTGTTTTTAAGCAAGTTGAATTATTTGGTACAAAGTTTTTATGGTTACACCACTTAGACATTTTTGCCATAATCCTCTAATATATTCTCTCTAAATGGATTAAAAGCAGAAATTTGATGCTGGGTCCACAAAAAAAGGATGTGTGGAAGTTATTCATACGTTTATTTTCACATTTTAACCCTTTAAATTTGACTATAAACCACATGGCCACAAAAAAACCATCATTGACCCAAATGAGGAAAAGTGCAATTGAAAATGAAATTCATCTGATTTATCTGATGCATTGTTATTTTAATATTCTTTTAATCCTTTTGCATGTATTATTTTTTCCAATCCTTTATATGTTATTGTCTGACATGTGATGCACACACTTTGCATCAGTCCAACGCTGCTCATTAATCAGTCACATTAATCTCTCCAGTCCTCCCATTGGATGATTGAGACAGTTTATGGAAGCTTTTTATATAATTTTAGATAAAGAGAATTAAAAAAGGAGCTGGCTTGATGACACTCCCCCCCAAAAAATGTGAAAGGTTTAAACTGGATCCAAAGCCAATGACCCATTTGACACATATTGCCTGATGCTACATATTGAAATGTCATAATTACAGTGACACACACACACACTCACACACATGCTCATTTAAACATTACAGGCGTGTGTGCTATCTGCCCTGCAACCACTCATTATGGGCCGCTGTGTTCCTGAATCCATGTGAAGATTAGCAGCTCTGCAGATGCAAATGGATCCGCTCCCGGCTGATCCCGACACATTTAGCCCGTAAATTAAAAAGGGAGATAGAGAATAGTCCGTCTTGAATGAAAAGGGCTTATCTTAGTGCTCGGTGAACATTTGTGGGTGTTAGAATCCAGTTATGTTTGTATGTGTTTCATAGTTTTTGATGTTCGGCTACAGACAACTCAACAATCACACTGAGAGTTTTTCTGTTAGTTTCTTTACTCTTAACGCACGCTGTTCCGTCTACGGGACGGACCGGAAGTTGGGAGGTAGCCACAAGTTCTTCTGAATGTTTTAAACACCAACCCTTAAACATATATACTCATGCCGTACATTGTTGGAAAGCTTAGATTGTCCTGATTCATTCAAGACCACTCACGAATTATATGGTTGCTCACAGCCGTAATAGTATTAGCGGTTAGCTCGGCTAGCCACTCAGCTAAAGTAAGCTAACAGCTATAATGCTACATACCTTCAAAGTCTTCCCTTTATCCACAACGATCATCTTATGACTCAGGACTTTCTGTACAGCTCGCCAAATATCCATTCTTGTGAAATATGAAATCCGTTTCCATAAAACCGAAATACTTTCCTCAATATGTCCATGTATTTAGTCCAACACGTAACGTAATAACACAAATAACAAACCATATACGGTCCGTTTACGTCATTTCCTGACCTGCGCGTGCATCTCAGAGTACACGTGACTAGATGTTTACGACCGTGAGCCTCTCCTGCTTCTGACGACACCACACACAAGCCACTCGGTGTTTAGGATTAGGCAGTACATGTCTCCAAAGCCAATGAGGACATGTGACCGACGACAACGTGGGTTTGATTGACTGCTGTTCTAGCCTATGGAAATATTCGGTGAAAGAAGTTGATAACCTTTTAGCCAATAGTCAGAGGTTTCCGACTGTGTATGACACTAAGCTATCAATAACTTCACACATTCTTCTCCACCTCTCCACCTTGCTATTAAGATTTTATACACACACACACACACACAAACAGCCAACCAATTACCTTTCATCTTTAACCCATGTTAAAGCGCTCTCTCTCGCTCTCGCTCTCTCTCTCTCTCTCTCTCGCTCTCTCTCTCTCTCTCTCTCTACCTCCAGACTCTTCTTCTTCTTCTTCTTCAAATGGAAACAGCCACGAGAAGTTTCTAATCTCTCAGCCTCTCCTCTTATATTCTCTGTTTCTGACTCACCGTCCGTCTATCTCCCACTTGATCCAGTTCAAACCACCTTTTGAAGGCGTTGAGTTTTATTCATGTGCGTTTTCCATCTAGATGTGTAGCCGTCTGAGCTGCAGCGGGGTGGGGGGGATTCGTGTGAAGACAAGAAAGGCATAAAAAGAAAGAGATGCTGACCCCGCACACGTGTATAGAAACCTCATGTGCACCGACACACAAGCTGAAAACTGCTCACTGTATCTGGACTGAGCGGCTCTGAACTGGCATGCGGTTCAGATGAGGTCTGATGGGGTTACCGGCCTGGCAGTCCAGCTCTTTTGGAGGATCAAGCTGTAGCTTTTATCTCTCTGGCCTGATGGTCTAACCTCTACTCCTAGCCATCAGTCTCTCTCTCTCTCTCTCTCTCTCACACACACACACACACACACACACACACACGCACGCTGGACTGATGGTCTTAACTGCTTTACTTTTTTTGCCATCTGACTGACTGCAGCTGAAGCAGCTAAACGGCAGCACAGGCCATAAATCTGTGCTTTGGTTTGGAGGAAGAGAGAAAGAGCAGGCAGTCAGAGGTTGGGATAGTGTTGTCAAGCTGCACAACTGCATCCCTGCACACACACACACACACACACACACACACACGCACACACACACACACACACACACACACACACACACACACACACACACACACACACACACACACACACACACACACACACACACACACACACAGCTACTTGTAATAGAGACAAACCTGACATGCGTGTAAATGAATCTGGGTGAATATTTGGGGCTCATTGTTTTCAGTTTTTACTCATTTTCATCAGGATTTCACAAGATTAAAGGAAAAAAAGACAGATGTTGTCCCCTCATATGTCCAGTGTCAAATCTTCATCCACAGATTCCCACAGTGTACAATAAATGTGTCTTTTTGAGATTGTTGCCAACGTTAGACAAGGTATACATTAAATTCCAGGAAGAAGCTCAACAGACTACAAATTATATTTTAAAACTTTTAAATTTGCACTTTGTGTGGATTTTGAAAAGTGTGAAATAAATAAAGTTTATTAATAATAGAAGTTGAGATAAAACTACAGAAAAAGTCAAATGAGCTTCTGATTATTTATTAACAAATAATAATAAGTTGTGTTTATTCTTTTTAAAGTCATAAATTCATCCATCTGTGTTTTTTATTTGTTGAAATTGTTCATTTTAAACTTTCTTTTTAATAATCAGAATAAACCCTGATGAATAAACTTCTACACATACTGCATCGAAATAACAGTTACACAATGTTGTTGTTTGTTTACTGCAAATTATATTTTAATACTTTTAAACTTGCACTTTGTGATGTGGATTTTAAAAAGTGTGAAATAAATAAAGATTATTAATCATAGAAGTTGAGATAAAATTAGAGGAAAAAGTAAAAGTAAGTAAGTGTTTGCTCTTTCTAAAGTCCTAAAATCATCTAGGTGTTAATTTTCAACTTTATTTTTAATAATCAAAATAAACACTGATGAATAAGAAACCCTGAAAATAATGACCTCTATATACACTAAACCTCCACTTCTACACATGAAGAGACACACACACACACACACACACACACACACACACACACACACACACACACACACACACAGCTCATACAATACTCAATGTGAATTTAATGAGCAAAACTCTCTTCCTTCTTTCCTTCCTTCCTCCCTCCATCTTTCTTTTCTTCCCTCCCTCCTTCCTTCCTTCCTCCCCCCTTCCTTCTTTCCTCCCTCCCTCCATCTTTCTTTTCTCCCCTCCCCTATCCTAGATAATAATAATAATAATAATAATAACAAATGTATTTGTGTTGCATCTCTCATACAAGCAATGCAACTCAAAGGAGCATAATACACACTAAACTTCCACTTCTACACATGAAGAGACACACACACACACATACACACACACACACACACACACACAAACACACACACACACACACACACAGCTCATACAATACTCAATGTGAATTTAACGAGCGAAACTCTCTCTCCAAATCTGTGACCAATAAAAAAAAAAAGAAAAAGAAAAAAGAAGTGGTTGAGGTTTTTGTCCTAATCTAACGCTCACCTGTTCTGCTTCTGATAACGTTTAAACCAGCCGGATGTGATGCGGCGAGTAGTCGAGTGGAAAGCAGAGACGCTTGCATTAAATGAGTCTTTCCGTCTCTTCTGCTGAACGATGGTCAGATGCTCACATGGACTTCACCGTGCTGACGTTCCTGCATGTCAGAAGTAATTGCAGATGTCTCAAGGTGCAGTAATAACTCTTCTAGGACTGTCAATTAAAAAAAAAGATCTCTATTTGGCATTTTGGTCATGACTCATGATTATATTCTTACTCTTTACTTTTATAATATCTTCAGAAATGTTATAAAACTCTTCTCCAGGGCTCAGCGTCAGATAAGAAACCAAATCCAGACCATGATTGTAGACTTTTATCTGTTAAAAGCTCATAAGTACACTGATTACAATTGGTCAAACAAACAAATTCACATTATTATTTTTTTTGCACTGCGTCTGTGCACAAGAAGCACATCATCATCATCATCATCATCATCATCATCAACCTCCAGAAAATCTCCAAGCGTTCGTCCTGGTGAGGCCGTTATGGATTTCATGGACTTCAGTATCAAATAACCGAAACCGCTTTTATAGGTTTAAGAATTCGATATAGAAAAAGCGCCTTTTGAGGTTTTAATGGCAGTATGGGCAAACTAAGCCTTTAATGAAAAAAAAAGAGTGAAAAAGGAAAAAAAAAAGAAAACTCTGGGCTGATTTCTGTGTGTGTGTGTGTGTGTGTGTGTGTTTGGCCTTTTCATTCAGGCTCATATAAAAAAGATGAGAGATTGGATAAAGGTGAGTTTTAAGCTATTGTGTGAATGCATTCAGAGTGTTGCATTATTGAATCAGACCTTTCTGAACTGAGGAGCTGATCACACAGATGAGAAGGAGTCGGAGAGAAAAGCAGCGTGTGGACGACAGAAGACGTTTGTTGTTAACAGGGAGGAATGGGGGAGGGGGGGGGGGGGGGGGGACTGCATTCACAAAGCTGTGCAGGACCTCTGCTTCCTGTGATTCAATGCAAGACTCATTTTATATCAAAAACATCCACAAGTCACTTATTTTTAAAAGATGCATCTCCAAGAATGGATCTGAAAGCTTTGAAAGCAAGCCTGACCCTGTTATAGATTTGATGGAGATAAAAAATAAAAACTTGTCAAACAGAAAAAAATTGTGTTTCTTCTTCTGTTCACTTTTTCCTTTTCTTTTTCTTTCTAAACTTTGCTTTTTTATAATTAACTTGGCTTATTCTCCCAAATCAAAAACATCTTTTTAATCAAAAACAAACTGAAATTTGAATATGAGTCCAGTTTTTGGTTGCGAGTACTTTTATAGACGCCAAAAAAAACAACAACCAAACATCCAGAGACACATTTTCCACATATTGGGTTCTTCTGGCTGAAAAGCAAACTTCTCGTCCAAGTTGTCGTCAAGTTTGCTGCCAAAATTTGAGTTGAACCACCATGAAGTTCCCCAGAAGTAAGATACGCTTTATTTCTTTTCAAGAGACAGCTGCTGCTTGGAAAAATAACACTGGAGTAAAACTCAAAGATGCTCCTCACTACGGAAATTAAAGATGTAGAACTCCAATAGAAACAAAGCTTTAACCCTCCTGTTGTCCTCGAAGGAAGGAGAGAAGGAAAGGAAAGGAGTAACAAGGGAGGGAGGGAGGAAGTAAGGAGAGAAGGAAAGGAAAGGAGTAACAAGGGAGGGAGGAAGGAAGTAAGGAGAGAAGGAAAGGAAAGGAGTAATGAGGGAGGGAGGGAGGGAGGAAGTAAGGAGAGAAGGAAAGGAAAGGAGTAACGAGGGAACAAGGAAGGAAGTAAGGAGAGAAGGAAAGGAAAGGAGTAATGAGGGAGGGAGAGAGGAAGTAAGGAGAGAAGGAAAGGAAAGGAGTAACGAGGGAGGGAGGAAGGAAGTAAGGAGAGAAGGACAGGAAAGGAGTAACGAGGGAGGGAGGAAGGAAGTAAGGAGAGAAGGAAAGGAAAGGAGTAATGAGGGAGGGAGGGAGGAAGTAAGGAGAGAAGGAAAGGAAAGGAGTAACGAGGGAGGGAGGAAGGAAGTAAGGAGAGAAGGAAAGGAAAGGAGTAACAAGGAAGGGAGGAAGGAAGTAAGAAGAGAAGGAAGTCAGGATGGATGTACGGATGGTTGGATGCAAGGAAGTGAGGAAAGTAGTATGGAAGGAGGGGAAGAATGAAGGAAAAATTAAAGAAAGAGGGAGGAAGGAAGGAAAGAAGGAACAGTCAAGAGAGAGATGGGGTCAATTTGACCCGGGAGGATGACAGGAGGGTTAAAGAGGAAAACTCTAATAGAAACAAAGCTTTAAAGCAGTGATCATTAATCCTGCCCTGCATGTTTTAGGCAGCTCGCCACTCTAACACACCTGATTTTAAAACTTGTTATCAAGCCCTTGACAAGTTTCAGCTGCTTGGTAATGAGCTAATTACTAGACTCAGGTGTGTTAGAGTGAGGAGAAGCCTCAAACATGCAGAGAAGTAGCTCTCCAGGAGCAGGGTTGGTGATCACTGCTTTAAGGTCCATTTATGCTCAACGTTAAATACGGATCAGGATACAGACGGAGCCTTCTGTCCGTGCTCTGCGTTCATTTCGTCCGTATTTCTGCATGTTTCCATAAAGCTTACGGATACGAATCAAACGGAGCAGTACCACCGGAAACCATGGGGGGGCAGTGTTGCTGTCGCTCCTGGATACGTAGCTCTAGTGAGACACGAAGAAGAAATAACAATGGTGGAACTTTTTGAGGAAAGGTTGTACGAGTTGGTTAGAAACTTTAAACATATAGTTTTTGTCTTTTATGCAAGAGGAACATTATCAATATCTCCTCCACAGTCGCCATGTTTGTTTTTGACTCGGTGCTGCCCCCTGGTGGATGTATTGGTTAACATCCATGCCAACGTAAAGGATGCATGGAAGTATGTGAGCAGTGACCGTAACATCGTTTGAAAAGGACATTTTCATACGTACGTTGAGCATAAATGGGCCTTTACTGTATTTCAATGGATGGAAACATCTGTGTGTTTGAAATTTAGTCATAAATAGGAGGATCTTCCCATAAATAGACGTACACTATGACAGTTTTTTGGACTTAAAACATATTTTAAACATCATGTATCGTTGATTTCTGTTTTTATAGGCATCATGGTGAAACCAGGAAAACTACCAACTACTTTTTATGGATAAAATAAAGTACTTTGTGTGAATGCTGGAGAGCCGCTTGCAGACCGGGTTGAGTGTGAAAAGGCCAGAAGTAGATCTCAGATCAGTGTAAACCTGACTGATGTTTGGGTTTGATGCTGTTATAGGGGATCAAAATGTCATCCAAGCAATAAATCAGAACACCAGTTATTTTAAAAAATCTTTACCAGAATTGCAACCATTTTTTTTTTTTTTTTTTTTTTTTTTTTTTACTTTTTTGTCACCAGAAACATTTGGCTGTAACTTCATACAGAGATTCAAAAGCTTCCAATTCATAGGATACAACATAGAGACATTTATTTCTTGTTTCAATACCCAAACTTGTGTTGTTGTCCCTCCCATCAGCCCCCAGAAAGCAGCATTGTTCGTTAATAACCAGAAAACTGAAAAAATTAAAATTAAAATTAAAAGAAAAAATAATAAGTCAGATTAGCTCCTGTGGTGCCACTTAGCCCTCTGACGCTCATTTGTCCATCAGTCCAGTCATCCGACCAGCCACCCAAACCAAAAAAATAATGCACAGGTGAGTGTGTGTGTGCGAATATGTGCGAAAATATCATTTGTAATAAAAAAAAAAACAAAAAACAAAAATAATCTAGATTGGTTTTGAAACACTGGCCAAACGGGAGTCAGCATCTGGGCTGTCTTTAGGAATCTGCCCTCCCAAAATCCGACCAACTTGTAGACAGTGGAGGTTGTTCACCGGTCTTTTCCTCCGTCTCCCTGTTTTCCTCATTTCACCTCAGTACACATACACACACTCTCACACACACACTCTCACACACACACACATATACACACACAGCCAGGGAGTTTTTGTTTAGTGTCATAAATCCTCAAGGTGTTGTCTGTACTGTAATTCTTGGCTGGGTAGACAGGGTTTTTCAAAAGGCCAGAGAGAGAGAGAGGAAATCGCCGTGGAAACTCCTTACTCCTCTTCCTCTTCCTCTGCCTTTTTTTTTTTTTTTTGTGTTGATTCTCACAGAATCAAACTCGCGGCTCGTGGACGTGCAGCGGGACGTTGAATGAAGTTCTTTCGTCAAAACTGAGCCAAAAACCAAAATGTGACAAAGTTAATACAAAAAACAGGGAGAAGGAAAAAATAAAAGAATAAAAGAAAGAAAAATAGTTACATCATTCCTGTGTTCTTCAACTTTGTACTTGGTCACTTTTTGAATTCCATATATTTATATCCATATATATTTATATATATATATTTATATATTCTTTTTACAATTAAAACACCATGGATTTGACAGACTATTTGGTTTCTTTTTGTCTAAGTAGAAGTGTTTCTCTTGTTTTTGTAAATAAATGCACGTAAATATTTTTTTTGTTCTCTCTTTCCGTCCTGTCAGTCGGTGTAAAGGCGGCCACTCCAGAAGTGTTTGTATGTTTGTATCCGTACGTTATGCATATCATCAGTGCATGTTCAGAATTTCCATGATGTTAACTTTTTTTTTTTTTTTTTTTTTTTAAACTCAACTCGGCATTTTTCCATTCGCGTCCCCACAGATGCAGAACACCAGAGTTTGTCCGATACTGTCAAACCGAAAATGTCCTAAATCGTGCCTTTTCATTGGCCGCTTTGGCCCAGGTCTCTGTGTGATAGGCTGGGGCTGAGTAACTGGGTCTGCGTGGGTCCGTTACAGCTCAGCGCTCCGACTCCTCCTCCGTTAAGATTCAGGAAGCAAACAGTTTCTCTGGCTTCCACCGGTGCAGCCGCTGAGCTGTTGCCACCGCCGCCGCTGCTGCTGCTGCCGCCGATCCCACCATCTTCCTGCTTCCTGTGAGCCAACGCCAACGCCCGCAGCTGCTCCTGCGCCTCCTCCAATAGCAGCGCCACCTCATCCCGCTGTTGGCCAATGGTGGACGAACAGGAAGTAGAAGACAAGGCTGCGTGTGCTGCTCTCTCTCTCTTCTCTTCCTTGCAGGGCGTAGCTCCGCAGGTTGACATCACTGTAGTTGCTGGGGTGACGGCGGTTTGCATACAAGACACCTCATTGTCATGGTGACACTGGACAGAGGGGATGATGGGGATGGAGCAGGAGCGAAACGGAGGCGGAGGTGACTGGCTGTGACGGCGGCCGGGCCTCCGCAGGCTGCGGGTGACGGGATTCAGATTGTGGTTCTCGAACGGGGCGCACAGGCCTGAACGCACCTCCACGTGGTCGCTCCAAGGCGATGTCGAAGTCATCTCCATGGAAACAGGAGTTTGCATATGTAGGAAGGCATCTCGTCTGGGGTCGTTGTGTCGGTTATCTCCCTGCATCTGGCAACTGGAGAAGATGGGAAAGAGAGAGAGAGATGAAAAAAAAAGAAATGGAGAAAAGGTTACTGAACCAGAGAACATCTTGTCGGCTTCACCTAGAGTAGAAGTCATTGTGTCTTTGAGTGTGATTTCAACTCAATCGCCTTTTCAAACTCCCACGTCGAAACCACAGCGGAATACACAGAGGGACAGCTCTCCGCCCTTTGCCTTCTCACAAGCTAACAGAGAATGCAGAGAGGGTAAATGAGTCTGACATCTTTTCTCTCATCTCTTTATATTCAAGTCCAAACACACGCACACACGAAACCCTCCAAAAAAAAAAAAAAAAAAAAATCTCAACTCCTCAAACCCTTTATATAAAGCGAAGAGGTAACAGAAAGTTCACTGTTTATAATATTGATTTAATCACTTTAAATTGGCTCGAAATGAGGAGCGTTGTTTCAAAAGTTTAAGACTTGAGATTCAGTCAAGGACGACTAACGTGTGTCGATTTCTTTATTTCTTAATCACAGAAAGCAGTTACAGGGTGTGAGGTAAAGAACTTTCGCTTTTGTTCTCTTCTTTTTGAGGCAGAGATTGTATAACCCTGGACAGACGTTATTAATCCGCCTCACTGTGTGCCCCCGTCATACGAGTGATGGCACCCTTCTTCTCAGTTCTCTCAACTTCTCTCTCGTTATGCGCCTGCGGATTCCACTTATTGTATCACCTTATCTGTCTCTCAGAAGCTTATTCCCCATTTCTGTGCTGTGTCTGTTTAGTCTGTCTGCTCTGATTAGTCTCAGTTTGTTTAATACTCAACCTTATGGGCAACCTAACCAAATTTAACTGCACATTTCCAAACTGTTGCCTGTTTATCATTATGAATACATATATATATATGTTCAGGAGTAACATGGCAACAGCAGGAAATCAGTAAAGTAGTAACATGCAGCTGGCCGGTTATCACAGATCTCCCTTATTCCCAACCATTATATCTGAACTTTCACCTTTCCAGCTGTGGAAACTGACATGTTTAGACTCAGACAAGCTACTTTTATTCATTTTAATAATAATAAAGATAATAATAATACACTTTATTTATATAGCACATTTCTTAAGAAATAAAACCAAACAAGGCGGACACAAGTAAGCAATGAAGTTCACAGAGATAAGACAGAGGCATGGAAGTTATAGATCATGGTAAATAAAATAACAAAACAATCAAATAAAACAGTTAGGGAATAAAATCAGTTAAAAATTGTATAAAAAATAAATAGAGCAAATCAAATAATGTCAGTTTCTGTTTAATTATGCTTTTGATTGAATTAATTTTGGAGGTAGGGATGCAATGCTGTGAGTAATCATGTTTTTCTGCAACTGCTCCCACAGCAAATACTTCCCCTGAAGGTTTGGTTATAAATATGCATTCCTATTAAAAAAAAAAAAAAAATTCAAACGTTTTTACATGTTCATATGTGTGGCCAAGACATTTTGTTACTCCTGCAAAATTTTAGCTGATGATACCAAGTTTCTTCAGCCCCTTACCGCAATTAGAAAACTATCCTCATACAGATACACATTTAAAGGATAATGCTGGTGATTTTCCTTTTTGTTATTAACCCTCCAACAACAAATAGATCCTACTTAGAAGTATTGTGTGTCTATCCAAAGCCTGATATATCTTATTCCTCTGTGCCGTAGACCTCTGTTGTTGTCCAAAAAACAATTAAAACCTCATCAGTGAGCCTCATCATCGCCTCGGCCAACATGCCCCTACACCCTGAAGAGTTTGGCCACATTAGCTTATTTTGAAACGGCTCCAAAGACTAATGACAGAGATCATATTTTCAGTCTAAGGGGAGTAGTTCTGTGTCAGGCAGATGACACTGAGCATGTGCAGGAACATTAACAGTGCTTCACTAGCTTATTGTGCTATATATCCTAGCAGGGTTTACACAGAACTACTCTCTAAGGCTATAAGAATAAGGACAGTCTGCAGTAAGCCACTAAGTTACATGTAAAGTGCATTTAAATGTGTCTTTAACAACTGTTCTTGTCTCCTGAATGTCATGACCACCGTCCATGGTGCTGAACCAGGAGTCAGTTTTGAAGTCTTAAAATGATGCTGGTGGTCTGGCCTCTGTCTTACACAGATCTACCCTCTGAAAACTGAAAATGTGATTGCTGTTTTTAGTGTTTGACATTTCTAAACAGTAGCGATGTGGCTCATAGATGTGTTTTTAATAGTTTTTGGACAACAATAGAGCTCTGTGGCACAGAAGAAGAAGATATATCAGACTATAAGAATGAGAAAAGTAAGCAGTAAGCCAGTAAAGCGCATATAAACAAACTAACTAGGTCTTTAACAACTGTTCTTGTCTCCTGAATGTCATGACCGCTGTCCATGGTGCTGATTCTGAAGTTGTCAGCTCTGTTCCCCAACAACTCCTTAAAACAACAGCTTTGAAATCTCAAAATGATGCTGGTGGTCTGGCCTTTGTCTTACACAGATCTATCCTCTGAAAACTGAAAAATGTGATTGCTGTTATTAGTGTTTGACATTTCTGAACAGCGGCCATGCGACTCGATGTGTTCTTAATACTTTTTGAACAATGGAGGACTGTGGCACAGAGGAAGAAGATATATCAGACTATAAGAATGAGAAAAGTAAGCAGTAAGCTACATATTAAGTGCATTTAAACACACTGACTGCATCTTTAACAACTGTTCTTGTCTCCTGAATGCCATGACCGCTGTCCATGGTGCTGATTCTGAAGTTGTCAGCTCTGTTCCCCAACAACTCCTTAAAACAACAGCTCTGAAGTCTTAAAATGATAATGGTGGTCTGGCCTTTGTCTTACACAGATCTACCCTCTGAAAACTGAAAATGTGATTGCTGTTATTAGTGTTTGACATTTCTAAACAGCAGCGATGTGGCTCATATATGTAAAGTAAGTCAACTACATATTAATGAAGTTTTATAATTATATTCAGGAACAGAGACCACGCCTCATACCTCCGTTATTTCCATAAAAGCAGTACTCAAGTCACTCTATCTACTCCTCTCCCCTTCTTCTCAGTTTTAACATCCTTCCCTCTCAAAACCCTGAGTCTGGCCCTCATCCCTTCATCCTTTATCTTACACCCCCATCCCTTTTCACCCTCACCCTTTTATTATATATATGTTTTACTATTATTGTTTTTCATTGTTATTATTTATTGTTCTTTATTCTTTTTCTTATTGCTGCTCTTCTATTTTATTGTCTACTTGCTTTTGTAATAATGCAACTTTCCCCACTGTGGGAATATCTAATCTTATCTTTACCCCTCATCCCTCCATCCCTCCATCCCTAACCCTTTGACCCCTCATCTCTTCATCCCCAAGCCTGCAACCCTCAATCCTCATCCCCTCTTCTACTATTATAATAAATCTTTAAACTCACAACTAAGCTGGCATAGTCTCCTTTTAGTGAAAGTGCATTTAAACACACTGACTCCCTCCTTTAAGCAACTGTTCTTGTCTCCTGAGTGTCACGACCGCTGTCCGTGGTGCTGAATCTGGAGTTTTAAAGTCCTAAAATGATTTGCTGGTGGTCTGTTCTCTGTGCAGTAACATTACACCAAGCCTCCGGTCTCAACCCAACTTTCTTTTTAGAGTCCAGACATAATCTCTTTCTTCCTCCTCCCTAACACTGACCGTGCCCCCTCAGTGTTATCAGACTCTAAATCCAGCTGCATTCTGGAGCAGCGCCTCATTATCTTTGTATAACAATTCATAATCCTCTGCAAAGGCTGGCTTTTTCTGCCATGTGAAAACACAACCTGTCATCTCTCTCACTTGTAATACCCCTCGTCACACACACACTTACGCTCTCCATCAAGGCGTACAAAAATAGCAGTGGGTGGAGAAGGTGCTTTTTCAGACTCTAAGGAAACCACGTCCTCACTTTATCGCCGCAGTATTTTTTCCAAGACATGAAAACCTCACTGAAAAACCACAGAGGAGATTTAGCAGGGCCCACAGAGAGGATCCCGCGAGCGATAAGAGAGGATGATGCGAGGGTGCTAATTCCCGAGATAACATTCACAGACAAATCTCTCTTTTGATGTGTTGAAACACAATCAGATTGCAAAAATCTATGAAGCAGAGTTCAAATATAGACCCCGAAGCGACGAGGGAGCAGCTAGAGGGGTATTACAGAGAGATTGTGCGCAACCGAGGTGAGATAAGTGACCGAGCTTTTATCTGTTACGGGAGCTCATTACATGTACAAGTGTTAACAGTAATTTTCATTAATCCATCCCCGCTGACGGATCATTTCCTAATATATCTCGTCTGTTTGCTGCTAAAGTTTAAAAGTAAAATCCTCACAGAACGTAATGCAGTGACCTTACTACACTGACAAATGTTCTCAAAAGTAACAAACATGCATTTATTCATACATGGAGGTGTGCACGCCTACACACAGACACATGTAGAAGCTCCGTCTGTGTATGTGAAGGCTAAGTATATACAAATATATATATATATACATACATGTTTTCAGTGTTGGTGAGTAACTAGAAAGGGTTAGGGGAGGTTACATCTGAAGTCAGACCTTTAAGAGTTTACTCAGGAGGGTTTTTTTTCTCATTTTTTATTATTTAACATGTTACTGAATACATATATTGTTGTTTTTAATTCTTTGAAATCAATATTTCTTTTAATATTTAGTAAATAAATCATGATGTGGGCTTATTTGGAGCACACATGGGCTTAAATGGAGTCACAGTACCAATTAAGCTCAGGAAGAAGGAAGGAAGGACAGATGGAGGGAAGGAAGGAAGGAAATGAAGAAAGAAGGAAGGAAGGAAGGATGGATGGAAGGACATAAGGAAGGAAGGAAAGAATGAAGAAAAGAAAGAAGGAAGGATGGATGGAAGGACATAAGGAAGGAAGGAAAGAATGAAGGAAGGAAGGAAGGACAGATGGAGGGAAGGAAGGAAGGAAATAAGGAAGGATGGATGATGGAAGGACATGAGGAAGGAAAGAAAGAAAGAATGAAGGAAGGAAGGAAGGAAGGAAGGAAGGAAGGAAGGAAGGAAGGAAGGACAGATGGAGGGAAGGAAGGAAGGAAATAAGGAAGGATAGATGGATGGAAAGACATGAGGAAGGAAGGAAAGAAAGAATGAAGGAAGGAAGGACAGATGGAGGGAAGGAAGGAAGGAAATAAGGAAGGATGGATGGATGGAAAGACATGAGGAAGGAAGGAAAGAAAGAATGAAGGAAGGAAGGACAGAAAGAGGGAACATTTACCCTAACAGCTGAAAACATTGGTTAGAAAATTAGAAAAGTCATCAATTGAAATAGTTACATTACATATTACATTTTAAATAAGGTAACTAGTAATCTGTAACCTTCACAAGCCTGTTTATATTTATCTGTATTGTCGCACTAAACTCAGAGAGAGAAGAAGAAGCTGTCATGTTTCTAAAAAAACAAAAGAAAAGTGCAAACAGTGGATAAAAAGACTAAAACTCATACAGTGTCTCCATCAGCCATTTTGGAGTGAGCGTTATCTTAAAATAGTAGTAAGGACAGAGGACATTCTGTCTCCCTGTCAGCCATTTTGATAACACCAGGCTTCTCTAACAGGCGTGGAATAGAGGGGTCAACCTTTCTTTAAAGCATTTTCTAACTGTCATATACTATCTGCACACTCCTCTATCACACCCCTTTTATTTCCCCTTCTGCAGTTTTTTTTCTTCTTCTCCTTTCTTTTTTTTTTCTACTGTATTTTCCAATGCTCTCCGTCTCTGTGTGTGTGTGTGTGTGTGTGTGTGTGTCAGAATGGATTCAAATTGCTTGACTCTCTATTTCTGTCTCTCCGTCTCTGTATCTCTCCCTCGGTCTCTCTGCGGCAGTCGCGGTCAAATGTCTCCATGGCAACCCACACTTCCATACTATGGCGGAGGGATGCCGTCGTCTGTCTGTCCATCTGCTGTTTTGTGAAATTGTGCATTAGAGAGCGAAAAACCCGGCGTGTAGGTGGGAGAGAGTGACTGACTGATGGAGGAGTGTGTAGGTCAGTGACGAGTGTGTGTGTGTGTGTGTGTGTGTGTGTGTGTGGTCTGAATGACTGTGTGTGTGTGTGTGTGTGTGTGTGTGTGTGAGTTTTCTAAATGTGGACTGATTGAGTAAGCGAGAGAACATGACCTCCTGGCTTTTTTGCACAACTTTCTTTTCATTTGCACATTTTGACGGGTGGAGGGGGAGGGTGGGGGGGGGCACGGAGGGAGCGCCTTCTGTTAGAGGCGTAGATGGATGCTTGGACAGGCTTGACGATATTTTAGAGTGAACAAAGGGCGCTCGGACTGAGAAGAAGAAAGTTACGTTAAACCAAACACAGGTTGACCAGAGGAGACTTAAAGGGACATTTCAGTATTTTTCAACCTGGATTCTATATATCGTCATTTTGTCCCTAATTAATAATAAAAAGAATAATAATAACCTTTCATACATGAGACGTAGCTCAAAGTGCTTTACAGATAAAAATATAATTAAATTACAGCAAATAAACAATTAAAATGTGTAAAAAAGACAACTTGTTAGACAATTAAAAAAGAAAAGAAAAAGTTAAAATGACATTAATTAAAAGCTAAATTAAAGAAATATGTTTTCAGCTGTTGTTCACATCTCATAGCTTTCCATAATTTTGGAGCATAATTGAAGAATGCTGTGCTTCCTATTCTTCTTGTGGATGTAATTGTGTATATTAACCTTTGTGTCGTCCTCCCGGGTCAAATTGACCCCGCCTGTTTTGACTGTTCCTTCCTTCCTCCCTTCCATCCTCCCTTCCTTCATTCTCTCTTTCTTTCCTTCCTCTCTCTTTCCTTCCTTCCTTCCTCCCTCCCTCCTTATTTCCTTCCGTCCTTCCTTCCTTCCTTCCTCCCTTCCTTCTTTTCCTTCCTTTCCTTCCTCCTACCTACCTTCCTTCCTCCGTCCTTCCTCCCTCATTTCCTTCCTTCTTCCTCCCTCCCTCATTTCCTTCTTTCTTCCTTCCTTCCTCCCTTCCTTCCTTCTTTCTTCTTCCCTTCCTTCCTTGACTCGAGGACAACAGGAGGGTTAAAAAATCTAAAAATTGACAACCCGGACCCTATTTTCACACCATTTTGTGACTAATTAACTAATTAACTAATTAACTAAGTGACTAATGAGGACAACAGCTTCTGAAATTGGTCCAGTATTGAATGAGAGTGTTTCAACCAGCAGCCGCCAAATGGGCTGCAATGTAATCCATGATAGAGTTGGACAAAGGAATGCTGGGAGGAGTACAGAAAGCATAGCTCAGTGTTATCTAAAAGATGTTCAAAGTCATTGCTGAATATTTAGCTGATTTCTATAGCAACTCAACTCTCCCGAGATCTCACAATGAGACTTCTCCTTGAGTGAGACTTGATTAGACACAATAACAAACAGACCAGATCAGATTAAAAAGGTAATATAAAGACAGGATGTTATTTCTCTGTATGGTCATCTCTATAATATTGTCAGAGACTTATAACAATAATCTGAGCCTGCTAGTGGGCGTACATCGACTGGCACAACGGCCCTGTTGGATTACATTGCAGCCTGATTTGTGGCTGCCAACTGAATCGCTCTCACTCAACACTGGTCCAGTTTCCAAAAATTGTTGTGCCCATTAGTCACTTAGACAGAAAATGGTGGATAATTAGGATCCAGGTTGAAAAATAACAAAGTTTCCCTTTGAGACCCAAACCAGAAGACATGGAGGCTGATCTGAGGGGACTTACGCTGATCCAACAATCACTTGGGACACTTGGGTTGATCAGAGGACACCTGAGCTGACAACAGGTGCACTTAAATGGCACCGGGGCCGATGAGAGAAGAGCGCTTGTGCTGAGGAGAAGCACACTTATGCAACTCAAGTGTCCCTCAGTGATGACACGAGACGGGAAATGAAGCATGAAGCATGAAGCATGAAACATCCGGTTTAAATAAAGAGTCAAACTAAAGAAAACCCTTCAGTGCTTCGAGCAAAAAGGGGAAAGAGTGCACAAGCGTACCTACAGTACTGCTACATCATGACTCTACATCATGCTATCTGAGAGCGCATGTGCAAACAGTGTGTAGGTTTTTTTTTTTTTTCTGTCCAGCTGTGTCTATCCCCTCTTCCTCTTTCTATTAGTATGCATGTAGGTCATGTGGAGCTTTATCCTGAGCCGGGACCCGCTGAGACCTGAACGCCTGAAGTGAGGCTTGCCAGTTCAGGTGGGTAAAGCACCGACTCATGACCCACCCAAAAATTAAAAAAAAAAAAAAAAAAATGGGTCAAAGCACAGCGCCCTTTCTACGTCGAATACATTTCCTGCTAATCGTGTGCACTGATCATTTACATTTCCTCTTGGCTGCCATCCATCCATCCGTGCACACACATGCAGGTTTGTATGAGAGGTGTAACCCTACTGTGTTACATTTGAATGTTAGGATTTAATTGTTGGCCTGCCTCGCTAAGCCTTCACATTAAAAAAGCTGAGAATCAGGATTTAGCATAGGCATGAAAAGACGAGAGGAGGGAGAGAGAGAGAGAGAGAGAGAGAGAGAGAGAGAGAGAGAGAGAGAGAGAGAGAGAGAGAGGGAGAGAGAGAGAGAGACAGAGAGAGAGAGAGAGAGAAGACTCTGGATGCTCAGCCTGTATCGTATCCTTAAAAAGCACAAGCACCAGGCGAAGCGTTTCCTTTGAACTCGTGCCACTGTACTGCAGACCACAACATAACGTGACCTTGTTTTTATCTTTGCTCAGCAGATTGGAAAACAAAGGGATGGGTGGGAGGATCAAAAAAAAAAGTAGACTCATTTCTTTTTTTCTTGGAATAAAAAAAAAAAAAATGAAAAAAAACGTATTATATGAAATTGCTTTGATA